>CM060377.1:146368906-146418353 GCA_030545235.1 Helianthus tuberosus | reverse complement strand
ACTTTTGTGTGTTTATTTCTGAATTTCTAGAATGATAACTTGCGTTGCTTGAATATCATGGTGTATGTTTAATTGTTTGTAGTTTGTTAATTGATATTGCAATTTCTAGTCTCAATCGTACGTTCTTGGTGCCGTTGGCAATCGAGATATCACGGGAAGGGTTAGGGTTGGTTATTGATTAATTGGTCATCGGGAAACAACCTCGCGTTTATATAATCCGAGTACTTTGTTCCCTTTTATCACTTCAATTATCTATACACGAGTTATGTCTATGTAACTCTTTCTAGTTGGAATTACACACAATTGTTTAAAGAAACTGAAACCTAAGATGGTCATTGTTTTCTCCTAATCTGTTAAACAACCAATTTTGATTTGCAATTAGTTAATTAATTTATTTTTCTAAAACAACAATCCAATTCATTAATCTTTATTTTCTGCAAATTAGGTTAAGTGTAGTTTAATCGCAAGGCTATAAAATCAACACACTTTCCACATACTCCCTGAGTTCGATACCCTCTTACCACTAGCTATAGTTGTTTTTGGGATTAAATTTGCGTGACCCACGACAATCACGTCAGTCCCACGGATGGCGCCAAATTGTTTTGGTAAAAAATTACCAAAGCAATTAAGTGATCAAATTAGTTAAGTGAGGTAGTGTGCTAAGAATGTGTATTGAAAATATCCTGGTTTGGTTGTTTGCAACAACTGTTTTCAGGATATAGCTCAGGATATCGAGCTATATTTATAATCAAACAATGAGCAAAAAAGGTAAAGGGTGACACGAGATGTACGAGGAAAGCCCTTGATCAATTTAGAACGCCGGCATAAAACCTCGGGAGCTGACAATCGCAGCTGGCTTGTTCTTCTTATTACTTCAAATGTCAGGATACAGTGCAGGATATGATACGGATCAGCGAAGTGTTACAATGAATTTCGAGTGTAGGTGTTGGTGATTGCGAGTGATTGCAGCTAGTAGAAAGCAAAAGTGTGTGAAAAGATTGTGTGTGTCTATCGATCCGTACATTCCCTTTTATAGTAAAATGAAAATAACAAACTAGCCTATAAAACCGGGATGCTACGAATATTCCCTTCCTAAACGTTGTAGACCACTTCTTCAGGCTTCAACGTTCCCTTTTCAACTGATTAGTCCGAGTCTTCAGGAGAACTAGTCCACTTGAATGTTATAAGCTTGCCTTGTTAATCTGCACGTGAACTAATTAGTTATTATTAGGATACTGCATCAGAATGTTACCAATATCCTGATCACAAACACAAGTAATAGAGTCAGAATATTATCCAGGATATATGTTTAGAAAACCACCCATAACAGTCCGAACATTTTTACTATACATGTAATTTGAGTATACCAAATCAAGCTTTTGTATAAATTTAGTAAAAGTAAATTAATTCATAAACATTTATTCTACCACGACATATTTATTGATAAATGAGCTATAAATTTCAGATGTAATATCATGTATCTTGTGTTTAGTTTATTAAGTATTCGTTTTAAAAGTATACAACGAATAAATTTATATAAAAGATAAAATCACCTAAATAGTTATTAAATTTCAGATTTGAGGAAACAGACATTTATGATTACAGCCAATTACTGTCCGCCAAATAAATTACATCGGTTGTGACAGCTAAGGCTTAACTCACGAATTTGGTGGCTTATCCCGCACTTTTGACAGCTCAGTTCGCACTTTTAGATGTCAGCTAAAGCATAACCCATACTTTTGCTACTAGTTAAATTAAATGACTATTTTAAAAAATAAATAATTTATTTTACTATTTTGATATTGTTTTTCTTTTTCTCTAGGTGAAATTACCTTATTACCCTACCCAAAACCCTAAACATATTTCAACATTAGCCTATAAAAACTCAACCCACCATCAGATTTGTAAATACATCAACCCCAATAATTTTAATTTGTTCCTGCCGTTCTAGAGTTTTTGTTGAAAGAAAGTGGGATAGAGGGAAAGGGAGACAAGGTTCGGGGAAGGTGATGGAATGTGTGGCTTCGAACAAAATAATCTATCGTTATTTGTTGTTTTGTTCCGAGACCACCCATTCCAACATCTTCCTCTAACTATCTCCCCATCCCTTCTTGTCCTTAGACGACTGGTGCTAGTTTGTTGAAGAAAAGGGTGATTGAGTTTATTTTATATATTTTATTGTTTAATAGATCAACACATATAGAATAAAGTGAGTTATGTTTTTTCCTTTTTATTGTTTGATTTTAATTTTAATTTCCTTTTATTAGTGTTTGATATTTTTTTAGGTTCCATGATAGGTAGTTCTCAACCATTATCTCTGATTTGTTTAGATTCCGACAGACATCTGGTTGAGCACCGACAAGCCTCTGGCTGAAAGATATGATTATATGAACAATCATAGATTTTGCAGGGCGTAGGTAATAAAATTGTGTTAGGTAATAAGCAAACAACAATCAAAACCGGGAAAATCGTAAAACAAAAGTGCGAATTTATACCACCATGTTACGTCAAATGTAGGCAAAGAAAAAAATCTAACTTATGCCATGGGATGACATAAAACGTAGACAAACTTTAATTGCATTTATAGCGAAAAACATTAATTTAAAGACAAAACTTACACAACCAAAAATGAAACATATAAATAGAAATGCAAACCATATTAAAGAAAAATCACTACAAGAAAATAAAATAGAAAAAAACAACCCTTCACCAGTCGATTCTCTATGATGTAAAAACTAGAAGACTCAAGGAAAAGAAGTAAAAACTTAAGGATGGCATTATAGTAATTAAGTCATAAAAACGGTATATTTATGTACTGTAGCCAAGAACTACACAGAATGTTACATATAGCTATGTGTGTTTTTTTGTATTATATATGGCTAATTTACAATTTTATATGATTTTTTTTAAAATACGTAAATTCTGCCGTTTTTGCGTTTTACACATTGGTTTTAGAACTTGTCGTTTTTGTGCGCCTCACGCTTTATTAAATCAAGCTTAAACCCTCACCACTTTGGTGGGAATAAACACCTTGTTCAACTTGACAAAGAGGCCATCGGCTCAGATAATGGTAGTTTTTTAGAATGACAAACACACACCTCTCTAAAATTTACTTCTAAAATCTACTTTGTGCCTACTTTGTAGGACTTGAACCCGTACCACTTTGATAAAAATAAACACACCTGATGTCACCAAGCCAAGAGAACCGGGCTCTAAATCTGGTAGCTAGGAATCATTTATGTCGGTATAAATCAAGCCATCTACGCAGTGATAAAATATGTAGTCAACTATTAATAAGCAATAGCCTATATAAGGATTAAGGAACCTATAAGAGCTGACAACCCACATTGACATATCAGCCAAAAATCATCATTATGGGCTTGTAGATGATTGGGTATGGATCCATCTATTTAGGTTTTCGGTTTGGGCCTTAAAGTCGCATTTGTGTTATAGGAAATTAGCAGCTTATAATTGAAAATAAATTACTAAATAAACATGTAAATCAATCAAATCCATAATTCACTCGATTCTTTCAAATAAATAAAATAGAATCAATCAATAACCAAATTTAGGGAAAAAGTCGGTCAAAATCGGGTCTCGAGACAAGGGGATTTGGGTTCAAAAGTCTGGCAAACAGGATATAGACTTTGTAACAATGTACGCCCTTTACGGGGCTGTAATTTCAAACAAATTAAAAGTTATGCTCGTTTTAAGTTGTGTTCTTTTATAGCCTAGTTTCGTTTATCCAATTGCTTCAAATTAGAAATATGTCAACCCTGGATAAGCTTCTTATCAATACCACTAAATTTCTACATTCAAGTATGTTGGTACACACAGATATTTAGGAAATTGATGTGACAATATTGTTGGCTTATTTTTCCTGCTGACCATAAATTATTGACTGGCCTACTGAATTACAGCATTAGAAGATGCTTTTCACACTTGATATTCTATCTTCTGGCTCTAGACTAGTCATCTAGTTTCGAATCATGGCTCGTGACTCTCGGGTCATGACAACTTACTTGATGCATTTCGCTTTGTAGGGCCACTTGACTGACATTTTTAAGATTTTATGCTCAATTGTGTAAATCCCTTTCAGTGTAATACCAAGCCCACATAATTAAGTTTTACAAGTCATATAAGGCGACGCAAGTCGTTTTTAACATTTTTAACGTTTTGACTCTCTATCGCTATATTGTGTGTTAACGAAAAAAACCTCATCGACACGATTTATACGTCGATACAGTTCCCAAGTCTCTCTTTGTAGTTCACATGTTTGTTTTTGTGGTGTTTTGATAAGATGTTTCATAATTGAACCGGTTCTTGTATCCAACTATGCTTAATGAGTGTGGACCATGAGTGACCCCCTAATAGGAGGCAATGGATTCCCTACTAAGTTAGGTGAGGACCCAGTCTATGGGCCAATCAGTTTCATCCATGTCATATAATTGGTGTCACTTCTTAATTTGTTTTTAATCACCCTACATTGCTTGACCCCACATTCAACTCGATATCCGTTCATAAGGGCACTATTAATAGAACCAAACCGCTCAGTCGAGTCGAACCGGGAACCACCTAACAGTCCAACACCTTTCTTTAATTTGGCCAGATTGGTTGAACAGGCAAACCTATTGGACCGGACTTGAACCTCTTTCATCTTATTTACTAATTTATTTATTTATATCAAATCAAACTCCATAATTTGTTTATGTGAATTTTGCTAACATTGCAAATCCACACAGACACTAAAGTTAATTCATAAGTCGTTCGATTTTTGTAAATAAGCCCGATTAGTGTGACAAGTCACTAGTGAACTGGTAAGGCAACTAATTCAATAGTCGGTTCAGTAAACAATGCTCAAGGGATGAGTTAGAGCTAGGGGTGTTCTTCGGGTTTTTTAATCGGGTTTCAGATTTTTCAGGTCAGGTTTTCTAGGTTTTCAAAGCTAAATATTTAACCTGATAACCGGACCATTCTAGGTTCGGGTTCTTCGGTGTTCGGATTAAATTGTTCGAGTTTAGAACGGGTCAGGTTAGATCGGGTTTTAGGTTAGAAAATGAACTAGTTAAACAGAAAAGTACAACGTTTTAAATTTTAAAATATCAATACTAGTTATTAACAAACACTATAATTTTGTAAAACAACTCTTGTATGTCGCTGAGAATGGAGGATATCGAAGATATAGAATGTATTATGTATGCTCTGATTTAAAACTTTTAGAAATTAGAGATATGGACGAACTTTGTGATTTAAAATTTTTAGAAGAGGGTGATGTAAAATTTTTAGAAGATATGGTTGGCTACATCATGGAATAGGAGAGGATTATTAGGTCCTTTATAAGATTATGACTATATCTATAAAATATGCTAATTGTTTTAAAGCTATTTCGGGTTAAATCGATTACCCATTATTCAACCCGTTAACTAATCCATAAAATTATATTCGGGTTCGGGTTTACAGTTCTTCGGTTATGGGTTTTTCTATTTGTCATGTGATGCGATAAGAGAGTATAGTGCATACTGATAGGGGTTCGGTAGCCGAATATGGGTCGACAACAAAAACAGTGGGTCAAGATTTTAGTTGGATGCCACAATTATTTAAACCATGTCCCACTTTACTCTAATTCCATTTTTAGTTTATTTTCTTTCATATTATTTTTATGTTTTATTTAGATTAGTGGAGTTAGTGGGTAGTTATTAGTTTTAGGAATTCCTTTATGTAATTCACTTCAGTTTACGAATGAAGGACAGAGTGTTTATGAGTTTGAAATTTGTGTGTTAATTTTCTCAATGGATTTTGAGAATAATTAATTCTTCCATGCTAGCTCAAGTGTGGCAACTTGAATGGTGTTCTTGGAGCCTAGATTAGAATCAAGCGGTGTATCTGTATCTTGATTCTCGTTTAGTTTAGCTGTTGTGTGGTGTTTCTGTATCACAAGAGACCGTTAGATCTATCTGTTTTATTTAAAGTTTTAATTTTATAGCGGTTACCGAACCGTTTGCTATCACATACGTATATTGTTTATTCTCAAAAACTATAAATAAAATATCATAGTTAAAAACCATATATAAAATATCATAGGATTTTTGTCACATGTGATGGATTCATAGAATTGGTCGCCATCGCCAGCTAATCTCATCCTTCGCTAAATTGTGCACGAACAAGGACGAACGTGGCAATCTTGTGGGCACTTCTTTCTTTCTTTCTACAAATGCACCCCACAAGATTTACTATTTGTCTTCAGATCATACGTACGGATGGGTCTCATAATAAATCATTTGTCTTTATCTTTTCAAGAAAACATTATTCTTTTATTCTTCATGTTCTCGCCATCATATATAACTAATCCACATGAAATTGGTTTTTATAGAAAAACTGGTTTCATGGTAATATCTTTTTACTAATATCTAACTCCAAGTAATATTTTTGATAATCTAACGAAGGTCAATATACTTCGTTAGAAGTCGGCTATTGTGAAAATAACAGATGTTATACCACTTATTTATCTTTGTGCCACCTTCACGTTACATCATCACCCTACTCTATCTATCTATCTATCTATCTATCTATCTATCTATCTGTAAGATCGTGTTATGCCCATCTTTCAACATATTTTTATTTTTATTTTTTAAGGGTTATTTGAATTGATCACCCCTAACTATTGTCTATTTGCTGTTGTCACCTCCAACTATCACTTTGACGCCTGTCACCCCCAACTTAACACTTAGGGTGTTCTGTCACCACGTCGTTAACGGATCACTAACTTTTGATCTTGGTACTATACTTTTGGGGGTGTCATAGGGATCTTAGGAAGATTTTAGGGATTTTAGGACACCCCAAAAGTATAGTAACAAGATCAAAAGTTATTGATTAGTTAACGACGTGGTGATAGAACACACTAAGTGTTAAATTGGGGGTGACGGGCGTCAAAGTGATAGTTGAGGGTGGCAGCGACCAATAGCCAATTGTTGGGGGTGATACCCAATAACCCTTTTTTAATCACATCACATAATAACATTAAAAAATGTACATGATATATGCGGTGCCGCCCATACCATGGGCGGCGTGGAACACCCTGCGACGCCTGGCTTCCATCTCAGCCCCAACGGGGTGTGTGAGAAGTATAAAATGTGGTCTTACAGGATTGAAAGCAATTCATATCCCTAAAGTTTTACAAAAGATTTTACACAATGCCACATGGTCCATACAAATTTGATCTAAAGAGAATACGATGTAAGAAATGATTCCCAAAAAGAGGAGGTTACACATGTTTCATGAATGATTTTTATATAAACTTTTATTTTGTATCTTTCCTAATTCACAGGTGACATCAACAGTTGGTCCTGCCGTAGTGACCACAATGGGCCCCCTCATCAATTGTCTCTGCCTATTTTACCTTTTCTTTTTAAGTAATTGCACTTTTTTACAAATATGTGCATCATAAATAAAAGTGTAACTTAATAGGGTACAACTTTTGACCCCATGAAAACAACACCTTAATCTTCAACATTGTTAATCCTTCTTAACAGGGTAGACTTTGATCGGTAAGCCGTCTCGGGGTACGGGAAACGGCCCGTATTGTATCCCCTCTTCTCCTATCACTTCCCATCTACAATAACATAACGTAAATGTTAAAATTTAATGTAACACGTTAAAAAGTGACACATGACATGCTCGATCTATGGTTACCTGAAAGTGGTGGTGAGGTGATGAACGAAGACGAGCATCTCGAGCTTAGCCAGCTCGCTTCCTGGACACGAGTGGGCACCATTCCCGAATGGCATATATGTGTTGGGCTGAGGTGCAACCTACATAGAATCATCTCAGTTGGTCAGACCCATACGTAATCAACCACAATTCATAAAGACCCAGACCCAGATTCAGAATCAGAATCAAATTCAGACTCAGACCAAGATAAGATCGATACAAACTAAGATAAAAGAGTGGTCCATATTTGAATGTTGATGTGCGTAATGTAGGAAGAGACACATGTAACATGTATGGTGAGTCAAGACAAAATCTTTGTAGAAAGGGGTAAGAAGAGCTCAAAGCACCACCTTACACGCACTTGCATGCAATGAATTAACACGTATAGCTAGCTACCACAATGCCATGTCATCGATATATGTAACATATAAACAAATAAACGAATGTATCTAGTAAAATCCCACTCATATGGTAAGGTCTGTTGAGGATAGGATAGGGGAAAAAGGAGATAGAAAGGTTACTTTCTGTCATATAGTATTCGGATAACATGTAAACATCAACAAAACAAAAATAATACCAATAAAGCGGTGGGAAAATTATAATAGTAACAGATAAAGAAGTAGATTTACGTAATACGTAATCTAATTATTAGAGGTTTTAATTATAACTTTTATAGTAAATTACCTCGAATCTTGATGGATCAAATTTGTTGGGGTTAGGGAAGAAGTGAGATGAATAATGGATGCTTCTGAAGAGTGGAAGGACCTTCCAACCTTTTGGTATCAAATATCCTTCCATTTCTACATCTTCTACTGCTTCTCTGTAAGTAAACGATAGGATACTCGCAGCCCTCAATGTCTCTTGTATTACGCGAGTGGTTAATGGCATTCGCCTCGTATCATCCCATGTAATCCTACGTTTGGCTTCAAGTCTTTTGCACCGTATTTCCTCTTGTTCCCTCTGAACAAGAACACATAAATTATTTGGTTGTGTACAATGTGTTATAAACAAATAGTAAAGTGAACAAAATATGACATATTGTAATGAAAGATGGTGTACCTTGACAGCATGGAGGAGATGAGGATTGTCATGGAGATATTTGAGGAGCCATGTAAGGGCAGTTGCAGTGGTATCATGAGCTGCAAATATCACCCCTATTATGTTATCAGCTATCTGTGATTCACTCAGTTTCATCTTCCCTTCTACTTCATTTGACAACATGAATGTCCCTAACAATCCTTCACCATTCTCCCCACTCTCCCTTCTCTTCTCTATCACCCTCCTTAGTTTCTCATGTAGAGCCTTTCTTGCCTACAAATTCAAGTACACATCACCCCAAATTAGTTAATTACATATATATGGACAAAATGAACATATATATTTATGTGTGTATCATGTGCTTTTGGGACCAGTACAAAATTGGACCCCAATCGATAAAATAATAAGATAATAATTTTTTTGATACCCCAATGTGTATATATTGGTTCCAACGAAACTATAAATTAATAAGGGTGGAGATATTTGGACACCCTCTGCGCCTATTTGGACACCCTTTGCCTCGTATAGGCCTCGTATAGGCCTATACGAGGCGTATAGGGTTACATCAAAATCAGTGCCTGACTCATGTCACTTCTGGTTTGACCCCTTCAAGACGCCTCGTATAGGCCTATACTGGGCGTATAGGACCCTTCGTATAGGCCTCGTATAGGACCCTTTGCCCCTTATATGCCTCGTATAGGCCTATACTGGGCGTCTTGAAGGGTTTTTTTTTTTTTTTTTTTTTTTTTTTTTAACAAACATTTTATACAATATTAATCGTTTTAGCAAACTTTTATACAAAAACAAGTTTTTTTATTTTAAATCATTATTATTAGGACCCCCTCGTTGGTTTTTTTTAGTTGAAAAATGGATGTTTTGGTAGGGTAATTTGATTGTTTTTTGAGGGTGATGTTTTTTGAGTAAAAAAATGGGTGTTTTGGTGGGGTAATTTGAGTTGTTTTTTAAGAAAAGTTTTATTTTTTTATAAAAATATTTTACCGTTTTCAAGATCGGCCTTTAAAAAATATTCGATCGTAGAAATATTACATTGTTTTTAACATATAGTGTAGTATAGGTCTCGTATAGGTCCCTTATAGGTCTTGTATAGGCCTATCGACGTATACGGGCGTTGTATCATATCCTATAGTATCGTATCGTATTGTATTGTATTGTATCGTATAGTGTAGTATAAGTCTCGTATAGCTCTCGTATAGACCTATACGATACCATACTATACGATACAATACGATACTATCGTATCATATAGTGTAGTATACGTCCCTTATAGGTCTTGTATAGGCCTATCGACGTATACGGGTGTTGTATCGTATCGTATAGTGTATAGTATAAGTCTAGTATAGGTCCCATATAGGTCTTGTATAAGCCTATAGGCCTAAACGGGACCTAAACCACACCTATAGTCCTATACGAGTGTTGTATCTTATCCAATAGTCTAATATCGTATTGTATTGTATCGTATCATATCGTATCGTATCCTATAGTATCGTGTTGTATCGCATCGTATCGTATCGTATAATATAGTGTAGTATAAGTCTCGTATAGGTCTTGTATAAGCCTATCGTGTTGTATCGTATCGTATAGTATAGTATAAGTCTCGTATAGGTCTCGTATAGGCATCGTATAATTAATATTAGTGTTATTATAATTAATATGAGTTTTTTATAGTTAATATTAGTGTTATTATAATTAATATGAGTTTTTTATAATTAATATTAGTGTTATTATAATTAATATGAGTTTTTTTATAATTAATATGAGTTTATTATAATTAATATGAGTTTTTTATAATTAATATTAGTGTTATTATAATTAATATGAGTTTTTTTATAATTAATATTAGTGTTATTATAATTAATATGAGTTTTTTTATAATTAATATGAGTTTATTATAATTAATATGAGTTTTTTATAATTAATATTAGTGTTATTATAATTAATATGAGGTTTTTTATAATTAATATTAGTGTTATTATAATTAATATGAGTTTTTTTATAATTAATATGAGTTTATTATAATTAATATGAGTTTTTTATAATTAATATTAGTGTTATTATAATTAATATGAGTTTTTTTTATAATTAATATTAGTGTTATTATAATTAATATGAGTTTTTTTATAATTAATATGAGTTTATTATAATTAATATGAGTTTTTTATAATTAATATTAGTGTTATTATAATTAATATGAGGTTTTTTATAATTAATATTAGTGTTATTATAATTAATATGAGTTTTTTTATAATTAATATGAGTTTATTATAATTAATATGAGTTTTTATAGTTAATATTAGTGTTATTGGTATTTAAAAAGAGAAAAAAAAAACCCCCTTCAAGACGCCCAGTATAGGGCTATACTGGGCGTCTATGTGGACCAAAAGACCATTAAACCCCTGAATTAGGCCTATACTGGGGGCAAAACAGGGTTATTATGGTCTTTTGGACCCCTCGTATAGGCCCAGTATAGCCCTATACTGGGCGTCTATTATTATTTTTTTTTGTTTTCTTTTTTTAAATATTAAAAAGAGAAAAAAAAAAAAAATAGACGCCCAGTATAGGGCTATACTGGGCGTATACGAGGGGTCCAAAAGACCATTATAGCCCTGTTTTGCCCCCAGTATAGGCCTAATTCAGGGGTTTAATGGTCTTTTGCCCCTTATACGCCTCGTATAGGCCTATACTGGGCGTCTTGAAGGGTTTTTTTTTTTTTTTTTTTTTTTTTTTTTTAACAAACATTTTAAACAATATTAATCGTTTTAGCAAACTTTTATACAAAAACAAGTTTTTTTATTTTAAATAATTAATATTAGGACCCCTCGTTGGTTTTTTTTTATACGTTTATTTTTTTAGAAAAATATTTTACCGAATGTAATATTTCTACGATCAAATATTTTTAAAGGCCGATCTTGAAAACGGTAAAATATTTTTATAAAAAAATAAAACTTTTCTTAAAAAACAACTCAACTAAAAAAAACCAACGAGGGGTCCTAATATTAATTATTTAAAATAAAAAAACTTGTTTTTGTATAAAAGTTTGCTAAAACGATTAATATTGTATAAAATGTTTGTTAAAAAAAAAAAAAAAAAAAAAAAAAAAAAAAAAAAAAAACCACTTATATACGCCTAGTATAGGCCTATACTAGGCATATAAGAGAGGCAAAAAAGACCAATTTACCCCCAGTATAGGCCTAAATCAGGGGCTAAATGGTCTTTTTCTCCTAGACGCCCAGTATAGGCCTATACGAGGCGTATACGTGGCAAATAAGACAAAATATGACATAATCAGAGATTCTCTTGGAAATTGGAAAAGGCTATACGCCTCGTATAGGTCTATACGAGGCGTCTTGAAGGGTGTCCAAATAGGCAATAGGGTGTGTAAATATGTAGACCCATTAATAATTACTAGAATATGTTTTTGTAATTTATTTTTTAGTACCATGAACTAACTTTCTCATTAAAATACAATGAACTTGACAAATTCAATTAATTTGTTAATGTACACACATAAATTAATTCTGTTGTCCGTTCAAAAAAAATTTGTGAATGTACATTGGACTTGAAAATTTAAAGGTCATTCGTATCGCTTTAAATTAATAAATTATTAATTTATCGATATAATAATATCTTGTTAAATTAGTAAAAGATCTCGGTTCTAACATTATTGATTTATAGAGGTTTTACTGTATTGTATTTATGTATCAAAATATCAAGTGAAATGTCTACTTAAAAGAACTTTTTTAAGAATTGCATCCAAATATAGGTTTGTTTTCATATTCCTAATAACTTAGTATATTTAATAATAAAAATGTCTTTATATGTCGTACTGATATATACATTTTCAAGGGTGAAGGGAGTGGTTAAACAGGTGAAAGTGGCAAACTTTAAAATGAACCAATCAGAGAGTGTCACGTCAGAGATGAGAAAAAGTTTAAACTTTGCTGAAAAGTGTTGGCAATGGTTTAGACAGTTGAAAGTGGTAAACTTTTTTTTTTTGTTTTTTTGTTTTTAAAAATTATGTGTTAGATAAAAACAATAAAGCATCAAATTAATTAAAAAAAAAACTACATTAAATGTTGATTTATATAATGAAAAGTATAATTTTTTTTTTATGATAAAGCATCAAATTAATTACACACACACCCCAAGGTCTTGTCTCTCCCCTTTGTCGATCGGTGACCAAATACCGATTGTGAAGTTTGCCGCGTGGTAAAAATGGGATGGCGGCGGTGTTCCCGCTCGGCATTCTCCTTTGCCGATGGGTTTGCCGCCCCACTCCCTTCACCCTAATATCACAATAATAGATAACATCTCAATATTGAAATATGTCTAGACAAAAACATTCTGGTTTTTACCCATTCAGTTAACTAGACCTCATGGGTTTCTGACAGATTATCTGTAAAAGGGATCAAATCTGGGAATATAAAAGTAATTAAACTTGCTATTTTTAGAAAGATAGATATATACCTTCATTGCTTTATTAAATGGAGTGGCAGGAAGATCCAAAGGCATGGAGTTGTACCCTTTTTCCAAACATTGATACAAACCCTTTATTCCTTCAATCTCTGACTCCAACTTCTTCCCAAAAACTGATAACATTGCCACTTCAAAAGCATACTATAAAAAAAAATAGTGATCAGTTTATAAGTCAAACATAATATTCTAAGTAGCTAGCAAATAAACACACCTTTTTCATCTCAGGTAAAGTGTTGATGGTGTGATTATGTTCCCAAGTGGGAAGAAGCCTAAGTACGATGTCTTCGATTTGGGAAACCGAACCCTTGATCTTAGATGGAAGAAACGACGACTGGATCAGTTTCTTGAGATGGGTATGGTATAGACCTTGGTGAAAGAAAACGGCTTCTGGGCCGATCATCTTTTCTTTGCTTAGAGGATATGTTGGTTTAAACATATGTGATTCACTCACCAACACCATCTTTGCTAATTTAGGACTTGATATCATCACACAAGGGCACCCCAATATGTGTGTTTTGAATATTTTCCCATACCTACATGTAACAAATTCACAACATGAATATCATTTGAATGTTTTAGAAAATGTCTAAAAAACAAAAAGGTCTGGTACGTTATCATACACTACAAAGGGGTCTTTATACCACATTCCGTTGCTAAATAAGGTGTTATTATTTTGGAAAACTTTTATGATGCCAATGTATGCCTTTTAAGTTTTAACTACTTTTCGACTTGGTAGTTTTAAGGAAAAACTAATGTATATTGTAATAGATATATTTTTATAGAGAAAAGTCATATTTGAGTCCTTGTGGTTTGTGCAGTTTAACCATTTGAATCCAAAAACCAAAACTGTCTTGATTTGAGTCCCTGTGGTTTCTAATTTTAACCATTTGAATCCAAAAGTAAACAATATCCAAATCAGAAACAATTGGTTTTTGGATTCAAATGGTTAAAATTAGAGACCACAGGGACTCAAATGGTTAAAATTAGAGACCACAGGGACTCAAATCAAGATGGTTTTGGTTTTTGGATTCAAATGGTTAAACTGCACAAACCACAGGGACTCAAATAGGACTTTACTCATTTTTATATTACGTAGCCAATTTGAAGTAAAGAAATATTAAAGCCGTATGATATATTTGTACCTTTTGATTTAATCGTGGCGTATTATGTAACTGCATCTAACTCCTATTAGTTATATCTACTAATTAAGTATCGTGTACAAGTGAATTATGATTATAATGTATTTCTTAATATAAAATTGATTATGTATTAAGTGTGATATGGTAGGGTTGTCAAATCTGTTGGTTTTGATTTTTTCTTTTAATATTTTTACATATTTGAAACTTATCTTATTATACCTACTAGAACCTATGGTACATACTGAAACTTATATAATTATAGCTTGTAAACAAGTAAGAAAAATGGAAACTAGAACCTATGGTTAACAACAAAAATTTTCATATATTTTATTAGGTGCAGTACAAAAAGTTTTCCAAATATTTCATATTTTACTGCACATGAAAAAATGTCAATAATAGTACTTCAGGTTAAAAGATTTGACTTTTTTGACCAAAAAGCGTCGATAATAACTATGATTTTTTATTACTCTTTAGAAAATGTCACTAAAGATACAAACCTAGACACATTTTTACCGAATTGACATTTTTTACGTAATGGTATTTGGTAGTTTGATGGCTAAAGAAATCGGCACAATATATCTATGTTTTATGAACGAGAATGGTATTAGGTGATATCTCCGACTATTTTGATACTGATTTACGATTTTAGGACATGTGTTATTTGATACTGATTTACGATTTTAGGACATGTGTTATACCAGTGAGAGAGGGGTGTGTGGAGCCTACTCCCTCTCATCCCGCAAAAAATGAATGATACGTGTGATCCTCACCCCTCTCACTCTCTCTCAATAAAAAAAAAATATATATAGAAAAAAAGATGAATAGTGAGTGATGGGTCTAACATAGGTAGAGTGGTGAAGGTGAATAATGAAGGAAATGGTGATGTGGCGGTCAGGAGTGGTGATAAATAATGAGTGCTTGGTATAACGGATGACCTTATATTTTTACTCGATCAAATCATATTATATTAATTAATATATTATTATATAATATTAAAATTAATAAATGCAATTTTAAAATATATTTAAAAATATAGAATGGCCAAAAATGAATTAAATTTTTTGATACTTTTTAAGACACTTATTTAATGCAAGTATAAGATAGAATTTCGAGTAAGGGAAATTCAACCCATCATTTTTAACCACGTAAAATCAAGAATAATACCCACATGAAAACCAAAAAACCTGATAGGTAATGAATATAGGGTATCCAATGAATGATACACTTATATGGTTCATATCTTTACAATGGGATATGTATAACTGGTTAAACCGTCTGGTGCATCTGGTTAAACCGTCCGATATACTTGGTTAAACCGTTTCTGAGTCAAATCGGGTACGGTATAAAAACCAGATTTTAAACCATTGGATAAAAGGCGAATTACCGAATTAGAAACCGAAACCGAAAGCAATAATAATATTGAAAATGAAGTAAATAACACTAAACCTTTTTTCTCGGTTGGAGAAGAATGAATTTGGGTTTTCAGTGAAGAGCTTGAGAGTTTCACCTATGTAAGGCCAACCCATTGAGCCTGGCGGTAGCCGGAGTTTCCCCGGTGATGTGCGGTGGTAGCTCCGCCGTATGAGATCATATGCAAGTACCAACAAGAAAAGGAACACTAGAATAGGAAGAATAGAGAGTGATGGAAGCATGGTGGCAAGAGAGTTTTAAGGAGGAGAAAATGGAAGTTAGTTTGATGAAGTTGGGATGGAATAGTTAGCAATATATAGAGGAAGGGGGATGGTTTGCGGTGGGGTAGGGTAAGGAGGAATGATTCATACCATACCAAAGTTTGTATTATAATATTCAACATTTTCAAATCCCTATTTTCTACTTTATTTTTCTTCTTGTGGTGGTTGTCTTTACGAAAATGAAATGGATTACGAGAAAAGTATTATATCTTTAAGTTTTCAATCCATATTTCCTATTGTTTCACACTCTAGTTTAGTAGATATTGTGGATATTGTCACGTTAGTGTCAAGATCAGATTTCATTACACTTTCTATTAAATCTTTTTTATTTTTAAATACAAATAATAGTTTATGTTTTAAATTGTAAATAAAAAAAATGTTCTGATAAGTTGGTCTAGTGGTTAGTTATTTGGTTTATCTCCTTAAGATCACAAGTTCAACTCCCACAAGCATCACTTTGAAGGACATTGGTGGTGACTATGAAGTTTAGAACTAGGCCTCTCTGGAGGTCGCCAGTTCGAAACCGAACCAAACCGGGTTTTACCGCAGTGGTCCTTCGGGCGGGCAGGTTTTCCCCGGAACTGGTGATTTGGTTATGCATCCAACTTGACCGTTATGTAGGAGTGGATGCATTTGCTCGATTGAGGGCATCTCAGAATACTTATCCGGTGATTTAGTTGGCTGTTCAAAAAAAATGTAACTTAAATAAACGATTTACATTAATAACTAAAAGTATTACATAGAAAAGAAGTTAATCTTATAACCAGAACTGTAAGGACAACAATTTAACAAAAAGGTATCAAACACGGTGAAAAACACCGATTACAAACAGTCAATCAGTAGCAGGTCTTCAACCGAAGATTCTGCACAAAAAACTTGATCAGCAGCACAACATTATGAACTCGAACAAGGAGAGAAAGCAATAGCCTTTTAAGATTGTTCTTGAGAACATCTAATATCACTGCAACCTTTTTACTTTTTGGGATGATCGACCAGCAGAGAGACGGAGGAAAGATATAGGCGAGGAACCCTAGGACGTGCCCAAGATATGTCCAGCAGCAGCCCAAGAAAAAGAAAAAGCCCAACCGAACCTCACAAAAAACACAAGACAAAAAATGAAAAGATATGAGATATTGAATTGGAAAATAAAGAAGTTTTATATATTTTAACACCCCCTCTCAATTCAATACTTGAAACAATCAAACATGTTAAGGAGAGAACAAACCTTTTCATGCGGACCTGTAGACAGACCTTTCGTGAGAATATCGGTAGCTTGATCCTCTGTTTTGATTCCCATCGTTTGAATAATGCCTTTAGATATTTTTTCTCTTAAAAAATAAAGATCTATTTCGAAGTGTTTTGTGCATTCATGAAACACGGGGTTGGTTGCTATGGATATAGCAGCTGTGTTATCACAAAATAACTGAATTGGCAGATTGACATCGACCTTTAACTCCTTTAATAAGTTGGAAATCCACACAACTTCACATGTCGCAGCACACATCGAACGATACTCTGCTTCAGCAGAAGATCGAGAAACGGTGGATTGCTTTTTACTTTTCCATGAGACTAGATTGCTTCCTAAGAAAACACAGAACCCAGTAATAGACCTTCGAGTCCCTAAACATTTAGCCCAATCTGAGTCAGAGAAGGCCTTCATTCCCAAAGAGTCCCCTTTTACAAATATAATTCATTTGCCAGGAGCACCCTTTAGGTATCTTAACAGCCTTATCGCAATTTTAAAGTGAGCTTGAGTGGGAGAATGCATAAACTGACTTAGATAATGTACAGAATATGCAATGTCCGGTCTAGTGTGAGAAAGATAAATTAATTTTCCAACAAGTTTTTGAAAAACGGTTATGT
This sequence comes from Helianthus tuberosus, assembly GCA_030545235.1. Taxonomy (NCBI): domain Eukaryota; kingdom Viridiplantae; phylum Streptophyta; class Magnoliopsida; order Asterales; family Asteraceae; genus Helianthus; species Helianthus tuberosus. The sequence goes on along the minus strand of CM060377.1, from coordinate 146,400,421 downwards.
TTGTTAAAGGTTGATTATCTTTCTCACACAAATGGTTTAAAACATGAGTGGGTTCCATGGGGTAACTAACTGGTTTGCAACCAGTCATATCAAATTCAGCAAGCAAGCTAAAGCAATATTTTCTTTGAGTTAGGCATAAGCCAGCATTATTTTTAACAACTTCAAGAGCCAAAAAATATTGTAGATTTCCTAAGTCCTTTATTGGAAATTTGGACTTTAGTAACAGTTTGATTTCATTAACCTGTTTAGGACAACTACCAGTTATAATAATATCATCTACGTAGACAAGAAGAAGAATAAAACTAGAATCTTTTTCCATAGTAAACATGGAATGATCACACTTACTTTGTTCAAAACCTAGATTAAGGAGAACGGAAACGAGTTTTTCATTCCACATCCTAGGCGCTTGTTTTAAGCCATAAATGGACCTTTTTAGTCTACAAACTTTAGTCCCGTTAGATTGATCGTAACCATCAGGCAAACACATATAAACTTCTTCATAGCTCACCATAAAGGAAAGCATTATTAATATCAAGTTGAAATATTTCCCAGTCAAAGTGGACAGCTATGGACAAAACGCATCTAATAGTGACCATTTTTACGACTGGTGAGAAGGTGTCAAAAAAGTCAATGCCTTCTTTTTTACTAAACCCTTTAGCAACAAGTCTAGCTTTATATATTTCTATTTCACCATTAGACTTGTACTTTATCTTATATACCCACTTACATCTATAACAACGCTCCTAAATATTTTTGACACCCTAAAATTTTTTAAAATATCCCTATACGTCCTAAAATACACCCCGTATGCAAAAACGGGCCCCGAATATCTTTAATAATATTAAAATTAAATAAAAACAAGAAAATTGGGGCTGTCGCGGGGAGCGTAGCCTTTGGCTACCTCCTACGCGGGTCACGAGCGATCATCAACGAGGCATCACCCAGGGCTGCCACGTGGTAGCCACACGTCGAAGCTAGAACGGTGATTCGGCAACCCTAGGCCCTACTTCCCCTATGTCGCGGGCCGCGTAAGCCCCAGCATAATCCTTCGCGGCCCGCGAGGGAAGGCGAAGGGTCGCCTATAAATAGAGGCTATCGGCCTAAGTTCACAATTCGTCCCAAATCTCTTTCTCTCTCAAAATTTCTGCATAGTAGGCATAATTTTCAGGTATAATATCCCCCTAATTAACGAAGTTCTGCCCTGTTGTAAGTATTATAACCCTGGTTACGTATTAGATACGCTGTCGATTGATCCAGGGTCCCGTAATGGCTGTCGTGGTTCTGCCCGACGTAGTCATTGGAATGCCGTCTCGGGGTGGGTATTGCTTATGTAAATATTGGGTTATTATACTAACGCGTGTGCATTTGTGTATTTAATAGATAATCACCAGGTAACCCTTAAAGGAAATCTAAGACAGCAATGTGAGTAATCTCCTTTTTTAACTATTTTTACAAAACCTTAAATATTTTACAATGTGATTAGCAGTGATTGAGTCTTTATAATTCTTCAATTACTGCAGGTATGTTGGGGTTTTGTATACAAAATGTGGAACACGTTACCATTGGACAAAGAGTTAGCCAATGTGTGACCCACCAGTCAGGATTGACAGTACTGGATGAGTAATTGTGTAGATGTAAACATTGTAATCGCTCTCAATACTGTGAAAATTGACAAAACTCTTCTTGATTAAACTGAGATTCACTCACCAGTATTTCCCACTGACAAAATATTTTTAAATGCGTTTCAGGTAACAAAATGTGAAAGCCAACTAGAAGCCAGCTGGATAGCACTGAAGGCTTGGAAAAGTGGCTATAAAAGTTACCTAAAATAAAAGAAGATGTTTTATTCAATAAAATAGGGATTTTCCCCGTGGAAATATTTGTAATGAAAACTTGGGTTTTATCCTAATATGTTTAATATTATAAAAGTGTAGTATTTATTCTGATAAAATATTTCCTAACTACGATCCTGATGAAATTTCCGCTGCCAAAATGATAAACACCGATACCACCAAAACTAGTCTCGTAGGCACCCGTTCCCGGGACAGATAGGGGACGAGGGTTGCGACAGAAGGTGGTATTAGAGCTAAGCCACTGATTCAGCCACAGAAGTGTTTTGCTGACACCAAGATATTATTCAAATTGTTAGGAAATTAATTATGGAAATACGTGCATATCTGTATTTTATTGTTGTGTGTTATTTGACTATTTGTTAGTTTACAGTATGAGCGATCAAGGACCCTCCGTCGCTTATCTTCATTTGTCCGGCTCACCTAGGAGTGAAGGCACCTCTTCACAGCCTGCCCTCTCAGGGTATTCAACTGATAATGAAGAAGGGATATTTGTGTTTAAGGCTCAGTCTGAAGAGCCATTCCCTCAGAAAAAGAGAGGATGGTTCAGTAGGGGAGCACACGAGCGTAGGAAAAGAATGAAAAAGTTGCAACAGCAGCGAGTCCTAGCAGCCGCTAAAAGAGAGACAGATGCCCACACACAGGATATGCTTAATAGGAGCTTTGCCAATTTTCATATCTTAGCAACCACAGCTGCCGACCTAAACCTGGAACAACTAGTAGCCCCTCAACCATTACCTTTGTTTCCCACGCAGCCAATGGAGATAGAAAACAACCTAGAAAACCAAGTCCAAATGCATGATTTCAACCCAGAGGAGATACCTAGGGTACCAGCACCCAATCCCTTAGACCCAGATTACGACCCGTGGTTTGATGATCATAGGGATTATGTGCAACGCTACCACCTAACTGACGAACTCATGCCAAACCTAGCAGCTTACCCAGGTCTGGACCCTCTAGATCCCTACTACGATACTGATGAATACATTAGGGAAATTTTAGAGAATCCGTACCCTCAGGAAGAACCCATGCCACAGTACCCGAACCCAGTCCCAGCACCTGCACCCCCAATGAGTGCAGAAAATGTGCAAGAGCTCCGAACTTTCGGAGAAGAGATTTTAGAAAGTAGCGAGAGGATGAGACAGGTTGGAGAACGACTCGTCTTGAAGTACGATGAGCGTAATATGGAGTTCTGGATGAACCCATATCAGTGAAGGTGATGGTGGAGATAGTAATAATAATATAATATAATATGTGTGTATAAAAAAATAAAAAGTAAAAAATAAAATAAAATATATAATATATATGTGTAATAATAATAATATATGTTGTAGTATAGACCACTTTGTGGTTAGTGACGCATAGTAGTATTGTAATTTTAAATTTCAGTATCAGTTTGTATTAGACGCATACTATATATGAAAAGAGTATGTCGCAATGTTCGACGTTTTTGATCAATATGCGTGTTATGTGAATGTTTGCCTTAAATATTATTTTGTGGTATTAATAATTGGAAAATGTTTAAAATTCAGATGGACAACGAAGTGAACCAGGAAAACCAGAATAATGATAATTAGAGTAACAATAACCCGGATAACGAAAACCCGAACAACAACAATAATGGAAACTAAGTGGATAACAGTGTCATGCAACACATAGTGGCACAAGGGATAATAGATGCGATGCCATATATTATCAAAACGGTTAAGGAAGCAGAAAATAAAAGTAAACATGATAGTAAACGACCTTCTGAACCTGAACACAGCGTAAACAATGGACCCGTACTTCAAGTGCCCATTCCCAAAAGAAGAAGAACCGTGTCTTATGGTTGTTCTTATAAAGAATTATGGTCTTGTAAACCAATGGAATTCTCGGGCAATGAAGGGGTCGTTGCATCTCTACGCTGGATAGAAAAGACTGAGGCAGTCTTAAGAATAAGAAAATGCGCGGAAGAGGATAAGATAATGTTTGCTTCCAATCTGTTTAAGAACTCAGCCTTAGAATGGTGGAACACTATCCTTCAATCTAAGGGAAGTGATAAGGTTTACAATATGGAATGGGAGGAATTTAAAAACATGGTAGAAAGGAAATTATGCCCTCCCAATGAAAAAGAACAGATAGCAAACAAATTCCTAAACCTTAGGATGACTGGGGTAGATAGTAAGCGTTATACTACATTATTCTTTGAATATGCTTGAATAGTACCAAACCTTGCATCACCTGAACCAGTATTAATTTCCCGTTACATCTGAGGACTAATCAGTGAAATTAGGCATGTAGTCAAGGTAGCTAGACCTCAAACCATAGAAGAAGCTGTAGAACTAGCAAACACCTTGACAGGTTAATTAGTCCGTACACGAGAAGAGGATCAAAGAAGGAACCTAACCCAGAAGCTTACCCAAGAATTCCGTTCTGGAAATTCTAATCGTGGGAAAAATGTAGGTTCTACCTCTGCACCTTATTGCAAGTATTGCAAAAGGAAGCATTCCGAAAGATGCTCCATATACTGTAACTTCTGCAAAATATCTGGACACAAGGAAGAAGACTGCAGGAAGAAGCCTAACAACAGGATATGCTACAACTGTGGAGAACATGGCCATATCAAGCCGAACTGTCCAAAACTAGCTCCAGCTACGAACACCAAGAATACTAGAAATGCTAGAGCATTTATTCTAACTGCAGAAGAAGCAAAGATGATCCCGGATGTGATCGCCGGTACGTTTTTAGTTAATGATGTTTTTGCTAAAGTATTATTTGACTCTGGTGCGAACCAAAGTTTTATTAATACTTCATTTTGCAAATTTCTCAAACAACCATTAACTAAACTTCCACAAGAATGTCTAGTAGAGACAGCAAATGGGGAAACCATTAAGATTTCTGAAATCTTGCAGGGAGCAAGAATAGAAATTCTAAATCAGAAATTTATCCTTTACCCAATGAATCTGGCAGGATTTGATGTTGTATTAGGAATGGATTGGTTAATAGCCAATAAAGCCAGCATTCTATGTGATCAAAAGTCAATCTAAGTAAATTCACCAAGGGGTGAAAAGATCACAATTAAAGGAAATAAAACCTCTAGATCCACAAAATTCATCTCTGTGATGAAAACAACAAGTTATATAAGAAAAGGATCATTAGTGTATTTGATTTCCATAATCACTAACACTAAAGGAAAAGAATTAAAGGATATTCCAGTAGTATCCTAGTTTTTAGATGTATTTCCAGAAGAGCTACCAGGACTACCTCCAGATAGAGAAGTCGAATTCAGAATCCACCTGTTACTAGGGACAGCACCAATTGCCAAAGCACCTTATCGTTTGGCACCCGCAGAAATGCAGGAACTGAATAAACAGTTAGACAAATTGTTGGAGAAAGGATTCATACAGCCAAGGTCATCGCCATTGGGAGCACCAACCTTATTCGTTAAAAATAAAGACGGATCAATGCGTATGTGCATTGACTACCGTGAATTGAACAAAGTCACGATTAAAAATCGGTATCCATTACCAAGAATCGATGATTTGTTCGATCAATTGCAAGGAGCTCGATTTTTCTCTAAATTCGATTTAAGATCAGGATATCATCAATTAAAGGTACAGTAAGAGGACATTCCTAAGACCGCTTTTAGAACAAGGTACGGCCATTATGAATTTACTGTCATCCCATTTGGTTTAACCAATACCCCAGCTGCATTTATGGACATGATGAACCGAGTATGTAAGTCATATTTGGATAAATTCATAATTGTCTTTATAGATGATATTCTTATTTATTCTAAGAGCAAAGAGGAACATGCAGCGCATCTGCACGCACTTCTAAGTTTATTGAGAAAAGAAAAGCTTTATGCTAAGTTTTCGAAATGCGAGTTTTGGTTACAACAAGTACAGTTTCTTGGACATTTAGTCAATCATGAAGGAATTCATGTAGATCCCACCAAGATCGAGGCGATTACCAAATGGAAAACCCCTGAGTCACCAACCGAGGTTAGAAGTTTCTTAGGATTGGCCGGTTAATATAGAAGATTTATTAGAGATTTTTCTAGAATAGCCATTCCCTTAACTAAGCTAACCTGTAAATCCGTTAAGTTTGAATGGGGACCAAAACAAGAAGAAGCCTTCAGAATTCTTAAGCAAAGATTAACCCATGCACCCATACTAGCGTTACCAGAAGGAATTGAAGACTTTGTAGTCTATTGTGACGCTTCTAAGTTAGGTTATGGATGTGTGTTGATGCAACGTCAAAAGGTTATAGCTTACGCCTCTAGACAACTTAAGAATCATGAAGTGAATTATTCAACCCATGATCTAGAATTAGGAGCCATAATTTTTGCCCTTAAAATTTGGAGACATTACCTTTACGGTAGTAAGTTTACCATTTTCACCGACCATAAGAGTTTAAGGTATGTTTTCGGGCAAAAGGAATTGAATATGAGACAAAGACGCTGGATGGAAATACTTAGTGATTATGATTGTAATATCCAGTATCATGCAGGAAAAGCAAACGTAGTAGCTGATGCTTTAAGTCGAATGTATCACGAAAAGCCAAAAAGAGTACGTTCTCTTAAATTAAATATGCAAGTAGATTTAAATGAACAAATTAGAAAGGCACAAGAATCAGTAATCAAGAATGATACTGAGAAATTAAAAGGAATGATTAAGGAATTAGAACAAGGAACAGATGGAATTTGGAGATTCCACAAGAAAAGAATGTGGATACCTAAATTAGGAAACTTACGTCACCATATATTAGAAGAAGCCCATAAATCTAAGTATACGATGCATCCTGGAAGTGATAAGATGTATCAGGACTTAAGAAATAATTTCTGGTGGATAGGAATGAAAAAGGATATAACAACATATGTTGCAAAATGTTTAACCTGTTCACAAGTTAAAGCTAAACATCAGAAACCCTCAGGTTTGCTGCAAAAGTTAGAAATTTCTGTATGGAAATGGGAATTGATAACAATGGATTTTGTTACTAAATTACCCAAAACAAGAAAAGGTAATGATACAATCTGGGTGATTGTAGACAGGCTAACCAAGTCAGCTCATTTCCTACCAATGAATGAAACCTTTAGTATGGAACAGCTAGCTAAATTATATGTTAATGAAATAGTTTCATTACATGGAATTCCTCTATCAATTATTTCTGACAGAGATAGTCGTTTTACCTCTCATTTTTGGACAAGTTTCCAAAAAGCAATGGGAACCAAATTAAATCTAAGCACCGCTTATCATCCTCAAACGGACGGACAAAGCGAAAGGACAATTCAGACAATGGAGGACATGCTTAGAGCTTGTGTAATTGACTTCGGAGGTAATTGGGACGATCATTTTCCATTAATAGAATTTTCTTATAATAACAGTTATCACCCAAGTATCAATGATGTACCATTCGAAGCACTTTATGGATTAAAGTGCCGAACGCCAGTTTGTTGGGCGGAAATTGGAGAAAAGCAACTATCTGGTCCAGAGATAGTACAAGAAACGACAGACAAAATCATTCAAGTCAAGGAACGACTGAAAGCAGCACGTGATCGACAAAAGAGTTATGCTGATAATATACGAAAACCATTGGAATTTTAGGTAGGAAATAAAGTGTTACTGAAAGTCTCTCTTTGGAAAGGAGTGGTAAGATTCATCAAAAGAGGAAAGCTAAGCCCCAGGTATGTTGGACCTTTTGAGATTATTAGAAGAATAGGACCTGTAGCTTATCAGAGGAAATTGCAGGAATACATGATGTATTTCATGTATCTAATCTCAAGAAATGCTTAACTGATGAATCACTAGTAGTACCTCTTAAGGACATAGAGGTAAATGAGCAGTTAAAATTTGTAGAGAGGCCCCTACATATTGAAGACAGGAAAGTTAAAAACCTCAAGCACAAGAGATTAGTTATGGTCAAAGTGAAATGGGACTCCAAAAGAGGACCAGAATACACATGGGAGGTTGAATCAGAAATGCAAAGGAAATATCCATACTTGTTCCAGTAGATCTCGAGGACGAGCTATAAATCAAGGTGGGGAGGATATAACAACCCACCTAAATATTTTTGACACCCTAATATATTTTAAAATATCCCTATACGTCCTAAAATACACCCCGTATGTGAAAACGGGCCCCGAATATCTTTAATATTATTAAAATTAAATAAAAACAAGAAAATTGGGGCTATCGCGGGGCGCCTAGCCTTTGGCTACCTCCTACGCGGGCCACGAGCGATCATCAACGAGGCATCACCCCGGGCTGCCAGGTGGCAGCCACACGTCAAAGCTAGAACGGTGATCCGGCATCCCAATGCCCTACTTCCCCTATGTCACGGGTCGCGTAAGCCCAAGCCAAATCCTTCGTGGGCCGCGAGGGAAAGCGAAGGGTCACCTATAAATAGAGGATATCGGCCACAGTTCACAATTCGTCCCAAATCTCTTTCTCTCTCAAAATTTCTGCATAGTAGGCATAATTCTCGGGTATAATATCCCCCTAATTAACGAAGTTCTGCCCTGTTGTAAGTATTATAACCCCAGTTACATATTAGATACGCTGCCCGATTGATCTAGGGTTCCGTAATGGCTGTCGTGGTTCTGCCCGACGTAGTCATTGGAATGCCGTCTCGGGGAGGGTATTGCTAATGTAAATATTGGGTTATTATACTAACGCGTGTGCATTTGTGTATTTAATAGATAATCACCAGGAAACCCATAAAGGAAATCTAAGACAACAATGTGAATAATCTCCTTTTTGTAAACTATTTTTACAAAACCTTAAATATTTTACAATGTGATTAGCAGTGATTGAGTCTTTGTAATTCTTCAATTACTACCGGTATGTTGGGGTTTTGTATACAAAATGTGGAACACGTTACCATTGGACAAAGAGTTAGCCAATGTGTAATTTGACCCACCAGTCAGGATTGACAGTACTGAATGCGTAATTGTGTAGATGTAAACATTGTAATCGCTCTCAATACTGTGAAAATTGAAAAAACTCTTCTTGATTAAACTGGGATTCACTCACCAGTATTTCCCCTTGACAAAATATTTTTAAACGCGTTTCAGGTAACAAAATGTGAAAGCCAACTAGACAGCACTGAAGGCTTAGAAAAGTGGCTATAAAAGTTATCTAAAATAAAAGATGTTTTATTCAATAAAATAGGGATTTTCCCTGTGTAAATATTTGTAATGAAAACTTGGGTTTTATCCTAATATGTTTAATATTATAAAAGTGTGGTATTTACTCTGATAAAATATTTCCTAACTACGATCCTGATGAAATTTACGCTACCAAAATGATAAACACCGATACCACCAAAACTAGTCTCGCGACCGCCCGTTCCCGGGACAAATAGGGGACGGGGGTTGCGACAACATCCAATAGCTTTTCTATTAAGATAATTTAGGACCCTTTCTAGACCATATTTAACCTTCCCATCTACTACAAAATCATCAAGTTTAGAAGGAAATTTGATATTTCTAGAAGATCTTCTAAGAGTAGTGCTTGGTTGATCCTGAATTCCTCCCTCAAAATTGTTGTTTTCCTCAAATTTTGTGTCATGCTCAACCCTGTCTGGTCCTGATTCTTCACTACTGGGATGCTGATTATCAGCCATCCCTAACGTAGTACCTGAATCAGTCGACTGCTCAGACCCATGTCCTGATGAGGTGCTTGTTTGAATATTCTCATCATTAGGAGTTTGGTCAACATTAGGGTTTTGGGTGTAATTTAAATCAGATAAATCAAAAAATTTTAGGGTAGTAGCCTCAGAAAAGGTATCAAGATCAAAAGACATTTTCTTTTCTTTAAAAGGAAAAACGGTTTCATAGAACATGACATTCCTAGAATAAAATATCAATTTTTTTATCAAGACTCCAAAGTTTATACCCCTTTTTCTCATTTGAATATCCAATCATGACACATTTTTCAGCATGTATGTTAACTTTATCAGAGTTATTTAACACAGTGCTAAAACAAAGACACCCTACCACCCTAAGTTGACTTAAAACAAGGGCAAAACCAAACACTAGTTCATACGGAGACTTCCCATTTAAAACAGACGAAGGGGTCCTGTTAATCAGATAAGCAGCAGTTAGAACACATTCAGACCGAAATTTGAGAGGAAAACCTCCTTGAAAAAGTAATGTTCTAGCTACATTTAATAGATGTCTATGTTTTCTTTCAACGATCCCATTTTGCTGAGGGTATGAACACATGAAGTTTGATGTAAGATACCATTTTCATAGCAGAAATTATTCATTTGTTTATTAATGAATTATGTTCCGTTGTCACTCCTGAATATTTTAACAGGTTTACTAAACTGAGTTTTTAGCATATTATAAAAGCCTTTAATATGGTAAAAAAACTTCATCCTTTGACTTCATGAGATATACCAACACAGCTCTAGTGAAGTCATCCACAATAGTAAGAAAATATCTAAAACCATCCCTACTGGGAACTCTACAGGGACCCCAAACGTCTAGATGAACTAGATCACCTAATAATTTTGATTTGTGGTCACTTAAGGGAAATGGTTCCCTATGTTATTTAGCCCTATGATAAGTTTCACAAGGTGCTAACTTAGAGCTAGTTTTAATATTTAATTTATTTCTTAAAACATGCAGAACTGGTTGAGCAGGATGTCCTAACCTAGCATGCCAGAGATTAACATCACAATTAGCATTACACACCTTATTCGAAACAGAAGAACTACCACAGAAGTAAAGACCATCAAACTGATTACCAGTCACCAGGACTTTCTTTAGATGAGAATCATGAATATAAAAGTTATGTTCATCAAAAGAAACAGTGAGCTTACAATCTCTAGCAAGTTTATGAAAAGAGATTAAGTTAACACAATAATTGGGAACAACGAACACATCATAGAGAATGACCTTGTCACTTAATTTTATATCACCAATTTTAGTTACCAAAGAACTTGTGCCATTAGGGTGTTTAACTTTGATGTTGAATTCAGTGACATCCTTTTGATTAATAAGACAATCATCGGTCATAACCATGTGCTGGTTAGCACCAGAATCAATTATCCATCCAACCTTTTCCCCATTGTTAACAAAGTTTGAAAAAAATAGATAGGTTTAAAATCACAGGTGGGTTTGGATGTAATATTGACAAAGCTATTTAGACATATAGAATTTGCACACATACCAGCAAAGTTACTACTCTGAGTGTCACCCTTAGGTTTATCATTCAAGAGACTAAGCAATTGAGCTACCTGATCATTGGTTAAAGAACTCATAACAGAAGATGAGGTAAGATACATGGCATTGGACCAGATCCTATAGTTTATGGACATGATGAACCGAGTATGTAAGCCATATTTGGATAAATTCATAATTGTCTTTATAGATGATATTCTTATTTATTCTAAGAGCAAAGAGGAACATGCAGCGCATCTGCACGCACTTCTAAGTTTATTGAGAAAAGGAAAGCTTTATGCTAAGTTTTCGAAAGGCGAGTTTTGGTTACAACAAGTATAGTTTCTTGGACATTTAGTCAATCATGAAGGAATTCATGTAGATCCCACCAAGATCGAGGCGATTAACAAATGGAAAACCCCTGAGTCACCAACCGAGGTTAGAAGTTTCTTAGGATTGGCCGGTTAATATAGAAGATTTATTCGAGATTTTTCTAGAATAGCCATTCCCTTAACTAAGCTAACATGAAAATCCATTAAGTTTGAATGGGGACCAAAACAAGAAGTAGCCTTCAGAATTCTTAAGCAAAGATTAACCCATGCACCCATACTAGCGTTACCAGAAGGAATTGAAGACTTTGTAGTCTATTGTGACGCTTCTAAGTTAGGTTATGGATGTGTGTTGATGCAACGTCAAAAGGTTATAGCTTACGCCTCTAGACAACTTAAGAATCATGAAGAGAATTATTCAACCCATGATCTAGAATTAGGAGCCATAATTTTTGCCCTTAAAATTTGGAGACATTACCTTTACGGTAGTAAGTTTACCATTTTCACCGACCATAAGAGTTTAAGGTATGTTTTCGGGCAAAAGGAATTGAATATAGGTAAAGACGCTGGATGGAAATACTTAGTGATTATGATTGTAATATCCAGTATCATGCAGGAAAAGCAAACGTAGTAGCTGATGCTTTAAGTCGAAAGTATCACGAAAAGCCAAAAAGAGTACGTTCTCTTAAATTAAATCTGCAAGTAGATTTAAATGAACAAATTAGAAAGGCACAAGAATCAGTAATCAAGGATGATACTGAGAAATTAAAAGGAATGATTAAGGAATTAGAACAAGGAACAGATGGAATTTGGAGATTCCACAAGAAAAGAATGTGGATACCTAAATTAGGAAACCTACGTCACCATATATTAGAAGAAGCCCATAAATCTAAGTATACGATGCATCCTGGAAGTGATAAGATGTATCAGGACTTAAGAAATAATTTCTGGTGGATAGGAATGAAAAAGGATATAACAACATATGTTGCAAAATGTTTAACCTGTTCACAAGTTAAAGCTAAACATCAGAAACCCTCAGGTTTGCTGCAACAATTAGAAATTTTTGTATGGAAATGGGAAATGATAACAATGGATTTTGTTACTAAATTACCCAAAACAAGAAAAGGTAATGATACAATCTGGGTGATTGTAGACAGGCTAACCAAGTCAGCTCATTTCCTACCAATGAAGGAAACCTTTAGTATGGAACAGCTAGCTAAATTATATGTAAATGAAATAGTTTCATTACATGGAATTCCTCTATCAATTGTTTCTGACAGAGATAGTCGTTTTACCTCTCATTTTTGGACAAGTTTCCAAAAAGCAATGGGAACCAAATTAAATCTAAGCACCGCTTATCATCCTCAAACGGATGGACAAAGCGAAAGGACAATTCAGATAATGGAGGACATGCTTAGAGCTTGTGTAATTGATTTCGAAGGTAATTGGGACGATCTTTACCATTAATAAAATTTTCTTATAATAACAGTTATCACACAAGTATCAATGTTGTACCATTCGAAGCACTTTATGGATGAAAGTGCCGAACGCCAGTCTGTTGGGCAGAAATTGGAGAAAAACAACTATCTGGTCCAGAGATAGTACAAGAAACGACAGACAAAATCATTCAAGTCAAGGAACGACTGAAAGCAGCACGTGATCGACAAAAGAGTTATGCTGATAATATACGAAAACCATTGGAATTTTAGGTAGGAAATAAAGTGTTACTGAAAGTCTCTCCTTGGGAAGGAGTGGTAAGATTCATCAAAAGGGGAAAGCTAAGCCCCAGGTATGTTGGACCTTTTGAGATTATTAGAAGAATAGGACCTGTAGCTTATCAGAGGAAATGGCAGGAATACATGATGTATTTCATGTATCTAATCTCAAGAAATGCTTAACTGATGAATCACTAGTAGTACCTCTTAAGGACATAGAGGTAAATGAGCAGTTAAAATTTGTAGAGAGGCCCCTACATATTGAAGACAGGAAAGTAAAAAACCTCAAGCTCAAGAGATTAGTTATGGTCAAAGTGAAATGGGACTCCAAAAGAGGACCAGAATACACATGGGAGCTTGAATCAGAAATGCAAAGGAAATATCCATACTTGTTCCAGTAGATCTGGAGGACGAGCTCTAAAATAAGGTGGGGAAGATATAACAACCCTCCTAAATATTTTTGACACCCTAATATATTTTAAAATATCCCTATACGTCCTAAAATACACCTCGTATGTGAGAACAGGCCCCGAATATCTTTAATATTATTAAAATTAAATAAAAACAAGAAAATTGGGGCTGTCGCGGAGCGCCTAGCCTTTGGCAACCTCCTACGCGGGCCGCAAGCGATCATCAACGAGGCATCACCCTGGGCTGCCACGTGGCAGCCACACGTCGAAGCTAGAACGGTGATCCGGCAACCCTATGCCCTACTTCCCCTATGTCGCAGGCCGCGTAAGCCCAAGCCTAATCCTTCGTGGGCCGCGAGGGAAGGCGAAGGGTCGCCTATAAATAGAGGATATCGGCCTCAGTTCACAATTCGTCCCAAATCTCTTTCTCTCTCAAAATTTCTGCATAGTAGGCATAATTCTCGGTTATAATATCCCCCTAATTAACGAAGTTCTGCCCTGTTGTAAGTATTATAACCCCGGTTACATATTAGATACGCTGCCCGATTGATCCAGGGTTCCGTAATGGCTGTCGTGGTTCTGCCCGACGTAGTCATTGGAATGCCGTCTCGGGGAGGGTATTGCTAATGTAAATATTGGGTTATTATACTAACGCGTGTGCATTTGTGTATTTAATAGATAATCACCAGGAAACCCTTAAAGGAAATCTAAGACAACAATGTGAATAATCTCCTTTTTGTAAACTATTTTTATAAAACCTTAAATATTTTACAATGTGATTAGCAGTGATTGAGTCTTTGTAATTCTTCAATTACTACCGGTATGTTGGGGTTTTGTATTCAAAATGTGGAACACATTACCATTGGACAAAGAGTTAGCCAATGTGTAATTGTGTAGATGTAAACATTGTAATCGCTCTCAATACTGTGAAAATTGATAAAACTCTTCTTGATTAAACTGGGATTCACTCACCAATATTTTCCACTGACAAAATATTTTTAAACGCGTTTCAGGTAACAAAATGTGAAAGCCAACTAGACAGCACTGAAGGCTTAGAAAAGTGGCTATAAAAGTTACCGAAAATAAAAGAAGATGTTTTATTCAATAAAATAGGGATTTTCCCTGTGAAAATATTTGTAATGAAAACTTGGGTTTTATCCTAATATGTTTAATATTATAAAAGTGTGGTATTTACTCTGATAAAATATTTCCTAACTACGATCCTGATGAAATTTCCGCTACCAAAATGATAAACACCGATACCACCAAAACTAGTCTCGCGACCGCCCGTTCCCGGGACAAATAGGGTACGGGGGTTGCGACAACATCCAATAGCTTTTCTATTAGGAGGTAAATCAACAATTTCCCATGTGGCATTTTTATGTAATGCTTCTATCTCTAAGTTCCTAGCATCAACCCAGTTACTATCAGTTTTAGCTTCAAAATAGTTTTTGGTTCACAGCTTTTGTTAAGGACAGCAGCAAAGCACATCCCTTCAGGGGATAAGTTGGCATAATTTAGGACCCTTTCTAGACCATATTTAACCTTCCCATCTACTACAAAATCATCAAGTTTAGAAGGAAATTTGATATTTCTAGAAGATCTTCTAAGAGTAGTGCTTGGTTGATCCTGAATTCCTCCCTCAGAATTGTTGTTTTCCTCAAATTTTGTGTCATGCTCAACCCTGTCTGGTCCTGATTCCTCACTACTGGGTTGCTGATTATCAGCCATCCCTAACGTAGTACCTGAATCCGTCGACTGCTCAGACCCATGTCCTGATGAGGTGCTTGTTTGAATATTCTCATCATTGGGAGTTTGGTCAACATTAGGGTTTTGGGTGTAATTTAAATCAGATAAATCAAAAAATTTTAGGGTATTAGCCTCAGAAAAGGTATGAAGATCGAAAGACATTTTCTTTTCTTTAAAAGGAAAAACGGTTTCATAGAACCTTACATTCCTAGAATAAAATATCAATTTTTGATCAAGACTCCAAAGTTTATACCCCTTTTTCTCATTTGAATATCCAATCATGACACATTTTTCAGCATGTATGTCAAATTTATCAGAGTTATTTAACACAGTGCTAAAAAAGACACCCTACCACCCTAAGTTGACTTAAAACAAGGGCAAAACCAAACACTAGTTCATACAGAGACTTCCCATTTAAAACAGACGAAGGGGTCCTGTTAATCAGATAAGCAGCAGTTAGAACACATTCAGACCGGAATTTGAGAGGAAAACCTCCTTGAAAAAGTAATGTTCTAGCTACATTTAATAGATGTCTATGTTTTCTTTCAACGATCCCATTTTGCTGGGGGTATGAACACATGAAGTTTGATGTAAGATACCATTTTCATAGCAGAAATTATTCATTTGTTTATTAATGAATTATGTTCCGTTGTCACTCCTGAATATTTTAACAGGTTTACTAAACTGAGTTTTTAGTATATTATAAAAGCCTTTAATATGGTAAAAAACTTCATCCTTTGACTTCATGAGATATACCCACACAGCTCTAGTGAAGTCATCCACAATAGTAAGAAAATATCTAAAACCATCCCTACTGGGAACTCTATAGGGACCCCAAACGTCTAGATGAACTAGATCACCTAATAATTTTGATTTGTGGTCACTTAAGGGAAATGGTTCCCTATGTTATTTAGCCCTATGACAAGTTTCACAAGGTGCTAACTTAGAGCTAGTTTTAATATTTAATTTATTTCTTAAAACATGCAGAACTGGTTGAGCAGGATGTCCTAACCTAGCATGCCAGAGATTAACATCACAATTAGCATTACAGACCTTATTCGAAACAGAAGATCTACCACAGAAGTAAAGACCATCAAACTGATTACCAGTCACCAGGACTTTCTTTAGATGGGAATCATGAATATAAAAGTTATGTTCATCAAAAGAAACAGTGAGCTTACAATCTCTAACAAGTTTATGAAAAGAGATTAAGTTAACACAATAATTGGGAACAACGAACACATCATAGAGAATGACCTTGTCACTTAATTTTATATCACCAATTTTAGTTACCAAAGCACTTGTGCCATTAGGGTGTTTAACTTTGATGTTGAATTCAGTGACATCCTTTTGATTAATAAGACAATCATCGGTCATAACCATGTGCTGGTTAGCTCCAGAGTCAATTATCCATCCAACCTTTTTCCCATTGTTAATAAACTTTGAAAAACAATAGATAGGTTTAAAATCACAGGTGGGTTTGGATGTAATATTAACAAAGCTATTTAGACATATAGAATTTGCACACATACCAGCAAAGTTACTACTCTGAGTGTCACCCTTAGGTTTATCATTCAAGAGACTAAGCAATTGAGCTACCTGATCATTGGTTAAAGAACTCATAACAGAAGATGAATCAGTAGTATCAGTAGTGACATTATTACTTACCCTATTACCCTTGTTCTCACTTGTTTTAGATATCATCCAAGAAGGATATCCAACAAGTTCAAAACATTTCTCAATTGTATGACCAGTTTTATCATAATGAGAACATTTGAGATTAGTAATAAGATTTTTTGCACCTTTTTTCTTTAAATCAACATTTTGATTCGCTCTAGCAGCAAAACCAAAAGCACCATTAGGGTTTTTATCAGAAAAATTCTTTGAGTGTAAATGAGACTCTTCTCTAGAGATGACTGCAAAGGCATCTTTCACAGAGGGAAGAGTTTCTCGAGTTAATAAATTTGTTCTCACAGACTGGTATGAACTATCGAGACCCATCAAGAATTGCATTAGTTTTGTAAGATGATTAAAGTCATTAAACTGTTTAGATGCATCACAAGAACAGGCAGGTAAAGCAAGTAATTGATCCAATTGTTTACACATACAGTTCAGCTTATGATAATATTCAGAGACAGGCATACCATTTTGACTAAACGAGTTGATTTTTTGATATAGATTAAACACAACAGAGCCATCTATCTTATCATAAGTTTCTTTTAGGTCTTTCCATACATCAGAAGAAATTTTAGAATAAACCAGGCCAAGATATAATTCCTCAGATACAGAATTAAGAATCCATGTAAGAACAATAGAATTGCATCTATCCCATTGCCTACCCAAGACCTCATCAGTTTTAGACCTAAGGCAAGAGCCATCAACAAACCCTATCTTATTTTTCACTTGTAAGGTAAGATACATGGCATTGGACCAGATCCTATAGTTTTCTGGCCCTTTGAGTTTTACACTGACTATAGATAAATTGGCAGAGTCACTAGGGTGAAGAAACAGAGGATCACCAACATCTATTTTGCTAACTAGGGTAACACCAGTGGATGTTAAAACAGAATCATCACCAGACATAATGCAAACAAGGTCAAAACCAGTTACCTAACAATAACAGCAGAACAAAAATAGATAGTAGAAATAACAGCCAAACAAGAGATAGATAAGGGCACAGACAAAGCAAATAAAACCCAAAGAACAGCGAAGCCTGAACAGAGGTCCGATCAGAGGTTCATCACTCAAAAGGTGCCTCCGCAGACAATATTCAGGGATTTATGACACACAAACCAAAAACAAATGCAACAATTAAGTAGATAAGACTCGATCAAGTGCCGGTCCGACTAGTTCGGTAAACAGGGGATGCTTGGACACACTGACTCAATGATGCAGGACACAAACAAAAAAAAAAACAGAAATAAATTACTAAGATAGAACAATCTCACAGTGGGTGCGTATAACTCTGGATAATCACACTTGTAACCTTCACTTAGGGTTACAAGTCTGATTATAAGCAAAGAAGACCAGTGAAAAACTCCGTTGGTTTGCTCTGTAACAGAGACTAACGAGAGCCCCTTCAGAAGCACAAAATGAAACCCTAGGAAGGGTTTCAGTCCTGTACCCATTCACAAGCCAAAAACAGCGATCCGAAGAATCACCAACCATAACTGTCCCCAAACCCTTGAGTTAGGGTTCCAGCCTTCAATCAGAGATAACCTTCAAGCAGATGGTCAGGAATCGGCGGATTCACAGGTACCGCCAAGATTCCTTATACCTTAATCCACAACCCTAGATCCAAATGGATCTGATCGAACAATATGCAGCAGCAGCGGAGAAGAACGAGTATCAGAGAGCTGATTGTGGCTCTGATACCATGTGAAAAGAAGATAATCTCATAACCAGAATTGTAAGTACAACAATTTAACAAAAAAAGTATCAAACACGGTGAAAAACACCGATTACAAACAGTCAATCAGTAGCAGGTCTTCAACCGAAGATTCTGCACAAAAAACTTGATCAGCAGCACAACGTGATGAACTCGAACAAGGAGAGAAAGCAACAGCCTTTTAAGAATGTTCTAGAAAGCATCTAATATCACTACAACCTTTTTACTTTTTGGGATGATCGACCAGCAGAGAGGCGGAGGAAAGATATAGGCAAGGAACCCTAGGACGAGCCCAAGATATGTCCAGCAGCATCCCAAGAAGCAGCAGCCCAAGAAAAAGAAAAAAAGCCCAACCGAACCTCACAAAAAATACAAGACAAAAAGGAAAAGATATGAGATATTGAATTGGAAAATAAAGAAGTTTTATATATTTTAACACATAATAAGGGTGAGAGTTTGCTACAAAGTCCATTTTTTCTACAAAGTGTAAAATGTCATAAAACACCATAATGTCAACCATAAAACACACTCAAAACCCACAAATAACATAGTGAAGATAACTAAAACACCATTGTGGGTTTTGTGTTGTGTTTTGGATGATAATGCTTTGATTATCGAATGACTAACATTAGTATGGTTTATGTTGATTGTCATGTTGTGTTTTATATTCTTAGTTGTACGATGATGTGTTTGAAGTTTTAAGGATTGTTAGGGTTTAGATATTGTGTTTTGGTGATCTTCACTATGTTATTGTGGGTTTTGAGTGTGTTTTATGGTTGAAATTATGATGTTTTATGACTTTGTACACTTTGTAGGAAAAATGGATTTTGTAGCTGAACCTCACCCACATAATAGTAACTAGTAATAAAAGTTTTTTTTCTAATCATTGATAAATTTGTTTGCACACTTAAGCGAATTTGGGGATAAAGTCGCATGACCCAGTAAGTAAATTTGCTTGAACAGACAACTTTGTCTGTACTGTTGACTGATGTGTGTAAAATGCAACATATAAATTACATCAAATAAGGCATAAAACTAACCCTTTTTAGTACTAATGTTAGAAAAAGTGTGTTTTTGTCTTCCTTTTGAATTTACAGGATCAAATAAGCTTAAACGAACAAAAGGAACAAATATACAACCAAAACCAACATAAATACAAAGAAAAGGAAGAAACTTGGCATGCCCGACCCCTCAATAGCATCTCCCAAAGCAAAAAACAAGAAGAAAGCTGAGCATGGGGCTGTGCCCAGCTGAGCACGGGGCGTGCCCAACTCAACACGGGGCGTGCCCAGCAGACACTGGGGCGTGGCCAGTTGTCTGCAGAAAATACAAATCTATGGAAGTTTCTATTCCTGACACGGGGGCGTGCCCAGCTCAACACGGGGCCGTGCTCAACGCTAAGATTCGCAGAATCTTGCAAATCTTGATAGTACAGATACGCTTCTGCACACGGGGTCGTGCCCAGCGGACACGAGGGCGTGTGGAGCTAATACAGACAAATTATAATTAATGAAGAAAGAGAAGAAAGGTGGACACGGGGCCGTGTCCAGCGGACACAGGGCCGTTTCCAGGCTTCTGTGCAGGCTATAAATAGGGGTGCTTGGTTCACTTCAAAGGCATCCCTTGACAAACCACCTCTCTCCCACTTCACCCACACTCCACCACCATTACAACACCCACATCCACCACCATCATCCATCATCCATCATAGAGTGTGTGTAGTAGTCTCGGGATCCAAGATTGATAGTAAGAGTTCTTGACAATCAAAGGCCATGTTTGCCTAAGTCTCTTACATCACTTGGTGAAGACATGCATTTAGTGTAATACTTTTGTTTTTTAATCTTTTCACACTTTTTATTTGGTTTTGTATTAATGACTTTAATAACTAGTTTCTTATGTTGAAGGTGAAACTTCCTTATCATTTGTCCGTGGTGTCTTGGCGTTATTTTACTGTCTATATAAAATAAAAGATTTACACCATTCATATCTCCACGGTCTATATGGAGATATGTTGGCTACCAGGTCGGGGGTTAATGGAATGGTTTGGTAAGGTTCTTGCCTTGTTCAGTGTATAGATCCTGCAAGGACCTGGGTCAAGCTTACTAGGACCTCCTTCAATACCCACTGGTATTGGATGGCGGGGTGCGAATGGCTTGATCCCCTCATATGTAAACTACTATTAATACATTAACCCGGCTACTTGGGATTGTATCCCTGCTGACTCAAACCACTTAGCCGAGGGTAACGTCACCTTCAAAAGAGGGGCCTACCACATTACGCATTAATAACTTAATTAATTATCTTGTCTATCTGTTTTTATTTTATTTTTATTTTCAGCATTTTTAGTTTTTATTTTCATGTTTAAAACCTTTTTCTAACTTTTTTATTTGATTAGACGTTGAGGATAAACCGGTACTAAAAGCTCTTGTATCCTTGGACGACCTTGGTATCTTACCAACGCTATACTACGCTCACGATGGGTGCACTTGTCCATATGTGTGTTTAGTGTTAGTACAATATCGTGTTTTATAAATTTAAAACTTAACTAAAGTGTTAAAAGGGCTAAAAATATACATAAAAATATATCACACTCGACACGCATCAAGTTTTTGGCGTCGTTGTCGGGGACACTTAAAATGCTTAAAATCGACGGCCTAATCTGTTTTTCAAAACCTTTATCATTAAACCCCGAAAATTTGTCTATAAGTGTTTAGGTTAATTTACCAAAGTCGCCTAACAGCAAATTCGCTTCTCTCATCAGCAAATTCGCTTTCCACCTAAGTTTCATACACACTATAGAAACTGATACATAATTGCATAGCTACACTCACAAGTTATGCAACTAACAAATCCCCCTTGACTGTTGCCATCAATTCTAACAAATACTGATAATCATTAGTCATAATCTACATCAATAGCGTGTGTGGCGTCGCACTGATTCATTAAAAAAATAACATCCTTAAGTATGATACAAGAAAAAACTCTATTGCGAATACAAATCATTTTTAATGAGATTTATACCAGATCGCGGTACCAATGTTGTTCGGAGGATATCGATCTGGATTGTGACGGTAAAGAAGAAAAATCGATTATATTTCGATTTTAAAAAAACTTTTATCGAAACATAGAAAAATAAACATGTCGCAATGATGTATTTGAAATACCATAACAATTTCTTTATAAAAAGAACAAATAAACCACGTTTAAATAAAACAAACACGTCGCAATGATGTATTTGAAATACTATGAATTCAAAAAAAGAAAAAAAATAAACAATTGGTTTATTGTAATAAACAAATAAAATAGTATTTTTACCACGTACGTTGCGAAGAGAATTTGGTTGTTACTGGTTTGCTTCATTACGTATCAATACGGTACCGACACAAATACGCTCCTTTAAAAAATAATTCAACCCGTAGAAAAAATTGATATAAAAAACTTTATTAAATGTAATGGGAATGGCCTGTAATATAACTTGGTAAAAGAAAAGAGAAAATAGCTTTATTAAAGTTGAGGGATCATGTGATAAATTTATTAAAGATTAAGGGGTGTAATGTAAAATTATATACAAAAAGAGAAAAACTATATAGTAGCTTTATGACGTGTTTTAATATAAACTAGTAATAGACCCGGGCGCAGTGTGGCGCTAAAACCGTCAGAGAGTTAGCGTTCTTAAAACTTGATAAAATAATATCAAAACCTTTACGTAAACAATAAACTTAACCCACGCCCAATGGGCATCATACTAATGTGGAAAGTAGATAAATTAAACACTATTTTATTCCCTTAGTTTATATTAAACTTGGATGCCAGATATATATATATATATATATATAGAGAGAGAGAGAGACATGATCAGGAGAAAATGGTGAGAACGGATCCTGGTCAAACACGTGGCAGGGGGCGCTAAATGATATGCAGGGGAACGATTGTCATTGTCCATGTTCCCCTCAATAAATGACGTTATAATTCCGTTCCAAGAAAATATTCCAACAGATGTGGCATTTTGTTCTTTATGCTTGTTTCAATGACGTTTTTTTTTTCAAAGTAATATTTTGAAATGGTGTTTATGTTTCAATGACGTTCTTCCTATATTCAATATTTGACGTTTTCATTATTAATGTTAATTTTCGTTTGGGTTATGTATATCTGATTAGTTGTGAATATTGGCGTTAATTTGTAATCATCAGTTCTTACTATTTGTGAATTATTCAACTTATGGCGTTTCTATTAACATGTTTTAGGGAAACCCTAATGCTCTCTCTCTAGCAGGCGACTTTTTTCATCTTTGAATCCCTGATTTTTTCGTGATCTTGATGTATAACAGTCTGTGATCAGTGTTTGATTTATCAAGCAACTGTAACGAACTAGTTAGCATCTCCTGATCGATTAGTCTTGGGTTTTTTTTTCTTGTTCTTGTTCGCCGATCTTAGTCTGATAATCAGATCTGATTGAATAGAGTCTTGGGTCTTTCGGTCCTACTGGTGAGGCAGTAACCTTGATTGATCGGATTCGCTATTTGATTTTGTGATGATTCTTGGATTAGGGTTTTGCTAGATTAGGGTTTGCACTTCTTTTCTTTGCTCAACTGGTTCGATTCTCTTGCATGGTTTGCTGCTGAATTGCTTTTAGAGAGAGGTGATTTTCTGAGGATGGATGAACGTAAGAAATCGGAGGGGGATGTGCATGCTGGTCGTTACAAGCCGCCGTTCTCAACTGTTTCGTATCAGGGTTTAGCGTCCAGAGTTGTTGACATTGAGGGCAAAACCCTAATGCCGCGGAGGGGGGTTGTTTCTTCTGCTAATTATGAGCCAGGTAAGATTAATGTAATTGATGGGTTGTTAAAAATTACTACACCAGTTTCGGAGGTTTCTATTCAGCATGAGCAAAAGAGTGATGATGTTTCAAATGTGGCTGGTGAAAACGTGATCAAGCCTATATCATATGCTGAATCGGTCACAAATGCTAACAATAGGAAAGTTAATTTTAGATCTCTGGCCAGTTCAGATCGACGAGAGGATTGTGATGTGGTTTTGCCCAAAGATTCTGTTCGGGTTGTTACAGATAAACTAGCAAACACGTTGTATGGGTATTTCTTGGGAGATCGGATTGCTTACCCGGTTGTTGACTACTTTGTGAAGAATAACTGGAAAAAGTATGGGCTGCAAAAATCCATGATGAACGCGAATGGGTTTTTCTTTTTCAAGTTTGCTGATCGGTCAGGTATGATGTCTGTTCTCAATGAGGGTCCATGGATCATTAGATCTCAACCTATGTTTTTATGTGAGTGGATGCCTAGTACAAAGCTGGTTAAAACGGAGGTGAAGAAAGTCCAATTATGGGTTAAAATTCATGATGTCCCTCTTGCTGCGTATACAGAGGATGGCCTAAGTTTGATTGCTACAGCGATTGGTGAACCAAAGATGCTTGATTCTTATACCACTTCGATGTGCCTGGATTCTTGGGGTCGGAGTAGTTATGCAAGGGCCTTGATTGAAGTGTCGGCTGATAAAAAGCTTAAAGAGGAGATAACAATGGTTGTTCCGGACCTTCAAGGTGATGGGTATGTTAAGGAGACCATGTATGTAGAATATGAATGGATCCCCAATAGGTGCTCTCTATGTTGTGTATTTCGCCATGCTGATGATCATTGTCCTAAGCAACCAAGGAAGCTGGTAAAACAAAATAATGGGGATAAACATAACAAGTTGTTTGATCATGATAAAAGATATGACAAGAAGCCGGTTGTAGATGAGGAAGGGTATATGGGTGTTCAAGCTAAGAAAGTGGCTCGGAAGACTGGTTTTCCAGTTAACAAACAAAAAATGAAGTTTGAATATAGGCCGGTAGGCCCAAAACCGAAGGAAACTCTTAATAAATCGGATCCGTCAAGCTCGGTAGTCTCTCAGAACCCGTTTTCTGTTCTAAATAGTGTCGATATTCCGGAAGTTGGTGAATCGAGTAAAGGTGAAGGTGGTGAACAGCAAGTGTTGGATGAGGAAGAAGTTCTTGAAGGTTATAATGAAACAGATGAATTTATGGTAGATGGTACTCGTAACCCACTGAATAAAAAAGGGGCAAGCACTCCTTCTCAAGGGGTATCCAATGGTTAGTCTAGCTTTCTGGAATATTAGGGGGTTGAACCGCCCTCTAAAACAGAAAGAGGTTCGGAAGATAGTTAAGGATAGTAATCTTAGCCTTTGTGCAATTCTTGAGTCGCATGTTGATGTTGATAACCTAAGTAAGGTGTGTAGCTCCGTTTTCCGTCGTTGGGAATGGACTTCGAATGGAGGCATATGTGATAAGGGAACGCGTATTATCATAGGTTGGAACCCGGAGATATTTGACATAATGGTGTTGTCTCAAACTTCTCAAGTGATGCATCTTCAGTTATTTGTCAAAGAGGATAAAAAGTGGTTTTTTTGCTCAGTGGTGTATGCAGCTAACTATTACATAACCCGTCGAGAATTGTGGTCCCATTTGTCTATGCATAAACAGATGGTTAGTGATAAACCTTGGCTTATAATGGGTGACTTCAACTCTGCTTTGTATCTAGAGGATAAATCTATGGGTGCTTCCTCTATTTCAACTGGTATGCGTGATTTCCAAGCGTGTGTGTCGGAGATTGAAGTTATGGATATTAATCAATCGGGTATCCATTTCACATGGAATCAAAAGCCAAAGAAGGGTGTCGGTCTTCTAAAGAAGATTGATCGCATTATGGGTAATACTTCATTTATTACTGATTTCCCTAATGCTATGGCTGTGTTTCACCCGTACAGGTTGTCGGATCATTCGCCATGTGTCTTAACTATTAACAAAGCTGCCCCCTATAAACGTCAGCCTTTTAAATTTGCGAATTTTTTGGTCCACAAACCTGAATTCCTGAAAATTGTCAAGGATGGTTGGGAGATGAATGTTAATGGGGTTCATCAGTTCCGGGTTGTGAAAAAGCTCAAGTGTTTAAAGAGTCCTTTGCGTGCTTTACTATTTACTCAGGGTAATCTTCATAAAAAGGTGGCTGAACTTCGAGATAGTTTAGATGCTATTTAAGCGAAAATAGATAAGGATCCGATGAATGTTGATCTTCGTGCTCTAGAGACGAAACTAAACTCAAATTTTCAGGTTGCTTCTCTTGACGAGGAAAGATTTTTGAAGCAAAAGTCTAAGATGGAATGGTTGAGAGCCGGTGATTCAAACACTGCTTTCTTTCATGCAGCCGTGAAGAGCAGGAACCATCGAAGCAGAATTCAAGTTGTGTCGGACATGAATGGAGTGGTGTATGAAGGTGATTCGGTTCAGGATGCTTTTGTTAAACATTATGAGGTCTTTCTGGGGTGCCAAGATGATCTTTCTATGCATCCTACTCCTGATTTATTTACTAAATGTGTCAACCCGATTGATGCTGATCACATGATTCGTCTGGTTACGCCAGAAGAAGTAAAGAAAGCTATGTTTTCTATTGGTAATGACAAGGCCCCAGGCCCGGATGGCTTTACCGCTGCGTTCTTTAAAGTTGCCTGGCCGATTGTCGGGAATGATGTCTCTTTGGCAGTCATAGATTTCTTTAACACAGGTAAATTACTTGGCCAACTTAACCATACTCTTATTGCCCTTGTTCCGAAGAAACTTTCTCCGCTTACAGTTACTGATTTTCGGCCTATAGCCTGTTGTAATGTCCTGTTCAAGTGTGTGAGTAAAATTATTGTGGATCGAATAAAGGATGTGCTTCATCAAGTTGTAAGTATAAATCAGTCTGCTTTTGTTCCTGGTAGGAAAATTACGGATAACATCCTTCTTACTCAAGAATTAATGCATAATTACCATCGAAATTCTGGCCCCCCTCGGTGTGCTTTTAAAGTGGACATTCAGAAAGCCTATGATACGGTTGATTGGTGCTTCCTGAAAAATGTTTTGATTGGATTTGGTTTCAAAATTCAGATGGTAGAGTGGATCATGATGTGTGTCTCGACAACAACATATTCGTTATGTGTTAATGGGAATGTCTATGGCTATTTTAAGGGTAAGCGTGGTCTCCGGCAGGGTGACCCCCTATCTCCTTATCTCTTCACGCTTGTTATGGAGATCTTGACGAGCATCTTACAACGGGCCACTAGTATTGATAAGTCTTTCAAGTTTCACAATAAATGTGAGAAGCAACGTATCATTAACTTGTGTTTTACTGATGACCTGTTCCTGTTTGCTAGAGGTGATATTAATTCAGTTCAGTGTATCATGAAATCTCTCTCGAATTTTATGAATATGTCTGGCTTAGTTCCTACTATCCAAAAAAGCACGGAGTTTTTTTGCAATGTGCCTGCTCATGTCAAAAACCATATTTTGATCTTTGTGCCGTTTGTTGAAGGTTCGTTACCGGTAAAGTATTTGGGGGTGCCTCTGATATCTTCTGGTCTTGTATACAAAGATTGTAGTGTTCTTGTTGAAAGATTGGACCAGCGTATCTCTAACTGGAAAAATAAGCTTCTTTCTTTTGCAGGCAGGTTACAGCTTATTAGTTCTGTCCTTTCTTCTATGCACATTTACTGGTCTTCTGTGTTTATTCTTCCTACTCGTTTCACTCTTGAGCTGGAAGCCAAAATTGGAAATTTTCTTTGGTCATCGGATGGATTATTCCATAAGGGTAAAGCTAAAGTGTCTTGGAATGCTATCTGTGTTCCTAAGTATGAAGGGGGGCTAGGTATTCGCAGGATTGGAGATGTCAATAAAGCTCTCATGACTTCCCATATCTGGAGTATTTTAGTAAAACGTGATTCTCTTTGGGTGGCTTGGATTCATTCGTACCGGCTCAAAGGTAATAGCTTTTGGATTTGTAAGTCGGTGGCAAATAATTCTTCGAGTTGGCGGAAATTATTACAACTACGACCTTATATTCGAGAGTATGTTTGGTCTAAACTGGGTAATGGGAGGAACACGTCAGCTTGGTATGATATATGGAGTCAATTGGGTCCGCTGGGTAACATTCTGACTCCTAGAACTATATCAAATGCAGGGTTTTCTCTTAACACTTCAGTTCAGGAGATTCATGTTAATGGGGTTTGGAGGTGGCCAGTGGCGTGGAGGGATATGTTTCCAGTATTAATACAACTGGATAGTATCCATATAGTGCCTAATACTCCTGATCGACTTATGTGGAAGGATGGTAATGATTTAGTTGAGCATTCTTCATCTCAGGTTTGGCATTCGCTTAGACGTCGGGCAGAGGAGGTAGAGTGGGTTAAAATTGTTTGGTTCTATCAGTGTATTCCCAAGCATGCGTTTTTTATGTGGCTTGTCATTCGTCGTAAGCTTTTAACACAAGACAAGATTCTTCAATGGGAGTTCTCGAGAAGGAAGAATATGAATATGATGTGCTGTCTCTTGTGCTATGCAAATGTTGATTCTCACAACCATCTGTTCTTTGACTGCAATTACTCTACTCAAGTTTGGATCAAGATTCGTGAAAAAGGAGGGATGAACTCGGTAGGCCCAGCATGGGATGCTATAGTTGATTGGTTGGGGGCTAGGGCTAATTCTAAATCAGCGACTAACTTTATTAGCAGGCTCATAGTTGCTGTTGCTGTTTATTTCTTGTGGCAGGAGCGAAATGCTCGATTGTTCAGGAACCAGACAAGACCTCCAGATGTCTTGGCCAATTTAATCTTGCAAACCGTTCGTTATAAGCTAATTGGAGTCAAGTTCAAGGAGTGTAATAGGGTGCGAAGAATCTTGGAATCTTGGGAAATCTACAGCAACAAGTTGGATGATGATGGCGGCTGATTCCCATTGTGTTTATTTTTTCTAGATTATAGTCTAGTGGTTTTTGTTTTAGTGGTACTTGGCTGTTATTTTTTGGTTTCTTGGTGTACTTTCATGGGGAATGTCCCATGTTTGAACTAGTGTGGGTTCTCCACACTACTTGTTTTTAAGTTTGTTGATATATAAAATCACCAGGGTAACCCTTTACCCAAAATATTAACATGTTTTAGGAAGACAGTAACATCAGTTCTTCTTATTGTTTATTATTCAACTATTGGTGTTTTCATTATGACGTTTTATTAAGAAACAAGTAGATGCAATAGTCTAGACCCAATACATTAGTCAACATGAAAATTATAAAATGAAAGCAATTCATGACGTTTAAGTTAATATACATATTCCTCCATCCTTTGTTCTATTCTCCTCTACCCCGTTTTATACAATTCTGTAATTCTTGTTGCCCGTAATTCTAAGAATTTATTTAAAGATTTGACCAGTTTTCTTCTGTTTTCATTTTGGCTATTGATGTGTACAAAATGAAACATATAAATTACATCAATAGAGGCATAAAAACCAACCCTTTTAGTACTAATTTTGGAAAAAGTGTGTTTCTTTCTTCATTTTGAATTTACAGGACCAAATGAGCTTAAAAGAACAAAAGGAACAAATAAGTAGCAAAAAACCAACATAGAAACAAGAAGAAGGAATAACGTGACATGCCTGACCCCTCGGCAGCATCTCCAAAGACAAAAACAAGAAAACAGAAGTTGACCACGGGGCCATGCCCAGCTAGGCGTGGGCCGTGGTCAGACCTCACACAAAAAGACAAGACCTGCAGAAGCATCTACGCCCACCACGTGGCCGTGCCCAGCTCACCATGGGCCGTGGTCAACTCTCAGATTTACAGAATCTTGATAGTACAACAAAGAGTTGACCACGGGGCCATGTCCAGAAGCCACGGGGTCGTGTGGGGCCCTCTGCTGATAGCTGCAATTAATGAAGGAAGAGAAGAAGCTGGCCACAGGTCGTGCCCAATGGACACGGGGCCGTGGCCGGGGTATTGTTCTGACTATAAATAAGGGTGCTTGGTTCTCTTCAAAGGCATCCCTTGGCAAACCACTTCTCTCTCACTTTGCCACCACTCCACCACCACTACAATACCAACACCCACCACCATCATCCATCTATCATCTTTAGAGTGTGTAGTAGTCTCGGGATCCAAGATTGATTGTAAGAGTTCTTGTCAATCAAAGGCCATGCTTGGCAAATCTCTTACATCACTTGGTGAAGACAAGTCTTTAATGTATCACTTTTGATTTTTAATCTTTCGGCACTTTTTAATTGGGTATGTATTAATGACTTTAATAACTAGTTTCTTATGTTGAAAGTGAATTTTCTTTACCATTTCTTCATGATGTCATTGATTTGATCATTCGTGTCTTTACGGTCTATATAAAGCACGTTAACTACTTGGAAGGGGGTTAGAAGGGTGGTTTGGTAAAGTTCTTGTCTCGTTCAGTGTATAGATCCTATGAGGACTTGGTTTCAGCTTACTAGGACCTCCTTCAATGCCCCCAAAGGTATTGGATGGCGGGGGTGCGAATAGCTTGAACCCCTCATATGTAAACTACTATTAAAATATTAAACCGGTTTCTTCGGATTGTATCCTTCCTGACTCAAACCACTTAGCCAAGGGTAACGTCACCTTCAAAATAGGGGCCTACCACTTTTCTCATTAATAACTTATTTAATTATCTTTCAATATTCCGACCCTTTGGGATTGTATCCCTGCTGACTCAAACCACTGGGATGAGGGTAACGTCACCTTCAAAAGAGGGGTCTACTACTATAACTAAGATAATCTCTTCAAAAGTCCGAAAGTGCGAAAATCATCAAAGGGTACATTAAAGATGAGTTGGATCTAAGTGATTCTATCTTGTTTACTTGTTTTTCATTCTATTTATCTTTTTACTTTTTAGATTTATTTTCATGTTTAAAAACTCTTTTCAAAAATTTAGATCGATTAGACGTTGATAATAAACCGGTATTAAAAGCTCTTGTGTCCTTGGACTACCTCGGTATCTTACCAACACTATGCTACGCTCGGGATGGGTGCACTTGCCCTAGTGTGTGTTTAGTGTTAGTACAATATCGTGTTTTATAAATTTAAAACTTGACTAATGCGTAAAAAGAACTTAAAATATTAATAAAATCATATCACGCTTAACGCACACCAGCTATGCAGCAGGATTTTTGCAATGTATCTGATCCTGATGTCATTTAGCTGTTTTTGTTGTAGGTCATTTGGGGCATTTTCTTTTGCCAGACCACATTCCCAACCAGCCAACTACCCCATATACGTTTCCATATGCCTCATTGCAAAAATCCCACAGCCGATCTCATTAGACTCTGTCCTCCAATCCATCTTTTGTCTAACAATAGGCGTCGTCTTCATGATCATAGCCATTGGGTGTTTTTGAATAAGCAGGTAGTTTGTAAAAGCATCTTGCTGCAATTTCACATTTTTACATATATTAGTATGACGTTTTGTCAACATAGTTTCTACATACACGGTTTTTAAGATACTTGCCAACTTTCCCACCCATCCATCATACTTTTTCTTGAGGCTGAGTGTATCCCCTCCAGCGTTGTTATCCAATACATCAACTCTGTTGTGTTTTAGATTGAAGCAGACAACATAGAAATGTCTTTGCCACATTATTGGCACGAAGACCAGATCATATTCATTTATCTTTCTATCTTTCCGGTCTTCTTTGAAATGGGCGAGTTTCAAAACTAATTCCATGTGGTTGTTGAATTCTTTGTATCGATAACTTGTTGTCTTTGTATACGTGGCGTATTTTGTAATTTTCAGGAACCACATTTTTATCAACAAAACAAAGTCATAATATAATTGCATCAATTAAATATAGCAAAAGAGTTGCCATCATTATTTGTGTGCAAAATAATCTTGAGGCTGATTCTGGAGCCATGTATGTTTCTTCATAGTTCAGGATATGCCCCCAACTTTGAATAATGTTGACGTGTGCATAGAAACTTGGTCTCATGCTATCAGAAATCACCCTTAAGAGTTCTGACACTCCTTGAATCTTGAACACGGTACTCCTGGAAACAAGAAACAACATATGGCATTTTAGTTATGCAAACTC
>CM060377.1:146314747-146368706 GCA_030545235.1 Helianthus tuberosus | reverse complement strand
AGCAGGGATTGCTACTATCCTTTCGGAATCAAATTCATTTGTTGCAGAGGTAAGACACGCAGCAGAAACAAGCTCCAAAAAATCCAAAGTACCTACAGAGCTTTGGGCGATTAACCCAGATTTCCCGGAATAGCAACTGGTTATCGGTGCTCAACTCCCAAAATGAACGAAGAAGCTCCTATGGGAATTGTTGAGTAACTCAATTGATGTTTTTGCATGGAAGCATTCCGATATGCAAGGGCTTCCTAGGTCTATGGCACAGCACCATCTGAACGTAAAAGAATCAATTAAGCCAATAGCGCAAAGGAAAAGGCACATGGCACCGGATCGAGCCAAGGCAATTGCCAAAGACATAAAGAGTCTCCTAGATGCCAGGATCATTCGAGAAGTCCGATACCAAACTTGGGTGTCGAACCCAGTTTTTTGGTAGGAAAGAAGGACAACTCGTGGAGAATGTGTATCGATTTCACCGATCTGAATGATGCGTGCTCGAAAGATTGTTTTCCATTACCGGAGATTGATGAAAAGATTGACTCCGTCACCACGTTCAGGCTGAAATGTTTCTTAGACGCTTATAAGGGGTACCACCAAATACAAATGGCAGTCGAAGATGAGGACAAGACAGCCTTTGTTACTAATGAAGGAGTTTACTGCTTTACCAAGATGCCTTTCGTCTTAAAAAACACCGGTGCTACGTATCAGCGTTTAATGAACAAAGCTTTCAAAGACCAGATCGAGCGAAATTTAGAGGTATATGTCGATGGTATCGTAATCAAGAGTCACGACGAAGCTGCCATGTTGAAAGACATACTTGAAACATTCACCCGACTCCGAAGCATCAATATGAAGTTAAACCCTAAAAAGTGTACGTTCAAGGTAGAAGAAGGAAAGTTCTTAGGAGTCATGGTATGATCAAAAGTTTACGAGCCAACCCTGACAAGATAGATGTTGTTCTCACCATGAGGCCTCCAATGTCGGTTAAAGAAATCCAGTCCTTAAATGGGCGATTGGCCGCTCTCCATCGATTCTTGTCGAAAGCAGCAGACGGGTCTCTCCCATTCATGGACGTGCTTAGAAAAAGTTTCAGATCGGAGTTTAAATGGACCGAAGAAGCTGCGCGAGCCTTTGAAGAGCTTAAAGTCTATCTGGGCACATTGTCAACCCTCACTGTACCGGAAGAAGACGAGGTACTAACAGTTTACTTGGCTGCATCGGGCGGTGCTATCAGCGCGGTGTTAGTCGCCCACCGAATCGGAGCACAGATCCCCATCTACTACATAAGCCGAACATTGAAAGATTACGAAACAAGATATCCAAATTTAGAAAAGCAAGCTCTGGAATTGGTCCATGCTTCAAGAAGGCTTCGCCGTTATTTTCAAGCTCACCCTATTGAGGTCCGAACTGACCAAAGAATCCATCACGTTCTCCGACGACCCGAAGTATCAGGTCGCATGGCAAAGTGGGCGATTGAGCTCGGTGCTTTCAACATCACCTTCAAAACAAAAGGCCCGTTAAAAGGACAGATGATAGCTGACTTCCTAGTCGAAATGCCAGAAGACAAAGAAACGGAAGGAACAGAGCAAACTTCAAACAAACCTTGGTCATTGTATACGGATGGGGCTTCGAGTGCCGAAGGTGCAGGAGCAGGTTTGATCCTCACTGATCCCGATGGCATAGATATGACATATGCACTCTGTTTGGAATTCAAGAGCTCCAATAACGAAGCCGAATATGAAGCATTATTGGCTGGTTTACGTTTAGCAGCCAAAGTCGGAGCGAAGAATGTCATAGCTCATGTTGATTCATTGCTTGTAGCAAATCAAGTAAATGGAGAGTACGAGGCAAGAGAAACCAACATGATCGAGTACTTAGAACAAGTGAAACAGGCAATGGCGTCATTCGACTCATGTAAGATCGAGCACGTTCCCCGCAGCAAGAACAAAAAGGCTGATGCTTTGAGCAAGCTAGCATCTGTATCTTTCAGCCACCTTGCCAAGGAGGTATGGGTCGAAGTGTTAGCCGCTCCCTCAATCGCCGTTCCACAGGTTATGCAAATAGAAGCTTCGCCGCAGACATGGATGACACCAATAGTCAACTACTTGGTGCACGATGTCCTGCCAATTGACAAAGCGGAGGCCAGAAAAATCCAGATCAACTCACTTCAATATCAGATGCGGGAAGGGGGTTTGTATCAAAAAACTTTCCTTGGGCCTCTGCTAAAATGTCTTGATCCAGAGCAGGCTAGCTACATCATTAGAGAAATACATTACGGCATCTGTGGAATCCATGCCGGGCTAAAAATGATCGTGACAAAGGTTAAAAATGCCGGATACTATTGGCCCAGGATGCATGAGAACGCAGTTAAAGAACTCCAACAATGTGATGAATGCCAGAAGCACGCACCAATAAGCCTCTAAGCGAAGAATGAAATGATTCCCGTAACTGCCGCATGGCCTTTCCAGAAGTGGGGCGTTGATAGAGTCGGACCTTTCCCGCGATCGAGCGGAAGCGCTCAATATCTGCTAGTGGCGGTGGATTATTTCACCAAGTGGGTGGAAGCCCGACCATTCACAGTCATCTCTGGCTATAACGTAACAAGATTCTTTTGGGAGCAGATCGTGTGCCGCTTCGGTCTTCCGCTCTACATAGTGAGTGATAATGCAAAACAATTCGCGGAGAATCCATTCAAGCGCTGGTGTGAAAATTTGAAGATTAACCAAGTCTTCTCCTCGGTTGCTCACCCCCAGGGGAACGGACAGGGCGAGCAGATAAACCGACGGATCGTAGATGGAATAAAAAGAAGACTTGGTTACGAAGGCAAAGGATGGGCAGACGAACTGCCGAACGTATTGTGGGCTCACCGAACGTTGCACAAGACTAGTAACGGAGAAACACCGTTCAGTCTTACATACGGCACTGCGGCCGTGATCCCCGCAGAAATCGGGCTCCCTAATCAAAGGTGTAAAAATTAGGAAGAAAACGAACAGGAGCTCCGATCCAATCTCGATCTGCTGGAAGAACGTCGGAACGTGGCCGCAATAAAAGAAGCACGGTACAAAAAGAAGATCGAAAAATACTACAACGCCCGTGCCAAACTTTACAAGTTTAAAGTTGGAGACTTTGTGCTCCGAAGCAACGATGCAAGCCGCGTCGAGGCTCCTGGGAAGTTGACCTCAAAGTGGGAGGGGCCGTACCGCATAAAAGAGGCAAGCGATAAAGGTTCTTATGTGCTTGAGAAAATCGACGGAACCCCCATACCCAGAACATGGAATGGGTTCCATCTAAAAAATGCTTCATGTAGACGCCACTCCGCTATGGACTAGAAAGATCGCTATCTTTTACTTTTAAGTATTGCTTTTTCCATGTAAAATCGGGAGGGTAATGCCCCGAAGTATGTTTCTATTTCCTTGTAAACCGGGAGGGTCTGCCCCGGAACTATGATTATCAAGATAATAAATAAAGCGATCTGTATTTTACAAGTATAAATCATAGCATATCCCATGTATAAGTTCGAACAATATAAAAATGTGCACTAACGGGCCTCGACCCATGCCTCGCGCCGATCGAGAAGGCTTAAATAGTTCAGAATAATAAAATCTATTGAGCAAAAGGTCCGGATCTGATACGATCCGACTATAAAAACCAAAAAAGACTCGAGCAAGAGAAGTCAACTTATAGAAACTTCTTGCTACAATCCGGTCACCTAGATGACCGAGCAATAACCTGGCCGAGCAGCAAAAGTTTGGACGCAAACTAAAAGCTGAGAAACCAGCCATAAATATTTTGACCAAAAAAATGATTTCATACAAACTAAAGAAACATGTTCAGCAAAATCTTAAACGGAAAATTAAATTATACGGTTACATGCCATAACGAAAGTAAAATATTGTACGATTACAAGAGCTAAACATCAAGCTTCGTAATCCTCCTTCACAATGGGAAGTTCGCTCCTCTGTTTGATGACGGACAAAGGTTTGTCCACTAAATCTGCAACTTTGCCGAGAACAGAAATGTGGAAATTGTCGAAGGCTTTTATCGCAGCATCTAGTGCGTCCTTAGCTGTCACACCCCCAAAATACCACACGCGGAAACCTCCACGAGGCGTGTGACGTACCAGGATCCAAGCCACCAATCACATTGAACTCTTAGATAGGTTTAAATAAAACTTTCATTCATTAATATAAAGAGTTACAAACGTTACATATCATTCATCATATACAGCGGAAGCATAACTCATTTGTTAAGTGTGTCATAAACCGTTAAGCTCGTATTGAGATTCCAAGTATAACGACCCATGACCACTCCAGCCTTCCAGACAGCAAGTTCCACAAGATATAACCCTATAGACCTGCAAGCATGCAGACAAGTGTGTCAGACGACGCTGGTGAGTTCAAAGTTTTGTTAACGCGTTTAGTTACCATATGTGTGTATAAAACAGTTCAACAGTTTGATTTGATGATGTTATTAACTCGATTACCGTATGTGGCTACTAGATGTGAATGCCCAACCCCAATGCCTCTATCTAGGCATTGGTCAAGTGGTCAAGGTAATTAGTTCAACTAACAACCTCGAGTAGATGTAAGGGGTCTTATATATACACGATGTGAATGCCCAACCCCAATGCCTCTATCTAGGCATTGGTCAAGTGGTCAAGGTAATTAGTTCACGCCCGTCCTTTCGGCACGGTGTGAGGGTGCCAATCCTAATAGCGCTATCAACTAAATACCTCGTTGCCTTCCCGGCAACAATCGGTAGATGTAGGGGGTCTTACATAATAGAAACTAAGTAATAACAAACATCCCATTAACCTGCATTCCTCCCTGGAACGTTACCCGATATCCCTTCCCGGGATGCATGCTTGAAAAAGAGCAGTGAACTCACCTTTGATTTGCTCGGTTAGATTAAATTCTCGTTAACAGTTGATCAATCAAATCCTATCGTGGTTACCAGAGACAGTCAGTTTCATGAATTCATAATTCACGTATCTAGTCACACGTATTGCTCAAGTAATAAACAACCAAACGTATAATCATCACGTATGTCATAACAAGCATAGTTCGTTCTGTCACACAAGTTGTAGCAAGTATTCCTACCGACACATATTCACATTGCAGGTTAGGGCCGTATACGCGATGTTTCATCTTATCACTAGTTTGTCAAACGTAACAAGGTTATAACTCAAACAGTTTATATTTGACCCATGTGTTTAACCCTTCCTCCTACCCGACCCATGTATGTGAAACCCGCACTTACTGTGATCCGGTCCCACCGTTGGGCCATTGACCAACGTGCGGCACACAACACAATTGCATCCCGAGCCATCTCGATGGACCCAAACAGTGTTAGTGAATTCTTGTTTTTGCGGTTTGGGCCTGATGAAGCCCTGTTCGGTTGTTGGCCCAAGTCCACAATCAATCTAAAATAAAGGTCCACTTCACACATTAAGTTTAACGTAAATCCAATTAATAAAAAGAGTGTGCGTGGCCCCTGTAGTATTGCTTTCTTTCACATAAATCATCAAAGCCTCCTCCTAATCTCGATCAGTTTATACAACACATAAAAATCATGAGTTCAACAATCTACAGATCCATTAATCCCATTCTTGTTTAACAGCAAATGACTTAATGTAATTAACGGTCACTGCCTACATCCCTGCTACTCTATAATTCACAATTCAACAAATACCACATCATCTCATCATTTAATATGCATAACATCCTTACTGACAACCTTATCAAAATGTCTATATTGTTTGATTTGATCACCACATGGGCCGCCACCTGTAGTCAAGATTACACACTTTATTAGATCATTTTCTTTCAATACTATTGGACCTCTAATGACTACTGACATAACAACATGGGTATTTGGAATTTGTGA
Organism: Helianthus tuberosus; assembly: GCA_030545235.1. NCBI lineage: Eukaryota > Viridiplantae > Streptophyta > Magnoliopsida > Asterales > Asteraceae > Helianthus > Helianthus tuberosus. The sequence continues at coordinate 146,362,826 of CM060377.1, read as the reverse complement.
ATTCATTGGACCACTCAATTTGACTAAGCACAATCGGTGGTCATGCATGGACAATAATTCTAACAGCATTAATCATGACTTATTATTCTATGTATGGATTCCTAAACCCTCATACAGTTGCAACATGTTATCCTACAAATACAATTAGTCACATAAATTCACCAATTATCCATATCAACCACACAACAACATACAAACGGCATCACGATAAACGCATCAAGGAGGAACTCGATAAAGAGAGTGATTACTAACCAAGAGAGATCATGCATGGGGAAGGGCCAAGTCACGAGGAGGGGAGCTTTGAGTTGGAGAAGTTCTGCCGTCGAGTTAAGGGAAGGTGGAAGAGGAGTAACTAGGGTTTGCTAAATGTGAAAGTAAAATTATGAAGGCCACCCGTAGATATTTGTGTTTGTGCGGATATACAATGACCACAAGGGCAGGCCGAACCTCCAAGTTTTTTTTTCTTGGGTTTTACTTAGCCCATGCATGCATAAGGGGTATTGGTTTGGGCCGAGTACACATTTACAACAACCGGGGGGGGCAAGTCCAATCGTCTAATAATTCGCAACGTAATGACATACAAACACGTAATCATATACAAACACGTAACGTAATCATATACAAACACGTAACGTTCATGTAACACATAGACTCGTAATCATTCTCATTTACCTAAACACTTCACATCACATAAACGTAAATTACATCGATACACCATGCATACAAGGAAATCAGAAACAACAAAGGGCTTTCGAAATTACGGGTTGTCACATCCTCCCCAACTTAAAGGAAATTCCGTCCTGAAATTAACAATCAATCCCAGAAGAATGAAGTGACATATCAAGGTGACTGCGGATCTTCCTCAGGTGCTACATCATCCCCAACTTGTGTCACACCCCCAAAATCCACATGCGGAGTATCACCGCTTGGAGGCGTGACCGACCAGGATCTTAGCCACTAATTATTTTGAACGGATTAGTTATTGTTATGAACATTAGCATAATTAGTGACCTAATTTAAATTTTTCAAAACATAGTTTAAGTTCACAGCGGAAAGGAAAAGAATACATATCATAATTTAAACCCGCAAGTTGTTCATACGAAACTTACGAACCACGCACTCCATCCGATTGCAACGTCCGTCCAGAGCTGTATCGAGCAACCTGCAAAGCATGCAGTAGAGTGTCAACATAACGTTGGTGAGTTCACGTGTTTGTAGTTTTCCAGTTTTTAATTCCAAAAACTTGTTTTAACCAGTTAATTTATCCGTTTATACATGCGATGGGGAGCTACCCCATAAGTAAGCGACTAAACTGTTTTTACAATACCGAATACTATTCATCCGTACGTTTCCGTAGAGTGCCCCGTTTGTCAATGTTCTATCATCATTGACGGTTGCCAGAGTACATTAGTTCACGACCGATCCCATACCTTGGCACGGTGTGAGGTTGGTGAGACCTAAATAGCGCTATCAACTAATAACCCGTTCGCCTGGCCCCGGCGACTAATCGGTATTAAGAAGTGAGGACTTGAGTGATAGAGTTTTGTTTAGTGTTGCTTGTTGCATCCAGTATAAACAGTAATTAACTAAAAGTTCCCAGTAACAAGGGAAGTAAGTAAGTTTGTTCCCAGTAACAAGGGAAGAAAAGTAAGTTTGTATCCCTCATAAGGGGATAGCGTTGTTACCCGTATCCCACACAAGGAGATAGAAATACCGTATCCCGCACAAGGAGATAGTAAGCAATCCCAAACCAGGAAAAGTGTTTTGTTCCGTTTCCCAATCCACCGGGAACGCATGCTTTAAGTAAAAAGTAGTGAACTCACCTTTGCTTTGCTCGGTAATTAATTTACTCGTGTTACGTTGGTCAACCATACCCTATTATGGTTATTAAATATTTATTAGGTTCGTATGCAAGTAATGTCACGTATAACTACACGTATCTAACACATAGCACGTAAGTCATACTAGCATATACGTTATTGGGCCTATCCTAGCATGCAAACAGTTAAACAGTAACAGTTAAACATTAATAGTAACACGTAGTTCAAAACATCAGTTTGTGCGGCCCAATAACTAAGCAGAGTAGTCCAGTCGAAACCGGGTGGTCTCGAATCGAGAACAAGAGGTCTCGAGTCGCAACCATGAAGTTCCGAGTCGCAACCAGACGGTCTCGAGTTGTCATGTTTTGGTTGCGAGTCGCAACCGGGCGGTCTCGAGTTATCATGTTTTGGTTGCGAGTCGCAACCGGGGGTTTCGAGTCGCAACCGGAGGTTTCGGCTTGTCATGGTCTGGTTTCGAGTCGCAACCTTACGGTCCCGACTCGCAACCACCACCGAAGCTTCTAGACCCCTTATCCAATTCTGTACTATCAACCAAATTTCATTAACATGTACTATCCAATCAGATTTTATTAACATGTTTCCTATACCGTGCCCTCCTAATTTCAGATCAATGCTCCTTAATTCAAACATTATTATTACATTCAACCAGTTCGTCGGGTTCATCCAAATAAATCTAGCACTATAACTCTTCCATCAAAACATATTAAGCCCAAGAAAAGACAAACATTATATAATACACATATTTTTGAATCAATTACATTGCATATTGTCTTTTCTAGATATAACAGCATGCATAATTTCAGTTATACCTTGTGCATATTAACTTGTATCCCCATAAAAATACAATAACAATTATTCAAACCAACCCAGCTCATCAAACATATAAACATATCATCAAATAATTAGATATTCAAAACATCAGATCTATTTTACTAAAACAACAGACCTCTAAAAGTAAACCATGTAGCAATAATTATTTCAACAGTTGTGACAATCATTCGAACCAAACAGCTAAAACCCATGTATGCATATGCTTAAAAATCTCATAACATAACACCCACATAGACACGCTTTCATCTTAAAGAAAAACACAGAGGATTTAAAACCATTACAGCTGAATATAAACTGACCTAGTGACCCGTCACCGGTTGTGACCGCTGCTGTCGTTCATTTCCGTTACTTACTGGCGCCCAGCACCACCTCTTTGCTGCCCCCAAGCAACCACCTCCGCCGCCACTCAACGGAACCACCACGCTGCTAATTCAGGTCCGAAATTCTATGACCAACAATAAACACCCATGTCTGTCTCCGACACTACCGGACATCCGCGTATACCCGCCGTCGATCACCGAACTCTGACTGTCTATCTTTCTCTTGCTAAAATTGACATCATCGAGAGGCAGGGGTATGCGTGGAATCGAGACAAGAAGGAAGGGGGTTTTCGTGGAGGCTCGTTGGAGGAAGAACGGCGTCGGTGTTTGCCGTAACCTGGCTACGGTTGCCTATGATTACAGGGAAGTGATGAGAGCAGAGAGTTTAAGAGCTTGCAAGGGGTTTTGGGTGTGCGATCGGATAAGGTAAGAGTGAGGAGGAGGTAGGAAGTGCGGGTGTGTGGTCGGAAAAAGAGCCGGAGCTCGCCGGAATGCCTATCTCCGGTGACCGGAGATTTAGAGAAGGAGAGTGGACATGGAATCTCTAATGTTCGGCTGAGAAGAAAAAGGAGGGGTTAGGGTTTTTACAAAAAAAATGATAAGTAGTTTATATAGTGTAGGGTTTTAGGGGGCTTAGGTAAGTGGGCTTGGGCCTAACCCAAGTGTGCGTGGATTAAGTGTCTAGCTCAACAAACAGGCCCGATTACAATTAAGTAGATGTGCCAATATTTAAAACCCTCATCGCGGTTTATTATTATTTCGAAATTAAATAATAATAATATCGATATAAATGGATGTGCGCGTTACTAAAATGCCCTTCTCTTGACAACGAGAGTACGGGTTGTCACATTCTCCCCATGTTACAGGAATTTCGTCCTCGAAATTAAAGCAAAAGTCATACATACATACACGCAGTTTACAAAAAGTTCACAAGATAAACATGTGAGCCACATGGCACATATCATCACATAGCACGAAAATCACGTAGCACCAGATCCACAGAACGAACATGCAAGCCACGTAGCAAATACAGTCATGTAGCACGTAAATTCACTTAACATTAGATTCACAAAGTCATACGTATCTCACACAGTACGAATTTTCACAGACTTAGTTAAAACATCCAAGAAACGTATAGGGAAACCCGAAGTGTCACATTATCCCCAAGTTCAAGAAATTTCGTCCCGAAATTTAGCGCGCAGCCACTGACAAGCTAGTTTGTTTAAACGTTTTCGTGGGGTGTCACATCATCCCCTTGTTGGCTTGAAATTTCTTCTTAGAAATTTCAGTTGTAGCTTCAGTGCTGGAAGTAATGTTTGCAGACAGCTGGGGATACGTGCGCATCATCTGGTTTTCTCATTCCCAGGTAAACTCTAGGCCATGGCGTGAGTTCCAACGAACTCGGTCTGTGGGTTACCCTACGCTCGAGGGTTTCGATTTCTTGATTCCTGTTCTCAGCCGGTTTCTTAATGAAGCGTAGCCGGTTGCTGATCACGAGTTCCCAAAAAGGTACAATGAAAGTTTCGTCGGACAGACACTTCTTCAAATTAGGCACGTGAAGGACGTTGTGCACCGCATTCAGCTTTTCAGGCAGGTTTAGTCTGTAAGCAACTTTACCGATCCTCTCGGTAATTTCGAATGGTCCAATTCTTTGCGGATTGAGCTTGCCATGTTTGCCAAAGCGTACCACACCCTTCCAGGGTGAAACTTTAAGTAGAACCCAGTCTCCGACTAGGGATTCTAGAGGTTTCCTACGCTTATCCTCGTAGTCTTTCTGACGGTCTGGAGCTGCCGCCATGCGTGGTTTATTCTGGGCAATCCTACCCGTTGTGTCAAGTGTGAGCTCTGGGCCGGTAATTTGGCTTCCGCCCAACACAGAGGTGACCGGCATCTGTGTCCGTGCAACGCCTCAAATGGTGTCGCCTAAATGCTAGTGGGAAGAGATTTCTACAAAAGTCAAGTGTCTCTCGTTTTCCCAAAGTTGGTAACATATGCTCCCAACATGCTTTCAAGGGTTTCGGGGCATGCGTTCGGTTGACCACCCATCCGTATGTAGTAAACAGCGCTCATGTCTAACAGTGAGCCAATTGAGTAAAGTCTGCGACGAATCGGATGCAAAACGTGGATTACGATCATAGGCAATAGAAGTTGGCATTCCGTGCCTGAAATCTACTTCTTTCAGGTAGTCAGTTGCAAGTTCGAAAACTTGTCAGTCTATTTGGTCGCGTAAAGATACCGGCAAATATTTCATCGATGCCCTGGGATAGGAGAGGATAGGAGCACCTCATGGCTTATCTTTCAACTGTTGGAACGGCGAATTGCTGACATTTCTCTACGGTTAGGTGATGCTCCCTCAAGTTTATACCGTGGGGTTGCGTATACGGTCGAGAAATGCGGGCTTTAGCGTAAAGCGGTTTGTGTCGTAGAACTTCCAAGGTAGGACGTAGGAGTCGTTCGGATCCCTACGGGTTCTTGGAGTAGGTTCAGATGTCATCGAAGGAAAGAGGCGTCGAATTTTGACTGGATAGAATAATTTCGAGCGTCATAACTGAGTGTTGATTGTACCGAGTTCGTAGAACAGTGCTTATGATACCCGTTACCCCTGGGGTGTCCTTGGCTCGTTGCTCCAACGAGTAACATTCGTAGGAAGTAATTTATCCAAACGGAGATTTGTGCAGGGTAGAGTAGGATAAGAATCAGGGAATTCATAACACGAGTAGCGAGGTAATGTTTGAAGGGGAGTCAACGTTGGTGCGTTCAATTGGAGACAAAACATAAAAGGCTTGGTGGTCGGCGATAAGGATTTATCTGGTGTCGAAAAGGTAGCTGGTCGTACATAAGCCGCGGGCGATTTAGGATAAAGAACGCCGTTTTGCCGATACGAGGTGTTACGTCAGTATGAATGGCACAACAAGAACCAAGGATCGAGAAGGACGGTCGTCGTATGGGTCTGGGGGGGGGGGGTTAGGTTCACTAAAGCGTCTAACAAGATGTTCTGAGCTGAGCCGTATGCGAAAAACGAGTTTGTGATCTCCCAAACCGGTAAGTAACCAAATTTGAATAGACTACCGAAGTCGTGAGGACGCGTCCGAAGTAGTGCTTGCGTCGTCGAAAGGCTTCCATGTAAGGTAATAAAAACATGTCTGAAAGGATACGTTTGGATTACACGTCCCAATTTTTAAGATTCAAGAAGTTTATTGACTAGCAGCCGAGCTGGCTGAATTTCCCCAAATTAGAGGGAAATCTGGTCAGGGTCTCAGTAGGGGGGGGGGGGGTTTCGACGTGAAACTGTGAAAACAGGTTTTCAGGAAAGTACGATTGAAGTAACACATTGTTGAATTAAAAAGTTTGCCAACTAAAGGTCGAGTTTGTTGAATTCACCAAACTGAAGAGAGATCTGGTCAAGGTCTCTAAACGGAGAAACGTGGATGTCGTGATAAAGAAACGATAGAAGCGGGGATACCATATTGAGCAAGAAGTGCGAATTCGTACAAAAGTTAGCGAAAGGATCCACGGGATCAGAAAAGTCGTCAAAGAATAACGGTTCTGACGAACGAAGGATAAGGTAAGCATCTAGGTTACCGTACTCATCGGTGGGTTGACTGGCTCGTGTCTTCGTCTTGCCACGCTTCCAAATACGCCGGTTTGTAAGAAAGATATCACCTTGTTGGGTTTTGGGGCGTGCTAGGGTATAAGGTTGAACTTGAATAAGAATTTACCATGTAACGAGGAATTAGGGGAAATAACTTCGTGGTCGATGGAAAGTTGATACGATTGCTGGCAGTGCAATGAGAAGCATACACCACGCCTGCTTTTCGTGTTCGAGACGTGCAAACAGAAACCTAAAAAGTGTAGACTTACTAGGAGGCTTCAAGAATTAAAGTGATCGGTCGGATGAGGGAACCAGTCTCACCACTCATGTCGGGAAACGAAATACGTAAGTAAAAAAAAAGGATGTGGTTGACTTCGTCGTTCTTTCTAATATCCCATGATATAGGGGTGGCTCCCCTTCGTCGATTCGTTCTCGTAACTTGTCTATGTGCTTCATAGCAGGCCTGTCCTGGGCAGGTCTATTGAGTGGACGTCCCTCGCGTCGATTGGCAGTCCTGGGATGATATCAGGAAATACGTGGACGAGGGCTTGGAATAAATGGGTTCCCTGCCCTTAGTGTATTGTGGTTTCGAACCAGGTTTAGGAGGACTCGCTCCTGTTTAACACGTAACACGCTAGCCTAGCCTTCGTATGACCCACTGTGTTAAATACTAAATATACGCATACATACTAACACATATATGCTAATTACATACATACACACATGCGTATTCACACACATAAGTTATGCACAAGTAAATGTCGTTAGTCTACCATTACCATGTGAGCATCTGAGGCTGACGAACCTTGCAATCCAGAGTGTGGTGTCGTTGTGGTTTACACTAAAGAACGGTTATAGTCTGGTTTCCATATAAAAATATTTTTATTTCTCAAGCCAAAAATATTTTATATTTAAAACCTAGTTCGCTATAACCAATGGCTCTGATACCAATCTGTCACACCCCCAAAATCCACATGCGGAGTATCACCGCTTGGAGGCGTGACCGACCAGGATCTTAGCCACTAATTATTTTGAACGGATTAGTTATTGTTATGAACATTAGCATAATTAGTGACCTAATTTAAATTTTTCAAAACATAGTTTAAGTTCACAGCGGAAAGGAAAAGAATACATATCATAATTTAAACCCGCAAGTTGTTCATACGAAACTTACGAACCACGCACTCCATCCGATTGCAACGTCCGTCCAGAGCTGTATCGAGCAACCTGCAAAGCATGCAGTAGAGTGTCAACATAACGTTGGCGAGTTCACGTGTTTGTAGTTTTCCAGTTTTTAATTCCAAAAACTTGTTTTAACCAGTTAATTTATCCGTTTATACATGCGATGGGGAGCTACCCCATAAGTAAGCGACTAAACTGTTTTTACAATACCGAATACTATTCATCCGTACGTTTCCGTAGAGTGCCCCGTTTGTCAATGTTCTATCATCATTGACGGTTGCCAGAGTACATTAGTTCACGACCGATCCCATACCTTGGCACGGTGTGAGGTTGGTGAGACCTAAATAGCGCTATCAACTAATAACCCGTTCGCCTGGCCCCGGCGACTAATCGGTATTAAGAAGTGAGGACTTGAGTGATAGAGTTTTGTTTAGTGTTGCTTGTTGCATCCAGTATAAACAGTAATTAACTAAAAGTTCCCAGTAACAAGGGAAGTAAGTAAGTTTGTTCCCAGTAACAAGGGAAGAAAAGTAAGTTTGTATCCCTCATAAGGGGATAGCGTTGTTACCCGTATCCCACACAAGGAGATAGAAATACCGTATCCCGCACAAGGAGATAGTAAGCAATCCCAAACCAGGAAAAGTGTTTTGTTCCGTTTCCCAATCCACCGGGAACGCATGCTTTAAGTAAAAAGTAGTGAACTCACCTTTGCTTTGCTCGGTAATTAATTTACTCGTGTTACGTTGGTCAACCATACCCTATTATGGTTATTAAATATTTATTAGGTTCGTATGCAAGTAATGTCACGTATAACTACACGTATCTAACACATAGCACGTAAGTCATACTAGCATATACGTTATTGGGCCTATCCTAGCATGCAAACAGTTAAACAGTAACAGTTAAACATTAATAGTAACACGTAGTTCAAAACATCAGTTTGTGCGGCCCAATAACTAAGCAGAGTAGTCCAGTCGAAACCGGGTGGTCTCGAATCGAGAACAAGAGGTCTCGAGTCGCAACCATGAAGTTCCGAGTCGCAACCAGACGGTCTCGAGTTGTCATGTTTTGGTTGCGAGTCGCAACCGGGCGGTCTCGAGTTATCATGTTTTGGTTGCGAGTCGCAACCGGGGGTTTCGAGTCGCAACCGGAGGTTTCGGCTTGTCATGGTCTGGTTTCGAGTCGCAACCTTACGGTCCCGACTCGCAACCACCACCGAAGCTTCTAGACCCCTTATCCAATTCTGTACTATCAACCAAATTTCATTAACATGTACTATCCAATCAGATTTTATTAACATGTTTCCTATACCGTGCCCTCCTAATTTCAGATCAATGCTCCTTAATTCAAACATTATTATTACATTCAACCAGTTCGTCGGGTTCATCCAAATAAATCTAGCACTATAACTCTTCCATCAAAACATATTAAGCCCAAGAAAAGACAAACATTATATAATACACATATTTTTGAATCAATTACATTGCATATTGTCTTTTCTAGATATAACAGCATGCATAATTTCAGTTATACCTTGTGCATATTAACTTGTATCCCCATAAAAATACAATAACAATTATTCAAACCAACCCAGCTCATCAAACATATAAACATATCATCAAATAATTAGATATTCAAAACATCAGATCTATTTTACTAAAACAACAGACCTCTAAAAGTAAACCATGTAGCAATAATTATTTCAACAGTTGTGACAATCATTCGAACCAAACAGCTAAAACCCATGTATGCATATGCTTAAAAATCTCATAACATAACACCCACATAGACACGCTTTCATCTTAAAGAAAAACACAGAGGATTTAAAACCATTACAGCTGAATATAAACTGACCTAGTGACCCGTCACCGGTTGTGACCGCTGCTGTCGTTCATTTCCGTTACTTACTGGCGCCCAGCACCACCTCTTTGCTGCCCCCAAGCAACCACCTCCGCCGCCACTCAACGGAACCACCACGCTGCTAATTCAGGTCCGAAATTCTATGACCAACAATAAACACCCATGTCTGTCTCCGACACTACCGGACATCCGCGTATACCCGCCGTCGATCACCGAACTCTGACTGTCTATCTTTCTCTTGCTAAAATTGACATCATCGAGAGGCAGGGGTATGCGTGGAATCGAGACAAGAAGGAAGGGGGTTTTCGTGGAGGCTCGTTGGAGGAAGAACGGCGTCGGTGTTTGCCGTAACCTGGCTACGGTTGCCTATGATTACAGGGAAGTGATGAGAGCAGAGAGTTTAAGAGCTTGCAAGGGGTTTTGGGTGTGCGATCGGATAAGGTAAGAGTGAGGAGGAGGTAGGAAGTGCGGGTGTGTGGTCGGAAAAAGAGCCGGAGCTCGCCGGAATGCCTATCTCCGGTGACCGGAGATTTAGAGAAGGAGAGTGGACATGGAATCTCTAATGTTCGGCTGAGAAGAAAAAGGAGGGGTTAGGGTTTTTACAAAAAAAATGATAAGTAGTTTATATAGTGTAGGGTTTTAGGGGGTTTAGGTAAGTGGGCTTGGGCCTAACCCAAGTGTGCGTGGATTAAGTGTCTAGCTCAACAAACAGGCCCGATTACAATTAAGTAGATGTGCCAATATTTAAAACCCTCATCGCGGTTTATTATTATTTCGAAATTAAATAATAATAATATCGATATAAATGGATGTGCGCGTTACTAAAATGCCCTTCTCTTGACAACGAGAGTACGGGTTGTCACAACTTGAAACGGAATTTCGTCCCGAAATTCACCAGTTTTACCGGTATTAGATTGGTCGTCAGTTTTTCCTCAGGTGAAAAAGTTGAGAATACTTGAGCTTCATCTGATCTTCACGCTCCCACGTGAACTCCGGTCCACGTCTTGAGTTCCAACGAACTCTCACAATCGTGATACGACTATGATAACGAACCTTAACTTCCTGGTCCATGTGTTCGATAAATTCCGATTCTTCCCAGACTGTTGAATGGTCCATCGTGACGTCAGTTAAGCTCGCCATGCTTCCCAAGCATTCCACACCCTCCCAGGGTGAGACTTCCAACCCGATACGATCGTCTACAACGATCTTCCAGTGTTTCCCAAGTTTATCAGCTTTCCTGACGGTCACGCGTTGCCGCCAATCAACTCCCGTTCCAAACAACCTTCCCAAGAGTTTCGAGTTCCAGTCCAAGCTGATAACTGCCGCAGTAGTACTCAATCATAGGTAAGAGTCCTCCCAATTTGCACCAAAGCCAGTCACACACATGCTCGCAGCATGTCTTTGAGTGCCAGGAGAGTTCGTTTTCTCTGATCGTTTGCCCAATGGCGATAAGCAATGTTTTGGTCCTGACGTGAGCCAAGGGTGTTGTGTAGTGCCTGTCATAAATCAGGTATGGATCAAATTCAGGGGTACAGGAGTTGGCACCTCGTGCCTAAATAGCCACCTCTCTTAGAGGAATGTTCACAAACTGTGAAGACTCGTCAGTTTCCTTGATTGCAAGAGGGTGTACTGGTTACATGAGACAATCAATGATCACCCGGATGATATAGTTTCTGTTTCGAGTTGTAAGTAGACTAGCAACAAAATTCATGGTAGTCTGTTCTCATATCCATATGGGTGTTTCTGGTTGCTGGTACTCCACCTTGACTTCCCCACAAGTCAAACATCATTCACATACATTGCCAGGTGGGCCTCCATGCCCGATCACCAGTACAAGATTTATTGATCCTAATATCTCTCATCAAAACCCAGACAACTAGAATATCGAGGCCGGTGTGCTTTGGTCAACATAAATTCCCTACAGTTGCCGAATAATGAGATCCACATTCGTTTCATGAGGCAGCGAATATCATCCGACCTGCCGACGGTTGCTTCTCCATGCCCCGCATAGGTTTAACTTGAAAATTCCCTTCCTTCAGTTCTCCAGTTCTAGCGGAGCGAATCTGATCAGGTAGGCTAGAGTCGATAGTGAGCTGCAGAGCTCGTGCACATTCAAGTTTCGCAGTCATAATTATCCAAAAATATTCCATCTAACGATGCCATTATCTGATTTACCTCTTTCGGACCCAGGGTACACATGAGGCTCTTGTGATCGGTCAAAGTAGTGCATTTGGTACCGTCCAAGTAGTGCCTCCAACTTAAATCCAATGGCCATGGTTTCCACCGCAGGTTGTGACTCGTGCAAATCTTCTTGTAAATCCACTACGTAAGCCATTACTTCCTCGTGTTGCATCGGCGTGTAACTAGTACTCTGATCTGAACCATCATGGTATACCACTAGATCACCCACACCCTCGGGCAAAGACGATGCTCAGAGTATTGTGGAGTTGGGATTCGAAAGCTGAAAAGACATCCTCCTGTTTCGTCTTCCACGAACACAGCACCCTGCTGTGCTAAAGAGATTTAAGCTGCGCGATCTTCGAAAATCCTGTGACGAATCTAAGATAGTCTCCAGCGAAACCAAGGAATTGTTGTATCCCCAAAGGAATCTTTGGTGTCGATCAGTTTCCAACAAAATGGATCTTAGCGAGATCAACGTGTATTCCCCACTTCGTTGATTACATGGCCAAATATGTACCTCTCAAATCCAGAAGTTACGCTTAACAAGACTTCGCGTGTAGTGGCTCCTCACTCGGAAGCTCTAAGATGAGATACAAGTGCCGCCCATGATGTTCCTTTCTCCTGGAAATGATTCAAAACGTCATCAAAACACGGTCGATTCATGTGATCCGTAAAGCTGTTGATGTGTTGATTACCCCAAAGGTTATGGAATACAAAGTCGTATGGCCGTACTGCGTTTGATATGCCGCTTTAGGAACATTCTCCCCTTGGACTTCCATCTGATGATAGTTCGCTCGCTAGTTAACCCTCGAATGGAAGTTCGACCCTCGCAACTGGTCAACAGGTTGGCAATACATGGTCGAGACAAACGGTTCTTGACTGTCACCTAAGCGAGTTTTTGATAACCAGTACACATGTCCAACGATAAAGCTTATCTTCACGAATATAATCGGGGTTCCCCCGAAGCGAGAACTAGGTCCATCAAAACTCCTATCCAATAGTTCCTGTAGTTGATTAGATAGTTCCTGCAACCCTCCTGGCGCAAGACGGTAAGGAATACGAAGAATCAGGGCTGCATCTGGCGTGAGATCAAACTGAGAGTCTGTCTAATAGTTGTGGAAGTAAACCTGATAGTTCCTCCCGTAGCATGCTGAGTGGAATCACGAACAATTGGTGGATCCTCGATCCTCTTTTCTTAGCCCAAACATTAGTAACGGTTGCCAACATAGCGGGGTAGTCCCTCCGTAGACGTTTTCTGGCTTTCATTGCTGATATGATGCTAACCTTCACACCACATATAACTGCGCGATATCTAGATAACCAATCCATACTAACTATTGCATCGAACTATCGAGGATGGCAGAAAGAAGGTCGACGTCGAACACTTGTCCCACAAGGTCGAGTTTACATCCCAACGGACATATAAGGTTTCATTTGACTTGCCCTTAGTTGATTCCACAACAGGTTCGATTTCAAGAAGCATCAGGGTTAAGCAGAATAGTGACGAAGTGGTTAGTTACCAAGAACATGTAGGCCACCATGTAGTTATAATCCTGGCGTTGCCCACGCCAATCCTAAATGTCCCTCCATGAGCACCACTACCAGTGTTGTTACGGTCATGTGGATTCCCAATACTGTCATCGTTCCCTTGGTTGTTGACATTTTGACTTAATAACAGTCGATCCTCATCAAAGTCACCTTTGTTCCATTCGGTAGGCTACGATTACAAGTACCTTGATGTTGCCGTAACTGTTACCTCCAATGCCGTTGCTTGAAACGAAGCCCTACAATCTTTCACCATCAAAGCCCATCTTGTCCTATTCCGTGTCGCGTCCTAAGACACTACTCACTGGGTGGGAAGTTACACATTCCATGTCCCGGTTGATTCGTAAGAGTCGACTCCCATAAGTCACTTACTAGGGTTAAGGATTCCGTTGAGGTCAATCTGCTGGAGTTCATTGCTGCTAATCAGGGTCGTTCTAATACTGAGGTTGGTACGGCACTATGCTCATCCTCTTATCCATCGTTCTTGCAAATTGACTGAGTATTACACGGTATGTTTCCAGAGCGTTGCAGAAGTGATCGCACTCCAGGGTCTAAGACGTCAACGCGCTAAGTTCTAACAAAAAAAGATAGGTGAGGAAGGTATAGGCCAATCATTCAACGCTGTGACGTCCAACTCATGGATGTCCGTACAAGCATCTAACATTCTACACAGTTCGCTAGGCGTTCAGATGTGTGTTCAGGTAATACTCGATAGCATCGAGATTCGTAAGGATTCAGAAAGGAGTGAAAAGATCATGTTCGAGTAGGAGACAATCACTGCTATGACTCCTATAGACTGTTGTGTTTCACGTCGACCAAATAACGGAACGGAACCCCTTTTTCACTTGTTAAGTTTCACTGGGACTCGCATGCACCCCACATTATTATTATGTGTGCACCCACAATAATATTGTGATTTGCATGCTCATCTCAGCTCCTCCTAACTCATATCAAATGGTTCCTCAAACTCGAGTAGCAAACAAAGAGCATCACAAAACGCAAGTCACGAATGTTTAGGGAAATACCACCCTATCAGTCATATGACACATGCAAGTAATACAGGAATTCATACTGTTGTGCTAAATGTGCAATCACATGCAATATCATACGTAAATGTTCACTAGTTATGCAGTACAATGATTGTACGAAAGACGAACCTTGCAGTCTGGAGCTGAGTGTCATGGTCGTATTCACGTTTTCAGAGTTGTTCGGTTATAGTCTGGTTTTATAAAAACGTTTTAAAACCAAGTTCACTATAACCAGTGGCTCTGATACCAAACTGTCACACCCCCAAAATACCACACGCGGAAACCTCCGCGAGGCGTGTGACGTACCAGGATCCAAGCCACCAATCACATTGAACTCTTAGATAGGTTTAAATAAAACTTTCATTCATTAATATAAAGAGTTACAAACGTTACATATCATTCATCATATACAGCGGAAGCATAACTCATTTGTTAAGTGTGTCATAAACCGTTAAGCTCGTATTGAGATTCCAAGTATAACGACCCATGACCACTCCAGCCTTCCAGACAGCAAGTTCCACAAGATATAACCCTATAGACCTGCAAGCATGCAGACAAGTGTGTCAGACGACGCTGGTGAGTTCAAAGTTTTGTTAACGCGTTTAGTTACCAGATGTGTGTATAAAACAGTTCAATAGTTTGATTTGATGATGTTATTAACTCGATTACCGTATGTGGCTACTAGATGTGAATGCCCAACCCCAATGCCTCTATCTAGGCATTGGTCAAGTGGTCAAGGTAATTAGTTCAACTAACAACCTCGAGTAGATGTAAGGGGTCTTATATATACACGATGTGAATGCCCAACCCCAACCCCAATGCCTCTATCTAGGCATTGGTCAAGTGGTCAAGGTAATTAGTTCACGCCCGTCCTTTCGGCACGGTGTGAGTGTGCCAATCCTAATAGCGCTATCAACTAAATACCTCGTTGCCTTCCCGGCAACAATCGGTAGATGTAGGGGGTCTTACATAATAGAAACTAAGTAATAACAAACATCCCATTAACCTGCATTCCTCCCTGGAACGTTACCCGATATCCATTCCCGGGATGCATGCTTGAAAAAGAGCAGTGAACTCACCTTTGATTTGCTCAGTTAGATTAAATTCTCGTTAACAGTTGATCAATCAAATCCTATCGTGGTTACCAGAGACAGTCAGTTTCATGAATTCATAATTCACGTATCTAGTCACACGTATTGCTCAAGTAATAAACAACCAAACGTATAATCATCACGTATGTCATAACAAGCATAGTTCGTTCTGTCACACAAGTTGTAGCAAGTATTCCTACCGACACATATTCACATTGCAGGTTAGGGCCGTACACGCGATGTTTCATCTTATCACTAGTTTGTCAAACGTAACAAGGTTATAACTCAAACAGTTTATATTTGACCCATGTGTTTAACCCTTCCTCCTACCCGACCCATGTATGTGAAACCCGCACTTACTGTGATCCGGTCCCACCGTTGGGCCATTGACCAACGTGCGGCACACAACACAATTGCATCCCGAGCCATCTCGATGGACCCAAACAGTGTTAGTGAATTCTTGTTTTTGCGGTTTGGGCCTGATGAAGCCCTGTTCGGTTGTTGGCCCAAGTCCACAATCAATCTAAAATAAAGGTCCACTTCACACATTAAGTTTAACGTAAATCCAATTAATAAAAAGAGTGTGCGTGGCCCCTGTAGTATTGCTTTCTTTCACATAAATCATCAAAGCCTCCTCCTAATCTCGATCAGTTTATACAACACATAAAAATCATGAGTTCAACAATCTACAGATCCATTAATCCCACTCTTGTTTAACAGCAAATGACTTAATGTAATTAACGGTCACTGCCTAGATCCCTGTTACTCTATAATTCACAATTCAACAAATACCACATCATCTCATCATTTAATATGCATAACATCCTTACTGAAAACCTTATCAAAATGTCTATATTGTTTGATTTGATCACCACATGGGCCGCCACCTTTAGTCAAGATTACACCTGTTTTGTCGTATCGCTCAGAATATTGGATCAGATTTCTGTACGACCCCTCGTCAGAACGCCGTCCTAGAATGCTTGCGGGGCCCCCACGCCCAAGATTTTCTATCGGTCATCCCCATCGAGGGCTTAGGCCAAAAGATGTCAGCCGTTGAATACCGTGCTATCTTAAAATATCGGCTCATGATTCCTATGTTCCCTGATGATGAGCAATGCCCGGTTTGCCGGAAAGCTTGCTTAGACCAATTTGGGGAGCATGCTCTGCACTAAAGAACTGCCAGGTTTTAAGTATAGGCACGACTGGGTGCGGGATGTCTTGGGGGACATCCTCAAACGGGCGGGGATCTCGGTGAAGAAAGAAGCCCCCGTAAACTTTTTGACAGATCCGAGGGAAGGAAGATCCACATTGCGCCCCGCGGACGTTTTAGTTTTCGGGAGGGATGCAGGCAAACACGCTTGTGTTGATCTTACCGGGGTTTCCCCCCTTGTAGGCTTTCGAGATACAGGGTTTGTCCCTGGTCAGGCGATTGCAAGGGCGGCAGCAAAGAAAATGGACAAACATGCAAAAGCCTGCGAGGATAATCAACATTCCTTTATCCCTTTTGCCTTTTATACCTTTGGCTCGCTAGCCCCAGAAGCCATCAGATTTCTTGAACGGGTCCAACGGGTTGTTCACAGCAACATTTAGTCTCCTAGAGATCGGGGTTTCGTTTTTACTAGGTTAGGTTTCGCTATTCAAAAGGGGGTAGCGGCGCAGCTTGTTGCCCGCTTACCGGCTATCTTGGTGTAATTTGTTTGAACTTATATATATATTAGTGCGAACAAAAAAAAAAATAGATCATTTTCTTTCAATACTATTGGACCTCTAATGACTACTGACATAACAACATGGGTATTTGGAATTTGTGAATTCATTGGACCACTCAATTTGACTAAGCACAATCGGTGGTCATGCATGGACAATAATTCTAACAGCATTAATCATGACTTATTATTCTATGTATGGATTCCTAAACCCTCATACAGTTGCAACATGTTATCCTACAAATACAATTAGTCACATAAATTCACCAATTATCCATATCAACCACACAACAACATACAAACGGCATCACGATAAACGCATCAAGGAGGAACTCGATAAAGAGAGTGATTACTAACCAAGAGAGATCATGCATGGGGAAGGGCCAAGTCACGAGGAGGGGAGCTTTGAGTTGGAGAAGTTCTGCCGTCGAGTTAAGGGAAGGTGGAAGAGGAGTAACTAGGGTTTGCTAAATGTGAAAGTAAAATTGTGAAGGCCACCCGTAGATATTTGTGTTTGTGCGGATATACAATGACCACAAGGGCCGGCCAAACCTCCAAGTTTTTTTTTCTTGGGTTTTACTTAGCCCATGCATGCATAAGGGGTATTGGTTTGGGCCGAGTACACGTTTACAACAACGGGGGGGGGGGGGGGGGGGCAAGTCCAATCGTCTAATAATTCGCAACGTAATGACATACAAACACGTAATCATATACAAACACGTAACGTAATCATATACAAACACGTAACGTTCATGTAACACATAGACTCGTAATCATTCTCATTTACCTAAACGCTTCACATCACATAAACGTAAATTACATCGATACACCATGCATACAAGGAAATCAGAAACAACAAAGGGCTTTCGAAATTACGGGTTGTCACATCCTCCCCAACTTAAAGGAAATTTCGTCCTGAAATTAACAATCAATCCCAGAAGAATGAAGTGACATATCAAGGTGACTGCGGATCTTCCTCAGGTGCTACATTAGCCCCCTCATCATACCCGGAGACCTCCTCAACAGAGCGAGCTGAACCCTTGGCAGCCTGGAAACCTTGCTTAATTCCTTCGTTCGCTCCAACCGCATTAACACTGTTCACCAAATCAGCGACCACCTTCTCCAGCTCAGGACTCTGATGAACCAACTTAACCACCCAAGCAACCCCGTCCGTCAAAAACCACTGCTTGGTAAGCATGAGCTCCGACACTAGGGCGTACAATTCGATCATCTCACCATCACAACGAGTTAACATCCCCTTCGCTTCATCAATCGTTTCCTGATGAGACTTGATAGCCCTGTCATGAGCCCTCTCGAGCTCAGATTTATCTGACAAAAGGAACAAAGGATTAAAAAAGGGAGTAGAAAAAGAAAACAGCAAAAAAGCGTTTTACGAACGTACCGTTAATCAGGCGATGGTGGTCGGCCAAATGGTGGTCGGCCAAAAGCTGATCATAAGCAGTTTGCATCTCCTTCAGCTCCGCCTTGCTTCTCCCTTCGACATCAGACAGTTTTTTCTCCAAGTTACCAAACTTCAACTTAAGATCCTCCAGATCCTGAAGAGCCTTGTCCCGAGCCTCATGGGCAGCTGCAGCCGAAGCCTATGAAGATTTATTAACCTCTCTCGCTTCCGAGACCTGCTCTTTCAGATGATCC
Source organism: Helianthus tuberosus (assembly GCA_030545235.1). Lineage (NCBI taxonomy): Eukaryota > Viridiplantae > Streptophyta > Magnoliopsida > Asterales > Asteraceae > Helianthus > Helianthus tuberosus. The sequence continues at coordinate 146,343,993 of CM060377.1, read as the reverse complement.
ACCTGAGATCGAAGAGACGAGAGCTCCTACTTGGTTTTTGATCGAACATTATCCTCGTTTTTCAAAAAAGGCGATCTCACGCTCAAACCTACGACAATTCGATTCCGATTCAACCAAACGCTTATAGGTTTCCACCACCAGAGAGTTCGATTGGGCTTGGTTCAGCATCAGATCATTTCCGAGTTCCGGACCACTCATCTTCCAGTAATACGCATGCTCAGCAGGAGTTTCGAGATGAAATAAAGCCATTTTTGCCGATAAAGCATCCACAATCCTGTCCTTATTCGCCAGCGACCATTCAGGGACATACTTCTCCAGAGCATGAGCAGAGTCCACGTCCACAGCATCACCTGAACCTAGCTCCCGACATATAAAGACAGCTTCAGTTTCATACCACAAAGGGGACGAAGAGGCGCTATCCCCACCATCAATCGGTTGAGGGCTTGGCCTCGAAACATTAGAAGCAACCCCCATTGTGGGCTTACCCGAGGGAGAAGGTTCAATCTTCTTAAAAGACAAAGGATCTGGCATATGGATATCTTCAATAACTTTGGTGGTCGGCCCTCCAAAAGATAACGGGTTCGTTGGAAGATTGACCGGTCGATCCCTCGGGGTTCTACCACCATGAAGGTGGGCGTCTAAGTTCTCCAACAAGCCCCCGGCAGTAGAAAACCCGGTGGCTTGATCGTCCTCATCATCCTCCAAGAAAGTACAATTGAGTTACATCTATCCCATTGATTAGCTAATGCATCGTTATCTTTTGGTCTAACGCATGTTCCATCAATGAAACCTACTTTATTTTTAATTTGTAAAGCAAGAGTCATAGCATTTGACCACATAGCATAATTCTCGGTAGTATCACTAGGATGCAAATAAAGAGGATACACATTGGTAGTATCACTAGGATGCAAATAAAGAGGATTACTAAAGTCCAAATTACTAATCAATGTTTCTTTCGCCTTATCAGTCATTTTGTATATAAAGCAATTATGTCACAAAGGAAGGCAAACAAAATACAATCAGTTAATCAAGCGCACAAAAATAACAACCAAGCACAGAAAATGCAACACGTTCAAACAAACCGGTGGTCAGTCACTAGTAAACAATATTCCAATGTCGGTCCACCTAACCCGACCCAAGTATGACTATCAATGATATATAATGAGATGCAAAAAAAAGATTAAGGGTATTAGGAGTGGAGTCGGCAAAGGGTGCGGCAAAGGTGTTTGCCGCGCGGCAAACACCGCCGCCAACCCAATGCCGATGCCGATGCCGAGAATATGCGGGGACCAAGGTTTCAAACGGCATTATAGCTGTTGGGTATTAAAAAAAATCATTTTTACCTTTTATAAATTAACCATTTCAAATCCATTTTCTCCACACTCTCATCCATTTTTACCACATTCCACTCTAATTTTTTCAAATCTTTTCAAAAAAATGGAAGACTCAAACAAAGGTGAAGGCAAGAAAAAAATGGTAGGGTCCGGTTCGAAGTCGAGGGCTCAAGATAAACGTGGTTCGGGTGGTTCTAGTGTCCCGTTTCATCCGCACCTTGGGTTTGCGAATCAAACCCAACCTCCATTTTATTTTAACCAACCCATGCATCAACCTTTCGGTTATGATTCCCAACCCATCCAAAATTGGATGCAACACGGTCCGACGATGACTCGACCCGGTTATTATGATTACTCCCTAGAAGCCCAAAATGCTTTTAACCCGTTTGCTTTTCAAACCCCAAGCTCACTATCACCGAGACCTTTTCAAACCCCAAGGTCACAATCACCGAGAGACGTACAAGATGACTCCGATGAGGAGTTCGTGTCGGAAACCCAAGAACAAGAGTTAGATGAGGATGAAGATGTTGCGGTTGAAGAAAATCCCGTGAACGAACCCGCACCGGAAAGAAAAGGAAAAGCGAAACGGGAAACTTGGACGCCTAGACAAGAAGAGGCGTTGGCAAAGGCTTTTGTTCATTGCACTTTGAATAAAAAGAAAGGCAATCAACAAAAGGCGGATGGGTTTTGGAAGAAAGTTCTAAACCACTACAATGAAATGGTCGGAGGAAGTAACCGAACCCACCACCAAGTTCGATCAAAATGGATGACGATGCAAACAAAATTGAACACATTCAACAGTCTATATCATCAAGCGGTAATTTTTTTATACGGTTTATTTTTTAACGTAATATTTGGATTAACTTGTTGATAATTTATTATTTTAGGATCGTTTACGTCCTAGCGGGAATGACGATACTTATGTAATGAAGCAAGCGCTAAAGGATTACAAAAGCAAAGAAAAATTGATTTTGCTCATATTGCGGCTTGCGAGATTGTTAGAACAAATCAAAAGTGGTCGCCGGTACCTTTGTTGGGTGAAGAAAGCTCCTGCTCGAGTCAAAAAAGAAAGTCTTCGGATTCGAGAAAGTATAGAGCGGATACACCGAATGTCGAAATCTCGAGCGGATTCGGTATTCCCGACATGAATGAGGATCCCTCGCCAAGACGACAAACGAGAAAGGCGAGAAAGGACAAAGGGTCGTCTTCAAGAAGCGAAGACCCAAGAGATATAACACACAAATTCGAAGAATACTAGGCCATGAAAAAAGAGATAATGGAAATTAAACGTATACGGGAAGAAAAATACTTGACCTTGGCGGATGAGCAACGAGAGGCATTGCGACAAACAATGTTCGACAAGGACCTGGAGACGTATAATCGGCCTACTGACAATGTTCACCCTGCGATGTTGGAAATCACACTCGCTAGAAAATGTTAGATCGCAAAAAAATATGGATGGCCTTGTGATTTCTAGTTTTTTTTAAAGTTAGATTTTATTTAAAATGTAATGCTTTATTTAAAATGTAATGCTTTATTTTTATTTATAAAAGTTTGATGTTTTTTCCATTTTATCTTAAATTAAAAAAAAAACAGAAAATAAAAAAAAATTTGCCACTCAGCAAGTGTTTAAACCATTGCCAACAATTTTCAGTAAAGTTTAAACACTTTTGACTGATTGACATGGCGCACTCTGATTGGTCGGTTTTTTGGTTTGCCACTCTAAGGTGTTTAACCACTCCTAAGGGTGTAAGGAGTGGTTAAACACCTTAGAGTGGCAAACCAAAAAACCGACCAATCAGAGCGCGCCATGTGAATCAGTCAAAAGTGTTTAAACTTTGGTGAAAAGTGTTGGCAATGGTTTAGACACTTGGTGAAGTGGTAAACTATTTTTTTTTAAAAAGAAAAAAGGTGTGATTGGTTGAGATAGGAATGGACCCCACCCACAATACCCTCTCTCTCTCAATCATCTTCTTCCCCGAATCGGCATGCCATCCCCGCTCCGTTTGCCTTGCCGCGTCAGCATTGGGTCGGCGGCGGTGTTTGCCAATCGGCAAACACGTTTGCCACCCTTTGCCGACCACCACACCGTATACCCTAACACCCTTAGTACTGTTTTGGTACAAGTAATTTGAATCTGTTTTAATTTCATCTTTAATCAATAAACACACTGGTATCATGTATTTTTACATGGTATCAGAGCTTTGATTGAAGTTTTTTTACTCGTTTCCAATCTTCAATTTATCCTGGTCGATCAAGGGTTTCACGGTGTTGGGCTTGTTTTGTGTTCGGCATATTGTGACGCTGCTGTATTGTCTTCCGCTGCTATTAACCAGATTTTTTCTGATCTGATTGGTTTGTCTGCTTCTGTTCCGCACTCATTGTAAGTTTCTTTTTTCCCTCTTCGCTGCTGGAGTACTCTGTAAGAACAAGAACAAAATAAAAGCCCTAATCTTTGCTTGTTTGACGATAACTGACAAGAACAGGAAGATGCAGAAGCTTGATGATCAGACAATGATCACCAGCGCACTAGTCGGCCCGCTTGGGTGGTACTGATCACAAATTGAGACTTCAGACAATGATGAAGACAAACAGTGATTTGTATCTTTTTTGTGTGTATGAAAGAGCAGCAAAGAACCCCCTTTATAGCTGAACCCTAGAAGCGATGAGAAGACGAGATGAGCGGGAGAATAGCTGGCATAGAATCACTTGATTGAAGAAATTATAGGACTAAATCAATCTCCATTGAGGCTTTCCTTTTTATCCGACCAAATCTTCTACCATTCCAAAAAGATACCAATAAGCCCTCATAAAATAAGGAAAACACAAAAAAAAGAATTAGACATATTGCACTTGAATTTTTAACAATGATCACCCCGAGGTATGCACTAGCGCCCTTGACAGGCACTCCAGAACCCGCCCATAATACAGTCGATGGTTACATATGATTGTATTTTTTATTCTTGTTATTTTATTGTTAGAAACATATACTTTTATCATTGTGCACCCAACTTGTATAGTTTAATCACCAAATTAACTTGTTTTTACCAAAATCCTGATTTCATACACTTACCAGACACCTAGATGTCACATTATCGTCTACCAGGTTTTGATCCACATATAATTCCATAAACTTCTACTTCTTTTTTTTTTTTTTTTCTAACTCAAACAACCAATAAAGCTACTCCTAAATCTACACCAATGTTTACCATGAGACTAGAATGAACAACTACTTTAGGAGGAACACTTTTTATTTTACAACTATAAGTTCCCAAACAACTTTTTTTCATATATTATTAACTTAAATTAAACTTGTTAACACATTCATCAATAATCATCATACCATGTGTGTGAGCGGTGATCAAATCATTGGTGTATACGATTGTGGATGAAACTGAATGGGTAAGCTCGTCAAATTCCAATCCACCTTGGGGTAAAACCTTCGGAATATGATCGATATAAGGTCAATACCATGTAAGGTTTGTAAAAATCCACCTCAAATTACTGTATCACATAGTAGAGGGGGCCAATTGTAATAATAGCATAGTTTGAGGGTTGTAAATGTAACTAGTCATTTGTATCGGTTTGTTTATTTAACAAAACAAACCAATCCCTCTACTATTCGATTCGAGGATGCATTTAGTGGTATAAAGGATGTACATTATTGACCTGGTCTAAGATAATCACAAATAACCAACTCTATAATAAAGTACACCAGGATAAATAACAGTACTCCAGGTCTCCAGGAATACATCAGATCTATTCTCACATCGGCTCAATCGGACGACTGGAAACGCATTGATTAGTACGTTTTCGCGCATTAATGCCACATTAGATTCCTCTGTTGCTCACTTGACAATTGGCTCAATAATGGTACCATGGAAACACTCGAATAAGTATATATAATGGTACAATGAAAACATAGAGGAAAGGAACCCAATAATGTGGTAGGTAACAGAAGTCAGTACACTGTCAACTGATCTTTTCTGAACTTCTACGAGCGCAACAGTTTTTCTAAGAAACAAAGCAATTACAACTGTTACAAACTGCCGATCGATCACTCGAAAATTAGACAATAATAATCACAACTAAGTATGTGTTTGGATCAAGAGTTTGGGAATGAAAGAATCATAAATGAAACCCTTGGGTATGGAATTTTCATTCCTCTATACTATTAAAAATCCATACTCACAGTCATTCATACCAACAAAACCAAACCAAACATGAATCACTCTGTACAACAGTCACCCAGTTTCTTGATTTTCACCACAATTTTCTTGTTTTTGTTCAGAATCTTGGTCTGGGAATACTTCTGATTGAAGTGACGGGGCAACGTTATTCACATGAAGCCATGTGAGTTCCCATAAGCTGTCTCCGCCAAGGGCGCTTCTTTGAACCAAAACTCCTTTCGTTTTCATGACGATTAAAATGTTCTTTAGAAGTTCGGGGACTAATTCTTGAAGCTTTTCGTTCTTTTTGCCTCTGACTTTGACTTTTACGTATTTCTCCATCCGACTAAGAACGCCCAACCATAGTTTACAAAACGTCGTTACTTGGGAAAGCTCGGGAAGCAGTTGTAGAAACACTTTCGAAAGAAGTTTTAAAGCCAACACAAGTGTTCCTTCCATGTTTCTGAAGTCTTTTTGAGTGTGTCCTTGAGAAATTTCTAGTAAGTCATCAAGAACCGTGAAGATCACCATGTCAAAACATTGTAACCAGAGACCGTGTTGGATGTTGACCTGGTCAACCCCGGTCAGACACATTTGTAATGATAGAAGAGCGTGGTTCCTAACATCTTCTCTCTGATCCAGACAAACTTTTCTTAACCCTTGCACGAGTCTCAACCACATCTCTCCTATATCTTGACATGTTTTCGCAGCCTCCATTTCCCCCATGGCTTCTCGGGCCTCTTGGGCCCACTGAGTCAGACAACCGATGGACCCCGACATAAGATCGAGTGCACGAATGGACCTGTCAGCATGTGCAACACGTGACTCAGCAAACTGTCTTGCTGCTTCCACACACGTGGTAAAATTAGCTGGCATTAAGTTGATCCCGTCAGACATAATAAACAGAAGCGCATCAAATCCGACCTCGGAAGCTTCCGGATACCGCGCGGTGATGGAAAGTAAAGACGTAATCGTCTTCCAACCCATTTGGGAGCGGATATGAGAGGCGTTTGCTTTCACTAAACGGCTCACTTCCTGTGTTATTTGCTCACAATACGCGTCCGCCACCCTGGCATCAAGTTTCAAGACGAGTTGAAGCGACCGTAAAAGATCATCCGCTAAATTCTCTTTGTAAGGAAGAAGCCGTTGACAGATTCTTAAAAGTCCAAAAACCGCTTTTTCAACAAGCGCACACGGCATGGCAGTCGTCTGGACGATACCAGCTATGTGTTCGTAAACACCCTGCCACAGAATTACAATCCTGTCCCTATTGTTTAACGTGATTGCGATTAATAACTCTAAGCAGAAAACCGCGGTATCTTCGTCTTCGGGAGAGCTATTACCCTTTGGAGGCCGCCCGGCTGCCCAAATGAGAGCCCGGGCAAGGTGTAACAACGAATCAGCTTGAAGAAACTTGCTCTCGGTGAAAATACTATCAATGTGGCATTTTTGAATGGTTTGAAGAGTACGCTGATGTGCAGCAAGTTGTTGGTCGGTGGGTTTGAGTCTTGGTTCCTCTGTGTCGAGAGATAAGAGTTGGCTGAACCGGCCCATTAACCCGGACGACCTCCGTGGGGTACTGACAGCTGGCATGTGAGCATTGGATAAAGAATTTGTTAATGGCTTCCCGTGTCCCGGTTCAGATGAGAGTTCTGAATCATCAGCTGCATCACTAGCAACTCGAGCGGGAAGAAGACCGAGCTTGTGCAGCTTCAAGATGCAATCCAGAATGTTCCTCCAGCCCGCCCGAATAAAATCACCGTACCTATATATAATTGGATAATTTGAGGTTGATATTTCGACCCATTTAGTTATGACTTAAGAACAGACGATTTGGGTTATGTTTTATTTAGAACGGGTCAGATCTACAAATTTAGCTAAAAGGGTAATAGAACAAATGGGTCAAATGGATTGAAACTCACCCAAATTTGATTTTAATGCGTAAAACCCACTCAATCATTTCATTCATATTTACATACGTGCGTACATGTTGTAATATAACTCTTTCTGTGGTCATAAAGTACTGATTTGGGTGTTATTATTATTGTTGTTATTATTATAAATGTTTAGAAATTATACGCTTGGGTTTTAAAAAAAATAAAACTTAATTATATTTGGGTATTATTGTTATTATTATTATTATTATTATTATTATTATTATTATTATTATTATTATTATTATTATTATTATTATAAATATTTCATAATTATATACTTAAGTATTTAAATATAAATTGAAAAATATATTTAGTAACACTTATTTTAAATAGTATGTAGTTATAAACGATTAAACATATCTAGAGTAAATGTAAATTTAAATCGTAATTTAAAGTATTATAGCTAAGATAATAGTTAATGTAGTGAATTAAATAAACTTATGTGTATTAAATAATGTATTAATTAGGAAAAGTTTTTTAAATTGGGACAAATTAGGAATTATTGCATAGAACTCTTGTACCTTATGCTTTAAAAGTTGTAACTGGTGTCTTAAAAGTTTTTTTGAAATTACATCTTTACCCATAGGAAATGCCTTATATAGTATAATATATAATATAAAATATATTTAGAGATTAGAAAGAAAAAAACGGAAGTGCCTGTGGGTGAGTGGATCAACCCAGGCCTGCCTTTTCCGACCCACACTAAAAAACCCATTTTGACTCATTACACAACCCACACGGTCACTCATCTTGCGATCTCTGTTATCTATTTTGTCATCGAAAATATATAAAGAAATGATGGTTACCTATTGGCGATGGTGAAAACGGTTATGGTTGCCATCCTAGCCTTTGCATCATCACCAAAGGCTAAAACCGGTTCTTCAGCAGACGAAGGGTTCAAAAGCGTGGTGAACTTGCAAAGAGAAACAACCAAATCATCCAAAACATCTTCAAGATGATGGCAGGCTGAAATTTTCGCAACAGCTAAGAACCCATCAATACACGTTTGGAATACGTCTTCCACCTCAGCATGGTCAAACACAACAGATATAGCAGCAATTGTCGGGCCGGACATCACAGCAAACATATCACGGTCAAGGTGACTTTTCGAATCTGACAAAATGAATGGTGCGGTTTTCTTGGACTTGTGCATTAGATCAATCCAACGGCTAGGGTTCATTTCGGGGAAGGCGGCACTTTGATCTGGGATCGTTCGTATTTCGTTTTTGCAAATTGAATCGTAGAGCTCGGACAAGAATTCTCGAGGGAGATCGTTGCCACCGTTAATGTGACGGTTATTTCTTATGAAATCCTCCTCTGTCATCTTCTTCTTAACTTGAACGTTATGCTGATCGGTATTGAGCATAATTAAAGAATACGACAATAAAAGAGCAGCATCTTTGTTGGCAAGAATCTGCGGTGATTGCTCATAATATCTCTCGGAAAACGCCTCCAACACTCTCTGTATCTTTTGTGATTCTCCCGGTAGCCTAAACGTCTCTAAAAAGAGACGTAACGCAGTATCCAGATTCATATCTTGGAAATCGAAAGTTCCAGCAAATTCATGAAGAACCAGAACACAAAACTCATCGTGATTACCCAAAAAATCCCCGACAAGATTCTTATCTAAGCCAGCAGTGTACCGGAAAAAGCAAGCCACGCTCTGCGGGTCGAGTTTTACGGGTAAAAGATGTGTTCCTTGAAGAAACTCGAGCCCTTTTTTCGGATCTCTGTTAAAATGATCAGCTCCGATCATAAGCCGCTTTTTTATGTACTTTCTCCTGCGTACAAACGGGACCCAGTAATCAGGATCACTGTAGTTATCACATTTAACCATCCAAAATGGCGTATACTCTTCGAGGTTTACTGGAGCTAATTCTGAACTAACTGGTGCGTTGCTTATTCTCTCAGCCATTCCCTGAATCACAGCGATTAAACCGTCTAAAGCGAGAATATGCATCGCGGATAGTGGGCAGTTTACAGGGAACGCGCTTTTGGATAACAAACTAGCGAGATCTTCGAATATATTGCTGCATGTTATATCGCAATCTAGATTGGCATACATCTCCACCATGAAAGATTTCAGTCTACAAAAGTCAACAAGTGCCTCCATAGCAACCTCTTGCTGCTGGTACGAAGCTCCGTATCTGCTTTGTGAAAGTCGTAAAATCACACACGAAAAGAAAGCTTCAAGTTGTAGTTTAAGTTCGGTACGCAAATGTTGATATAGGTTTAAAACAATGCTGCAGATCATTGAAAGAATTAGAGGGCTTGTTGATAAGCCAAATTGCATCAGATTACGAAAGAGCTCGTCTTGCACTAAAGTTAATATTCTCGGGTGGCGGCGTATGGCGGAGCCGCCCAATTCGATTGCGGAATTGATCAGACCTAAAGCAAAAAGGGGTATGTCTTCATCATAAGCTACGGTGTTTGCTCTTGGACCGATTGCCATGTGTTCAACGGCGTTTAGCAATGAACATAAGAAATGAAATATCTCCACCATACAAGGCACACCGTACGGTTCCGTCATTAAATTCAAATCATATGAAACTGCATCTTTTCCGGTACCAAGGACCACTATATTCTCATTTATAGCGGGAACCACTATATTAGCGTCAAACTCGGAACCACCATTACCGTTTTCCAACTGCTTACCACCGAACGAACTATCATCGGTCAGCCCGTTGACCTCTTGTTTGGCAACATCGGGAAGATGTGAAAAGATACACCTAATGATTTCATGCAAGGTATGGCGGGCCATACGCTGCAACAATTCACCTTTATTTCCTGCTTGATGAACGACACGGAAACATGTGTTCACAATGGTGCAAACGTGTTGATTACTTAACATAACCGAAGCTTTACTTTTCATACAAGCAAGTAAAACTTGTAAAATCTTCATGAGGACTACTTCTTCAGATGCTGGATCAGTGATTTCAAACCTGCAGCTTGTAACAGCATCGACAACCAAATGCATGGCATCTTCAACATTAACAGTGTTCAGATCAAGTACATCAAGGGTCAAGATCTTATAAAGAGACGACAAAGCAACGCCTGTAATCTGTGCACCAGTTTCATCAGATCGAATAACATCCAAAAATGGTTGTAGATACACAGCTGGATTGACAGCATGCCACGAATGCTGCAATGAAAATATTTGTCTTCTTAGTGCCTTGAGAGATTGGATGAGAGTGTGCTCCAGTTGATCGTCACCCGACAAATAACGACCTCCCCATCTTACGTTTCTTCTCATTACAGCTAATACAGCACCGATTTCGGTGTTAATCATGCATCCTAAAGCAGCTTTATCCCTATCGGAAATGGCGTTTTCATAATCTTCTGGCTCTTCTTCAATTGCTTTAATTCCAGGTTGCATCTTTAATCGTCCCATTTTAAGATTATCTGCTATATAGATTGTGACATGCAACCTGACTAAACTCCACCTTTTACAACCTGTAAAGAGTTAACTGGATAAACATACTGAACAAAATCCCAATGGAAAGAACCAAATATTAATATCAAAGATATACTATATTTTCCCTACGCATAGCAGGTGATGATTGACTTTCACAGCAAATGTTAACTTAAACATGATGCTGCATTTGAAACTATGGACAATTTGCTTAATCATCTCTTACTCTAAGTTAGATTATCACAACCATTAGGTGATTTCCATTGACTTTGAGTCAACCATGAATCGTGATGTAAACTGTATCTTGACAATCTTAGAAGAACGTTTCTTAATTCCACTACTTGAGATCTAGCACAGAAAGCAACAATAACTTAGAAAGAATAACCTAATTCCTTAGAACAGGATCATAAATATAAGCCTAATTTCCTAGGGATCACTGGTATTACGTCTACAAACCCTAACCGCACACGAATATTAAACAGACGAATCGCAAACCCTAACCTATCTTAGAAAAAGTGAGGATGCGAAGAGTAGTTGTGTGAAACGTGAAATGCAGTGAGAAAGTGGAGATGATAGTACCTTAACGGTGGTTCTGCGAGGGAGATCCGGTGCCGGTGGCGAGTGGTGGTCGGAGTTTGGGTGGTGGTGTCAGAAGAAGTCAGAGAGTGAGACTTGGGTGAAGAGAAATGGGAATGAAAATGGTAAATGCGACTTTTAATGAATATTGTTAAAATACAGCCTCACTTATTTGCACTTGAATTTAGACCGCGCGGGTACATTGTAAATATCAAATAAATTAGTTCAAACGTTTTGTGGTGCGTTAATGTTATGAAATATTCAAAGTTGAGAAGGAGTAAAAATAGAGTAACACAGTGCAAGAAGTAAAAATGCAAAGTTTGAAACTTAAGGGGGTGCTGGCAGTAAAAATGGAGTAATAGTGCAAGGAGTAAAAACGCAATGTTTGAAACTTGAGAGGGTGATAGTGCAAGGGGTAAAGACACAAAGTTTAAAACTTGAGGGTATGGTGGCGTAAAAAAATGAAGTAATAGTGCAAGGAGTAAAATATAAAGCTTAAAACTTGAAGTGGTGGTAGCAAAATTCAAACTTGAGGGTTAGAAAGCAAATTTTCAAAGTTTAAGGGTTAAAAAGCAGAATGCCAAAATTGAGGGTTAAGGAGTTACAAAAGCAAAAGTTGACTTGATAGTGTTTTGTATTCTTTCAAAGTCACGTGTTGATCGCTATTTGATTTATTTGTGCTCTTTTGTTTGTAAGTGCACCGACTTTCTCTTTTAAGAGATAGTATAATGTGTCGTCTGTGTCTGTGACGCTAAGTTTTTTATAGAATATCACTCGTCGGTTTACTAATTTTAATGTCAGTTTTTGGCTTCCACGTATTTTTTTATATAGTATGCTAGTTTGAAATTAATATATAAAAATTCTTACATGTAATAAGTGAAGCATAGATCAAGATTTGAGTAGAAAAAGTTGGTTTTAATTATTGTTTACTAACGAGTATATATTACTCGCGCGTTGCGACGGGACATTAATTACAAAAGCCATTAGTATTACGATAAAAGATAAAAAAAATCTCTAGTTTAGGAATAAGTTACTATGATATGTGCTTCTTCGTTATAAAAAAAAATGTTATTATCAAAGAAACTTTAAAATTTGTTTGATAAAAGGTTATTTCATAAAGTAGCGTTTTCTTACCATTAACTAAAATACTAATAATATTAACTAAATAAACATTAATGTGTTACATTTTTTGTGCGGCTTCTTTCTCTTCAGCCTTGTGACAATGAATGTACTCGTTTATGGCTTTCTCATGGTACCGGTAGTACCGGATTTAGAATCTGGCGTTGTCATACATAATTTAATAAAATCACGTTTATAAATTTCCTCAAATATAATAAACTTAATTAAATACCAAAACAACTGGTCTAGAAACATTTGATATATACAATAACAAATAAATAAGAAATCTAGGTAGATAAGAAATTGGGCAAACGGCCGATTAACCATTCATTTTGGTAATACCAAAACATTTAATAATAACTAGAAATTGGGTTAAAATAAAGATAATAAGAACAGTTGCAACTGTAGAAACTGATCAACCAGAAAAGCCCCAATCATCAAATTAGATAAAACCATCAAATGGGATGAATAAACACAAGTAAAGATACTTTAACAATGGCTGAAAATAGAGGAATAATGAAGCATCCAAGGACCCATTAGCAAAAAAATTAAAGCGTATGAAGAAAAGTGCAAAGGAACTTATATGAAAGGAAGCTTAAAAATGGGTAAACTGTGAACACAGGGAAAATATCATCTGAGTGACAGGATTATGACTTATGAGCAGAGATAGAAAGAGAGAGGGGTGTGAGTTTTTTGAGCTAAAGTTGGGAATTAAAAAGACAGAGAACTGTTTTTTTAAGTGGTGGTGGCGGAGACGGGTGGAGGAGGAGGGTGGTGGTCTTGCATTCTAATTCGGCAGAAGAGATGAAGAAGAGAGAGAGTAGAGATGAAGAAGAGAGAGAGTCTGGATTTTTAATTAATATTTTATTCTTTAATCTTTTTACAAATTTAGTCCCTTGATATAAGTCATTTACTCAATAGTCCATGGAGAGGTAAAATTACAAGAATGCCCTCATGTGCAAGGCACATGACCATGTTTAAAAAAAATCTGACTAAGTTAGGGCTAAAGGACATAACGTGCAGGATTTTGAAACGTTAAGGACAAAACTCGTCAAATTTAAAGGTAAAGGACACCGCCTGCAATTTGGTACAAACATAAAGGACAAAACTTGTAATTTACTAAAAAACAAATAAAATAATTATTTATGTTCGGTCACGGGCCGTGACAGACTCCCCTAGTCTTCTCACGGGGCGCGAGAAGCCATTTCTTGTCGAACACCCAGGGTGACACGTATCACCTATCGTATCGAGTCTAAGGTCGTGATCAGGAAAACCTAGCCGTAGCTAGGGTGCCCTCGCGGGGGGCGAGAAGACCCCCTTGGGTGGGTCGCAGGACGCGAGAGACCCCCTGAAATCCTATAAATAGAGCAGAGACTTCACCTTCCCAAACCGTTCACAATCTTTCTTTCTCTCTCTATTATATCACACAAAAATACTAGTTAAAATACCCTCTAAAACACGAAGCTCTGCCCTGTTGTAAGTATTTTAACCCCCGATCACTAATTCGTTACCCTACCCGATTGATCTAGAACCCAGCAACGCATGTCAAGGCTCTGCCTTACTAAGTACGTTGGGGTTCTGTCTCGTGACATATGGCTAAAGTGATTTGGGTTATTATACTAGCGCGCGTGCATTGTATGTTTTTAATTGGAACTCAAGAAAATTTAAAGAAAATATCACCAGGAAGCCCGTAGAAATACCTAAGTTTACAATGTGATTCATTTCTCTTTTCTCATAGTTTGTGAGTCATTCTTCTTTTCATCAACTTACTTTACAAAACCCTAAATGTTTTTCAGTTATACTTACAGTGATTAAGTCTTTGTATTCTACAAAATACTGCCGGTATTATGAGATTTTGTATACACTACTTGATAATCTTCACAATTGGACACGGATAGCCAATGCGTGATATAACCATAGTCACAGATCCGTCGAGTAACAAGTACTTGGAGTTTTTGGTTAGATATAAACATTGTAATCGCTCTTAATACTGTGAAGTTATAACAATGTGTTTTATAAAATGGAATGTACTCGCCAGTATTTCTTGCTAATAAAATATTTTCAAAACGCATTTCAGGTAACCTAATGTGAAGCTATAAGAAGCTAGCTATGGAGCACTGAAGGCTTAAAGAAAGTGGCTTTAATCTACCTGAATAAAAGAAGAAGTTATATTTTCAGCAAATTAGGGTTTATCCCTATAAAAGTATTATAAATGGAATATGAGTTTTTATCCCATTTGTTTAATATAAAAGTTTGGTGTTTTGCAAACTCTGAATTTATTTCTTAACTACGATCCTAATGTCTCATTTCCACTGCCAAATTATTAAACACCGATACCACCGGCTCGTGCTCGCGGCTCTCGCTCCCGGGATGTGGTCGGGGGTTGCGACATCGGGCCTAGTCAGCCAGCCAAAAGTCGGTGATTCCGGCCAGATTCCGACGAAAAACCTATATATTCCGGTCAAAACCTTTAAATTCCGACAAGTTATCAACCAAACCATGTGAATTTCAACAATTAATCTTGTATACTTAAAAAACTTAGTTGAGTAAGAGCTAAAACCTAACTACTTCAAATATTTACATATAAAAATGTACATATGTATACATAAAACTGAAAATTACATATAAAAAACTCGATCCGATTAATCCCGAGTAATCGCTAGTCCTCACCTCACCGGCCAACTAGCGACTAGAGTTCTCCAACCTTGATCACCTACTATTAATAATATAAATTAATGATAATAATATAAATCCATCATAGTTCACTATTCATGAGCAGTTATGTATAATATATATAACTAGTAGACTTCCCCCGCGCATTGCGGCGGGAAGCCGACAAGTATCGATTTGATTCAATAAGACATCGATGCCGTAATCGGCACTTTGTATAGCAACTGTAAGATAAACCCAAAAATTAATGTCATGATATGCCTAAAAGAATATTGATACATATTTTATATGGATCAAAAAGTAAAAAAATGAATATCAAAAGTACAAATATCGGTACCGATGTTCTGTTGAGATTGATGTGGTACCAATGTTGATGTTGTTCCAACAATATCAGTTTTGTTCGTCACCGACACTTGTTATAGCTTATGATATAAAAGAGGTACTCTATACTGCTACCAAAGTTGTTCGGATAGTATCGATTCAGTTTGTCACGGTAAAGAACAAAAAAAAGCAAACAATAGTAATTGACTCGTTCAATTTTAAACAAAGCTTTTATCGAAACGCAGATAAAAATTCTAAGCATGCCGTAACACTATATTCAGAGTTTAATAAATCATTAAACTATATTATTAGAATAAACGAAAAATGGTAAACGGCGTTAATTTACAAACTATCGTATCTTAAAAATTATAGAATATAAATAATATATGACTAAAATGATTTATAATAATAAAATATTAAAAAAATATATAATAATACATAAATGTTAAATTACTGTTCATGACCACTTTTCTTTAATACGTATAACTAGGTAGATTCGTCCGCGCTTCGCGGTGGGAATTTTTGTCGGTTCCAATCGTTACTATATCATTGCGATATCATTGTCGTCATAACATTGTTTGGCACGCTAACATGATGTTGTGAGTAAAACTTTTATCAAAGTGTATGAATCTATAAGAAAGTATATTATATAGCTAATATAACACAACTTTGTTTCAATTACTTGAAGTGAAATTACATTCTTGTCTTAAAATATGAGTATCACTAAGAAAAAAGAAGATATCAGTTGGATTTCATATATTATAAAAAGGTTTAACAATGAAAATCTTTTTTCATTGTCACAGCCTCCCTAACAAACATTACAAACTACTCACTAACCTTGCAAATCATATAGTATCAATCAATAATCCTGTGGATACAAACAATAGTTGTTCCAGGAATTTGAAGGCTCAGAAATGCTAGTGGCTGCAAAAAACATAATTGCCACGCCAAAACAACGATCATAGCTATTTTAGTGATTTCATCATTGCCTCTTGAATTTTTTAGTTTCAACTTATTAGAGCTACACAATCAACCATCAATGTATGAGTTCATGGCTTGGATAAGCCCTGACCTGTTCTCACAGCCATCAATAGCCAAACATGTTAAAAGAGTTTACGCTTAGCAAACCATTGATCCCAAAAAACAAAGTAGAGCAAGTCTCAGATGGGTATAGGCTCATCATCATCGACTAACTATATACAACACTTTATCCACTATAGAGCTGGAAGGTGTGATTACCAACCACCACAACCTCCGAAGTCCCCAAGTAGATTAGGGCTTACGCTCATCGGCATCGAATGATTGATTCAATCACCTCTCTGACGAAGCAAAGCTCATTGTCATCGAGTCAACAACATAATCTCAAAAGGAAAAATTAGGGTTTACACCCATCATCAACAGATTACAAATTCAAGCCTAGGCTTTACAACCATAAACCATCACCGTGAGTGCACCGAGCCAAACACCTCCCGGTCTCAGACACACCTAGGCGCATCATCATCGAGTTGAAAATGCAAACGAAACATCAATCTTAAATAGTTGGAATGATTATATACATACAATTGAAAAACGATGAAAACAGAGATAGCTAGTCGACAGATGATGGTCAGAAACACACATCACCATCGACATCAACCTCAAATCGCTATAATATAGATGTTAATCGGAACTCTAATCGACCACAAACGACACACAACACTGTCGCCGCCGTGGAGACCACCGAACATAGAACCTCCCGGCGACACCATGTATAATTGGTTGAGCAAAGAAGAAAAGAAAATGGGATCAGGGGGTTACGCAGGAAGAGAGAACAAAAAAATTGGGTGGATAAAAAGTAGATAGAGGGGTGTTAAAAGGAGGACAACACATCAAGGGAATCGAACACGTGGGAGCCAGGAACAACAATGTTTGCCACAGGGATATAAAAGAACTATTCATCATCCCTTGCCAACCATATATATTAAATGGTATGAATGTAATATAAAGTGTATCTCACCATCTCACTTGAATCAAAGAAATATATGTATGAATAAATTATTTGGTTATTCATCGAAGATACTCGGTTAATTTTTCATTGTTAATTATTTTTTTCTGTAAGATATAAGGAAGTTTTTTTGGTTAGAAAGTGTAAGAAGTAATTTTGTTCATCAATTGATTAATTAAGGGCTTAGATTAAATTAGTATAATTGATAAAAAAAAATAAGGAGGCACGTGAGTTTGTGTATGGGTATCCTAGTCAATTCAAAGTAATAGTTTTTCTCTCCTCCAATTTCTCTGTTTTTAAACGTTAATAACTCTTTCATACGATATTTTTTTTTATAAAAATTGCACAAAAAACGAGCGTTTTTTATCTTTAAAACGACTATACTATTGCTATATTTTTGAAAAAAAAATCAAAAACCCAGATGCGTAAAACGCAATGGATAAAAAGCATAAAAAATGACTTCTTTCTAAAACACAATTGACAAAAACCACAAAGAAATGTTTTTTTCTAAAACGCAATGGCCAAAAAACACAAGAAATGTCTTTTACCTAAAACGCAATGGCCAGAAAACACAAAAATATGTCTTTAACCTAAAACACAATTGACTAAAAACATATAAAATGTGTTTTACCTAAAACGCAATGGACTAAAAACGCAATAAAATGTGTTGTTTCTAAAATGCAATGGCTGAAAAACAAGAAAAAATGTCATTTACCTAAAAAGCAATGGACTAAAAACACATAAAATATGTTTTTACCTAAAACGCAATGGACTAAAAACACAATAAAATGTGTTGTTTCTAAAATGCAATGGCTGAAAAACACAAAAAATGTTTTTTTTTTGTAAAACGCAATGGCTTAAAAACACATAGAAATGTCTTATTTCTAAAACGCAATGGCCAGAAAACACAAAGAAATGTTTTTTTTAAACATAATGGTCAGAAAACAGAAAAAATGTGTTTTACCTAAAACGCAATGGACTAAAAACACAATAAAATGTGTTGTTTCTAAAACCCAATAGACTGAAAATACAAAAAAAAAATTGTTTTTTATTACTTTCTAAAACGCAATGACTCAATTCAAAAACTCAGATCGAAAAAATGCAATTCAAAATTTTCTTACATAGATCGAAGCCGGTTTCTTCAAATTTCTTCAACGATTGACGAAATTTGAATGCTAGAAACACTTATCAGCGATCGAATTGAACGAATCGAGTGATTCGCTTCAAAATCTGTCACACCCTGACTTTTGCGGAAGCGTGATTACGTGTGACTTGCTTAATATCATTGCATTCAACCATAACAAACAACTATATGATAGAAACCATGATGTTCATCCATAATTAAGTTTCAAAACATCACAACCAACATTGTTTTAAATCCAAACACAGACTTCAAGTTTAGAATACAACACAGACAGAGTTTTAAGTTTCCATAAAGGATTTCACAAAAGACACTAACTAACTAGGCTTTGAACCATGTATCTTATCCAAGATAAAATACACAAATTCAAACCCTTCAACACTGGATGACATCTTTTATTAAAGACACAACTTGAAATCTTGAACGCCCGCCAGATCCATAATCAGTTTCCTGAAATACATGTAGTTTGAAAACATCAAAAAAAGTTTAGCGAGTTCATGTGTTTTGTATGTGAGCTCGTAATAAACTTGTAAACATCGTATGTATTTGTAAACCGGTATGAAAGCAATCAAGGAAACAGATCAATTAATGGTTTGCAAGGCCATTAATATGTGTGCAGTGATGTAGGAAGGCTCAAACCTAGCGGATTTTGTACTGGGCTTCCGGCTGGAAGACATAGTCACCACATGGGCCAAATCTCGGTCCCATGGGTGGGGCTCGCAACACCCAAATAGATCTATCACTCATGTCCCTCGGTCCTTCTACGAGGATTAATGGTCTTAAGCCTTGTACCCACCACTCACATAATCTAATAGTTCATTCATTAGCTAACCATACCATATGTAAACGTTTGTAAACAATTTGTAACATGTACTTCACCCCCGAAGTTGTAAAACTAAAAACATTTAAAAGAAAATGGGGACATGAACTTACTGTCTTGCGTCTTGAAATCCGGTGTAACTCAAAGCTGCTACTCGATCACACGACTACCTACAAACGTGCTAAGGTGTATTAGACGGATGGGTCGTGCCTTGACTTTAGTCTTAATTAGTATCTTTGAGTTACGTTTCTTTGTGTCTTAATATTATCCCAAAATATATAATTATTTGTTAAAATAATAAATATTTTAACTTAAATTATATTTATTAAATTTTAGAAAATTAGTTAAAATAATATATTTTATCTTGACACATTATGTGCTTATACATGTATATCTTCCCCAATGATGGGTGTATTCATACTCTTATTCTTAAACTTGTATATTTTTGCCAAGTATCGGTGGCGTATTCCGATGTATTTATAGGTACGAGAATATGTATTTTTTATTGTGTTTATTAAGTATTCTTATACTTAATTTTTGTATTTATTTTTCCGGAATATTATTTTCAATAAAAATCATCAATGTACATATATTCTTAAAATATATAAATATTTTAAGAAAACTTGTATAGAAAATTATTTATATTTCTTCCTTGGCAAAAATATTTATATTTTCATATAAACCTCAAAAATAATATATTTTCAAGATTATCTTAGAAAATATTTATAAATCCATTTTTCACCCCAAATAATAATATTTTCTAAATTTATTTAAGAAAATATATATTTTCTCCAAAAATATTATATTTTCTAGTTGTTCAAGAAAACATATATATTTTTCTTTACCCAAAAATAATATGATTTCTTCTTGTAAAAAATATGGTATATTTTTGTAATAATTATAAGAATCATATTTTTGTTCTCTTGGTTTCCAAAATACCGTTTATCAAAATATACTTATGAATTTAACTCCAGAATATTTATGTAAGTTATATTTCTTGTTCGGTTTCTCCAATATTTTGGGTATAAATTATATATTTATTTTCTTGAGATTTTGGTAATATTTTGTGTTATATTTCTTTGGTATTTTGGTGAGTTATATTATTTCAAGTCCTAAAATAATATAACTAATACACATAATATACAAGTAATCACACACATTGTGACATCTAAATATATATTTTCCTAAATACATATTTAGTCACTTTTATTTATTAAAAACCAACCTCCAATATTTGTAATTTTTGTAACAAAAATTATGGCAAACTTTATATGAAAAATCATGATTAAAATATACTTGTAAATGCTTGTTTAAAAATATTTTTCGAAGTGTTTAATTTCTAGAAAATTTTTTGCCATAGTTTCCCCTTAAAAATGGAGGTTTCCATGCTTTCAAAGCATATCATTTTCTTTTAAAAAAATCATCACAAATCATCAACAGTTCATACAACACTTACCAAGTGCCAAAATCATATATTTTACACTACTTCATGAACTTGAAAATTTATAAAAATTTGTAGTAACTTAGTAGAGTGTTTAGTAAGCTTAGTTACCTTTTAAAGTGTGGTTATTTGTTTAAAAACATCATTCTTGAAGATTTTAGATCTTTACAACTTGTAACTTGATTTTCTAAAAATATTTCTTCTTGAATTTTTCTTGTTAATAATATGTTTCTACACTTGATTAACCACTAAAAATGTGATTAGTTTCCTTAAAAACCATGGTTATGTAAATCTTGTAATTTAACTTAGTTTCTTGAGAAAATCATTTTTGAAATCACACATTTACAAGACTTATATTATACTTTGATCATCATCATTCAAGAAAAACACTTCATACTTCAAGTTCATGCTTACATAAAGTATGATCATCTTGGTCTTTCACAAGATCATCCTCTCATCTTGTTAGATCATGTCTTTAATCACAATCTAGCAAGTTTCATATGATGTTTAACATCATAAACACAAACAATCAACAATCAAGAAGTATATAAACACTTAAACAACATAGATTATCATGATTTAGAGCTTTATGTTAAAGATTATGTTCTTGATCTTTGATGTTCTTCATGATTAGTGATTTACATATACTTTTAATCAACATAACAAGATGTAAAATGGGATTAGGAGGATCTTACTACTAGCACAAGGCTAGGGATGAGATTCAAGATGATGATGAACTTGGTGGTTAATAGCTTGTGAGAGAGGTCCTTCACCTTCCAATGGCTCCTAGCTTCTTTATCAAGCTCCTAGCACCTTGTGATCACTAGAGAATGGATAGAAATGAGGTGAAAGGTGGTGGTGGTGGTGGTGCTCTTGTTCTCGGCCGAGACTAGAGGGAGAAGAGTGGTGTTGGTGATGTTGTGAAGATAATGAGAATGATGGTCTAAGGGTTACACTTATAATCTCCCAACATCAAGTTATCTAATGTAATATGTTCCAAAAGCAACAACATAATCTATTACACAATTTAGGAAAAATCCAAGGTGGGTCACCTTGTGGTGACCGTAAATAGAGGGGGGGGGGGGGTATAGATTAGGTTGTAATGGTTAGTTAAGTTTAGAAGTTAGATTCTAATGTTTAGTTTGGGTATATAGTTGTTATGTTGTTGTAATAGGTGTTATGATGTTCGGGGACCATAACTAGCTCGGAAATGATAAAACAATGCTTCTAGTGAAAATTTGTGTTTTGGGTAGTGTCCGGTTATTCGGTTGGTTACCGGTTCGTTAAGGTGCTAAGCTACGCAGTTTAGTGTGCTTTATGTTACCTTTTGTGACAGTTTTGATTCCCGACACTTAGGAAAGTATTCTGGACCATTTAACCATAATTCTGCATAATATTAAGTTGTCTAAAAGCTGATTTTTGCTACATTATGCTGAATTCTGCAGTTTATGTGAGTTTTAGGCACTTTTCAGCACTTAAACTATCACTAGGAAGACAGTTTTATGATCCTTACTTTCCTACACACCATACTGGTGCAACTCTTGTTTTCTAGCCCATTCTGTGTCTCAATACCATGTCTGTCTAAGTACTGAACTCCCGTCAGCATTTCTGATTTGTCTGATAACTGTGCTAACTTTGTTTCGTGCATCATTTGAATCAATAAAGTGTTGCATGCAATAATGATATGACATTATGCAGTATGTGATGCACATGTATGTATTATGACAATAATCAGAAAGCATTCCTGTCATTAATTCAAATCAGCACAGTCATTAAGTCATAAATTACTGTTTAAGTATTGTACGGATACATGAAATTTTGACAATTGTCACAAAATCACGGGAAAAAAATGAGATATTTTATGAAATTAAACTGGACTTCTTCAAAAAAGTTGAAGAACACGTTTATTGGGTGTTTGAATCATTGATTGGTGACGAAAATTGCACTATAATGTAGTGATTATTGAGATAGAAAGTGAAGAAAAGGTTGAAGATGGTGGGTTTTGAAGTTACTGGGAGAGAAGAAGGAAGAAGATTGGATAAAATTGACTAAAATACCCTTCCCTTTATTTTTAAATTTTGCCACTTGTCGTAATCCTATTGCTTCATATCCTTCCTAGCCAAATTAAACTTCCTATTTGATCATCTCCCATAATAATAATACACATTTTAAAGAAAATGTTAAATTAATGACTTCTATAATTTTTTAACGACCGATAAAACTTGAAATTATAAAACAACTAACTAGACGTTGGCTAGAAACATTACAACCGAGATACACGAAGCAAAAATGGTAAAACAGATCATATATAATTTACAACCCCGACTAAGCTAAAGCCTCAAAGTTAAAAGATATCCGGTCATCCCACGAAAGATGTCTTGCCTTCTATAATACCATGAAGTTTTAATATATGGAATAGTTATGTCGATTGGAGGTATTTATTCCACCGAACAGTTACAAATGATGACTGGTGGGTGTATTTATATTTATCGAAAAGTTATGCCGATTGAGGTTAAATGATAAGAAAAGGGTTTGAAAACAAGAGGGTAAAGGTGATAACCCTTCATCTAAACCATTATGTCTTTAAGTTACTTTTTGTATGTATTTATAATATAATTATAATTATAATTTAGAGTTACAAAAATAAAATAACCTTTATAGACAAAAGATAATGGAAAAATGATGTATCATGTAAAAAAAACCCTCAAACCGATTTTGCTTTATTCATATTTGCACTAAACTTATTCACTTTTATGCAAAACTTAACAACTTTTGTCTCAATTAAACATTGGCACAAAAAACAATATCACAAGAGTTGATTAGAATAATAACTAATAAAACATTGACATGTGTTATATTGACGCAAAAATTAGCCATTTGGCGTGAATCTTGTCAAGTTCTACACTTTCTAGCGCAAATATTGTCATATGTCTTGTTATTATTGGCTTTCCTTATCAGTGGAATATGTATTATAGTGAAAATATTAGTTTAAAAAAATTAATAATGACTATATTAGTAAACACAAGCAAATGTTTGTTTTCAGTTGACATTAAAGTAATTATTATAAATATATTTTTCACATCACATAGTTACTAAGAAAACCCAATAAGATAAAACTTAGTGAAGGAAAAAGAGTGCAACCTGTATGATACTCCCCCTCATTTATACATGCATCTTCTAAGTGACTCGTGTTGGTATTCCGTGAAAGTTGCCCATGTTAGGATTTGAGTTTAACTTGTATGCTTTAGATGAACAAATATAGATCTAATTTCAAGGTATAAATGGAAATGCGAAATTATATGAGCATACAAAAGTGGAAAGTTATATCAATTTTTTTTTGCATTAATAATCAAAGGATTACAAATTACGGTAATGGTTGTACGAACTCCCCCTCGGCTTGATCACACAATTTTTCTGTTCGTACAAAAAGAATGATAGGTGATAAAATAGATCTCTAACACATTAGATCTATTTATACAAGTACGAAAGGTCTATTTGCAATCAACTGACGTCACCCTGATAGTGACATCTAACATTCCTAACATAAAAGATTCCATAGATATTAGCAAACATGTGCGGGAATCTAACATATGATCTATTACATAAAACATTTGTTATAAGCTAACACTGTTACATTGACTAAACCATTGTTCTTCAAACCATTGTTGACTTTTATCAAACATCTGTTTGGCCATAAGAGTGTTTGGTCTTCATGATTAGTGCTTGTCTTCAATAAGGCTTTGGCCATCAAACAAAGGTTTTATCTTCCTCAACTGATGTCATCTCTTCAAACAGATCTTTGATGTCTTCAACAGATGTTCTGATTAGTGTTCAATATTCACTATCTTTGTAAGGAGAATGTATCATCATCTGTTTATTTCTTGACAAGGAAGCCATGTTTTGGCTTTTGAAATTGATGTGCTAAATATGGTCTATAAAAACTAACTAATTTTAACCCTAAACTAGACACTCTAAGTTTTAAATTAATAAACTAAGATTCTTTAAAACCTAGACCACACAACCGGCAAGTTTACGGTTAATGTAGTACAACTAAAGTAAATATGCTTATTGAACCCACGATACTCTACTAATTACATTTACTAGACTCGATTACTACAAACTAAACTGACTCGACCAATTTGTTTTGTTGTTTGGGGGGTGTTTCTAACAAACTACTGAAATTAACTAAAGTTAACTAAAACTGAAAAAGACACAAACTAAAACTAAAACTGAATATGAGATCAGATGATAGGAAACACACTACCTAGGTCAGACTCCTATACATATTCAACATATTCTATCGGTTATGAAACTATTGTGGAAAACATGATCATAAAATTCTAAACTTGAAGGATAACCTAAAGGGACCCTTCTCGAGAAGAAACCTATAGAAACCTAAAAAGTCATTAAACTACAAGTTTAGAAGATTCCCTCACGGGCTTTCATACTGTAATAATAAAGTGTGTGCCATCTAGACAATCTACCTCACAAAGCGAAAGTCACAGGTAACCATGGGTTCCTGGTTAGACTCGATAAGCAAATAGTGTAAGGGAAACTAAGGGAATCTTCTCACAAAGTATTTAACCCTAGCAATCTAACACTAAATACAGACCAACAACCTCTCACCTATCGAGATTGGTAGAATACCTAATCCTATTCAAAGACTCAATCACAATTCATATGGAAATCATGGATAATTAACCGTAAACTAATTGCTAACACACAGTCTGTCACACCCTCAATTTCAACATGCGGGGTATTACCGCGAGGTGTGTGACTGACCAGGATCATGCCACCAATCATGTTGAACAATTATTTATAAAAAATAAAACCCATCACCATCAATACGATTAGTGACTAAGTGTTCAAAAGTCCAAAACAATGTCTAAGTATCAGTGGAAGCATAAAGTTTAAATTCCAAACAAGTGTTAAAAACCATAATTGTTTAATAAGAACCCATTAAAGGGTTCTTTAAAACAACAATGCAAGCTCCCGCGCTGTACCTAACGACCTGCAAAGCATGCAATAGCGTGTCAACATAAAGTTGGCGAGTTCGTGGTTTTTCAGTATTGTTTTAAAAAGCATAGGTTGTTAAATTACTTAATTTATAAAACATGTCATGGGGAGCTACCCCGTCTTTAAGCTACTAAACTGTGTGGTACTGAAACTTTGACTGTTTAAGTTGTTTGTGCCCCAGATCAATGTCTGTCATCATTGACCAGTTGCCAAGGCATAAAAGTTCACGCTCGTCCTCCCAGGTACGGTGTGAGGTTTGTCAAACCTAATAGCGCTATCAACTAATATCCCATTCGCCAGGCCCCATCGATTAATCGGTATAATGTGTGGGGACTTTCAGATAGAGTTCGTATAGTCCGCTAAAGACATGCAGTATAACTAGCATTTAACAGTATCCTAAAACCATGGATACTAGGCAATCCCAAACCAGGGAAAGTGAAGTTAACAGTATTCCAACCCAAGAATACTAGGCAATCCCATACCAGGGAAAGTGAGGTTTCCAACCACCGGGAATACATGCTTATAGTAAAGGTGTGAACTCACCTTAGATTAGCTTGACAGATTAAGTTATGCGAGCTAGTATGGTCAACCGCATCCTATTATGGTTACCAAGAACATTAGGGGTCGTTTATGTAATTCATGCAAATCTTACACGCATCTAACAATTAACATGCATACAAGTTCTCACAACTATGTTACCGAGTAGTTTTTAGGAACATGTTCATAATATACACTACGACGTGCGATACACCATTTATACAATCATTAAGCATGTACGGGTACCAAAAATAGCAGATTTGTAACTTTATAAACTTACAAGCATGCACAACTCAATTCACTGAAAATAGGCTGTTTTGGGGTGTCCCTTTACCGCACTTACGAGATTGAAAAAATTACGATCTTTTTATGTGATATGCCCCTCGGAGGCTTGGTCTTGTGTTAAATTTTTAGAGTCTAACTCTTTACCAAAAGTTTATAAAAAAAATCATTTACAAAGCTGAAATCAGATTCGTCACTTTCTGACTGCAGCTCACGGAAAAATTCATTTAAAAATTGCCGGTTATCCGATTTGATGAAATTCCAGTTGGAGGTTTGCACGGACACCTAAGACCATCTACAATATAAATTTCATGGTCTAACTCTAAGTATTCATCAAGTTATAACTTAAAACATAACACGTAAAATCTGCAGAAAAATGCAACTTTAATTGCTGAAACGAAATAATTTATTTAAAATAGTAAACAATATCCAAAAATCATGATTCTAGCTCCATTAGAAGCGTATTTCAAAATAGCACGTTATAGACTCAAGAAAATCTAGTTTTCATTAAGGACCCGATTACAGCCGATTAAAGTTGGCTGTAACTGTCGATCAGATTCTGATTTCACTTCCCAAACCCCGTAATCACTTCATTAATGAACTCGATCAGTTATAACATTAATCATAGCAGGTTTTAGGTTATTTATCTCGGATTTTTCGCACCATATCATCAATATCATAAAGCATAACAACCCTAAACAAACCATACATATCCAACACTTAACAAAACCGAAATACCAATACTCCTATATGTTTTCCATGGTTTCTAATCTACCAAAAACGCATCATAACATCATGTTCATTACGACAAGTAACAACTCAGCCATGTAACATAAACAAAACTAAGATTTGAAATCACATAAAATACTAACCGAGAGAAGAGGAAGATGCAAGGGAGAGTGTTCGGCCGAAAGAGTGGGATTGCGAGAGAGGGAGGGGGGAGAGTTCCACTGCTGCCGCAAACTTGAGGGGGAAGGAACAAAGGTGCTAGGGTTTTTCTTTTGCTGAGAACTCAAAACACAAACATGCATCATACGTAAATGTTTAAGGGCATTGGGGGCGGTTGGGGTTATCCTAGCCGATTGGGCTTAAGCCCATTTAAAATGAAGGTGTTGGTTTGGGCTTGTATCGCATGGGGCAAGGGAGCAAAGGTGGGGGTGTGGGCTGATGAGGCTTGAGGGTGTTTGGATTGCTCATAATCGGGCCACCAGGTGCAAAGGAACGAGTAGTGGTGGCGGTCGGATCAAGTCACGTTATCGGGTTATAAACTTCAAGTAAACGGAAACGTCTATAAATATTTTAACTGAACACGTTAACTTAGATATTTTATTTAGTGCAGACATGTTAAATTAACTTAACCTATCATGTAGAACCGTAACGCAAAAAGAAACGTAATAGTGATTGCAGAAAATAAACACGGGTTGTTACATCATCCCCAAGTTGAAATAAATTTCGTCCCGAAATTTGACATGCAGTTGCTGAAGAAGCTAGCGTGATTGAACGTTTTCATTGGGTATCACACAATCCACGACCTAACTTGCATTCATACATAGAAGACATCCAAAAAATGCAACTGAAACATATGATAAGGTATAAACAAGATTAAATACGCATAAGCATCTAACCATTACAACCAAAGTATTTTAATTTATTATTAAATCTACAAATAATCCATAAACTGATAGAACAAAGTATCAAATCATGGTATTCATCAATCGACCTTGGCAATGACGAAGTGTTTAGCCTAATATGGTGTCCAAAACAGAGACAAAAGCATAAACAAGTTCAAAAGACATGGTTTGATTTAATAAAATGTAGAAACAAAAGAACCGGAAGATGTAACCCAAAAATCCTCAATCCAAATGCCTTAAAGCTTCAACCTTTTGGCTTTCAACTCAAAAATCACCTTCAAAAGCTGCAAATTCATCTCTCTAGTTGTTAATTTTCGTCCAAGATAAGTTATGATCAATTATGATTAAGTTTTCATAATATAACATGTTGATCCTAATCCAACAAAGATTTGTCTATGTATAAAAGCCCATCGCGTCACGTGAGGGGTGTTTCATTCCTTCCTCGCATCGCGTGAGGCTTCAAAAGTCAAAGTAGTCAACATACCTACTCGCGTCACTCAAGAGGGCTTCTATTTCCCTGTCGCGCGATGCAAGAGAGCTAATTTCTTGAATTTTTCCGTCCATCGACTGTTCGATCAATCATACACATCCCGGGCCTCGGTTTTCTTCCAACTTGGCTCGTTTTTCACCCATTCTAGCTTCTTTTATCTCCTGAGACCTGGAAATCGCAACCGATTTAGTAATATACAAATTCTACCTAAAAACAACACAATTGGACTAAAAAATTATACAAACTATATACGAAAAAATGGATGTATTTTGTAATACATCATAAATCATATTTTCTTTTGTAGGTCTAACAATCTCCCCTAGAACATATGATGCCAAAACATATATTTATTTGATCAACTTTTAT
>CM060377.1:146192399-146314547 GCA_030545235.1 Helianthus tuberosus | reverse complement strand
TTATCATCCTAATTCTAGAGATCATATTTTTTAAAGTAGAAGTATCTACAGGTTTTGTAAGTATATCTGCTTGCTAATCTTCAGTGGGGACATGTTGGATAGAAATTAAACCTTTTTCGTAACAGTCTCTTACAAAGTGATGGCAGATACAATGTGCTTTGTGTTTTAGTGTGACAGAAGGTTCTTGATTATGTTTTTAGCTGCTTGACTGTCCAGTTTCAATGGTGTCTTTAGAGCAGTGCCACCAAAGTCAAGCAATTGATTTTGAAGCCATAACAGTCGGGTTGTGCAACTTGCAGCAGATATATACTCTGCCTCTGTTGCAGAGTTAGAGACTAGTGTTTGTTTTTTGCTTTGCCATGAAACCAAGTCATTTCCATGGAAACCAGAAAGATCAATGTTTCCATTAGAAGGATGCCAAATACCAAGTGTGGGTGCACCTTTAAGGTATCTGAAGATCGTTTTTACAGCTATTAGATGAGACTTCCTATGTAATGTTCGGTATCTTGCACAGACACAAGTTGCAAACATAATATCAGGTCATGATGCAATTAAGTACATCAAAGACTCAATCATACATCTGTAAAGAGACTGATTTACCAAGTCATCTTTCTAATCTCATGGGAGTGCTACATGGCTTACAATCATTCATATCAATTTTTTTGCAAAAGTGTTTTAACATAATTTGTTTTGATGAATGAAAGTTCCATTTTCTATTTGTTGTACTTATAATCTAAGAAAACATTGCAGCTCACCCATGGCACTCATTTCAAATTAAGTTGTTGATATGCACCAAATGCAACATATAAATTATATCAAACAAGATATAAAATCAACCCTTTTAAGTACTAATGTTGGAAAAGTGTGTTTCTTTGTATACTTTTGATTTTCAGGATTACAAGAGCTTAAATGAACAAAAGGAACAAGTTAACAGCAAAAACGAACATAAATACAAAAGAAGAGAAGTTGACACTATATATCGACCATCCGAGCTTCACCCCAAGACCTAAAACAATATATCAGAAGACAAGCACGAGGCCGTACCACCAAGGCATGGGGTCATGCCCTACTCCAGATTCCATGAAGAAAAAGACAAACAGAAGCCGAAGAGACACGGGGCCATGTCCAATGGACACATGCCGTGGTCAACCCCCAGATATTCAAAATCTTGGATAGTACATCAACTACAAGGCCACGGGCCCATGCCGTTGACACACGGGGCCGTGCGAGCATATGGACTAAGGGGGTGTTTGGGGTTGATTTTTGAATGAGATTTTTCGATTATTGAGTTTTGAAATTGTAAATAATCAGTTTTGAGTGTTTGGGTAAAAAAAAATTAAAAAATTGATTATTTGCGTTTAGAAAGTTAGAAAACGCAATTTTCCAAAAGCAGCTCCCCCCTACTGCAACAAAACACAGTTTTCTAAAAACTGATTATTTGCGTTTAGAAAAGGATTTTCACATGTTTATTTTTTTAAATATATATTTGCCAAACACTCAAATAGTTGATTTTCTGATTATTGTGATATCAAGCAACATAATCAAATCCAAACACTATCTTTCAATATCACATTTTGTTACAGTTAATTATCTAATTCTGATTATTCAAAACGCATAATCTATTTTCAAAACTCAACCCCAAACACCCTCTAACACAGCTCATTAAATGAAGACAAAGAAGAAGGAGGCACGAGGCCGTGTGAACAGTCTGTTTCCAGCTATAAATAGGGGTGCTTGGTTCAATTGCAATCCATCCCTTGGCAGCCCTCTCTCTCACTTCACCACCACTTCAACACCATCATCCACAACCATTAGAGTTTAGGGTGTGTAGTAGTCTTGGGATCTAAGATTGATCATAAGAGCCTTTATCAAACTATGGCTATGCTTGGCTAATCTCTTACATCACTTGGTGAAGACAAGTTTTTTATGTATTACTTTTGATTTCCAAGCTTTGGTTAACTTTTTAATTGGGTATATATTAATGACTTTAATAACTAGTTTTTTATATTGAAAGTGAATTTTACTATCATCTTTTCATGTTTTGTTGATTCACCCATTCGTGTCTTTACAGTCAATATAAAGTGTGTTAACTGCCTGGATGAGGGGTTAGAAGGGTGGTTTGGGTAATGTTCTCGCCACGTTCAGTGTATAGGTCCTGCGCGAACTTGGTTTAAGCTTATTAGGACTTCCTTTGAGGCTATTAACATCAAATCAGGGGCAGTAAGAATGGCTTGAATCCCCTCTAAATAAATTACTATTAAAACTTTAAACCGGCCTTGCGGGACTGTATCCCTACTTACTCAGACCAATATGGCCGAGGGTAGCGTTGCCTCCAAAAGAGGGACATGCCACATTTTGCATTAATAAGTTACTTAATTATCTTTCAATATACCGGCCTTGCGGGACTGTATCCATGTTGACTCAAATTAATATGGGCGAGGGTAGCGTTGCCTCCAAAAGAGGGATATGCCACTATAACTAAGATAATTGATGTGGAGCGAGGGTGTATGATTTTTATTTATTTTTAATTACTATTTACTCTTTTATCACGTTGTAAATTTATAAAACATGATATAACACTATCACTCTCTACAACACGCTAGGACAAGTGCACCCATCGTTGGCGTAGTATAGTGATGGTAAGATACCAAAGTCATCCAAGGACACAAGAGGTTTTAATACAAGAACATCGTCGACGTCTAATCTAATCAAATTTTGAGAAGAGATTTTTGATAAGTAAAATAAAGAAGCTAAATAAATAAAGAAATAAATAGACAAAATAGAATCACTTGGCTCTGACTCATCTTTTATGTACCCTTTGATGATTTCCGCACCTTGGGTTTTTAAGAGATCATCATAGTTATAGTGGCATGTCCCTCTTTTGGAGGCAATGCTACCCTCAGCCATATTGGTCTGAGTCGGCAGGGATACAGTCCTGTAAGGCCGGAATATTGAAAGATAATTAAGTAAGTTATTAATGCAAAATGTGGCATGTCCCTCTTTTGGAAGCAACACTACCCTCAGCCATATTGGTCTGAGTCAGCAGGGATACTGTCCCGCAAGGCCGGTTTAAAGTTTCAATAGTAATTTATTTATAAAGGATTCAAGTCGTTTTTACTTCCCCCGATTTGATGTTATCTGCCTCAAAGGAAGTCCTAATAAGCTTGAATCAAGTACTCGCAGGATCTATACACTGAAAGAGGCAAGAACTTTACCCATACCACTCTTCTAACCCCCTTCCAGGCAGTTAACGCACTTTATATACACCGTAAAGACACGAATGAGTGAATCAACAAAACATGAAGAGATGATAGAATAAAGTTCACTTTTAATATAAAGAACTAGTTATTAAAGTCATTAATAATACCCAATTAAAAAGTTAACCAAAGATTGGAAATCAAAAGTAATACATTAATGACTTGTCTTCACCAAGTTATGTAAGAGATTAGCCAATCATGACCTTTATTGGACAAAAAATCTTACGATCGACCTTGGATCCGAAGACTACTACAAACACTCTAGAGATGGAGGATGGATGAATGTGGTGGATGATGGTGGTATTGTGGTGGTGGAGTGGTCACATGTCACACTCTGATTTCCCAGTGGGACCGGACTTGGGGTTTATGCGTGACAAATTGATATAAATATTCACAATAACATCAGCGAAGTCTTGGGAGTATAAAATAATTATTACAAAATACAATTGTCCGAAAGTTCAAAATAATATACAGACGAAAGTGCATAAAAGATCCACAGGCGGATCGAATAACAAATGATTACATAAGAGACTACTAGGCTTCTTGCATGGAGTTGCAAATTCCACTAAGCAATTACCGGGTAGCTTCCAGCCTATTACGTACTTTGTAAACCTGGGCTTAGTCTTTTGAAAATACGCAAGTTTTCACTGGTAAATACAAATAACCGACACATTTTGAAAATATTTCAAAATCATTTTATATACCATTTGGTATATTAATTTTCATAAATAACTTGGGACAAATTATATCTCTTGTTATCAGTATTGCATGCTTGTCAATACATATGGGGCCCGGAACTAAACTCCGAGACATTATTAACTGACACACCACTTTATTCCCCATATTGGGTAAGAAAATATTTTATCATAGCATTAACATCTGTCAGGTGTATGCCTACACCCCGTGTTTAGGTCGTGGCCATTTGCAATTAAATGAGCCGTGGATATCCAGGACACGGTCGCATTAACCCCCAATGTTTAAGTTATCAAGCAATACGAATTAAACCGCGTTATTTGGATTTTGGACTCATAGGTCATTGATCCCATACCCGACCAAGTAGTAATAATTTACCGTATCCCAAGCCCGTATAGGGAAAATAGGTTAAGAGTATTTACCTGAGCTTAAATCTTTACAATCCAAATATATTTATAAGCACGACCGTCTAAGAAAAATAACTAACAAGGTTGCAATTTACTTGACGCCCTTAGTCTGGAATGAATGGAATTATGATCCATTAGAATGTTAACGGGTCTTATTCAAGTCATATTACTTGGACCGGTTAACTAATAAATAAATTGATATGGTTCGCTAGATTAAGCGGATACTGGATAGAATGTGGTTTGTACCCTCACAAGTACCATGACTTGTATAATATGAGTCAAACAATATTACATTCTGATTATAAATGAATTTGAAGGAATTTGACCCGATTCGACTAATTTATATAAACTAGGCTATATAAGTCAACCGTACGCGCATAGGCAACATTGGGTCATCGGATGAGTCAATGTCAAGTTCATTATGCCAAATTATGTTTAATATGTTACCACATCAGTATGTAATTCAAATTATATGTTCAATATGTTTCAAAAACCATTTTATGCTCAAAAGGGCATTTTGGTCAAAATATAGGCATAATACATGAACTTGCATTAAACCCAACAACTGATTATGATCAAATGGTATAACCATAGAGGGTTATTCCATACATTAATATGATCATAATACAACTTCAAATCAGTAGCTAACTGACGTGCGTGCGGGTGTATATATAGTTTAGTATATTTTTAGCTCTTTTTTTACTCGCCAATTTCAAGTTTTAAATTTATAAAACACGATATTCTACTATCACTCTACACACACGCTAGGGCAAGTGCACTCATTGCGGACGTAGTATAGTGATGGCAAGATACTGAGGTCGTCCAAGTACATAAGAGCTTCTAATACCGACTTATCATCAACGTCTAATCGAACCAAACTTTGAAGAAAAGGTTTTTAAAACTATAAAAAGATAAACTAAAAAGCAGAAAATAAAATAAAAGTAAAAACAGATAGACAAGAAAGAATCACTTGGTTCTGAGTTATCTTTCATGTACCCTTTTGATGATTTCCGCACTTTGGGCATTTTAAAAGATTATTAGTAGGCCCCTCTTGTGAAGGCGACATTACCCTCAACCTAGCGGTATGAGTCAGCAAGGATACAATCCCACTAGGTCGGAATATTGAAAGATAATTAAGAAAGTTATTAATGCAAAAAGTGGTGGCCCCTTCCAGGCAGCGATCACCATCAAACTGTTGGTCTGAGTCAGCAGGGATATAGTCCTTGCGGGGTTGGTTTAAAATTTTAATACTAGTTTATAGATAAGGGATTCAAGCGTTTTGCACCTCTCCCGTGGTGGGTAATGCCCGCTCTGACTCGTGAGGTGTTAGTAAGCTTTGACTAGGTTCTCGCAGGATCTATACACTGAACGAGACATAAAATTTACCCAACCACCCTTCTAACCCCCTTCCAGGCAATTAAAGTGCTTTATATAGACCGTAAAGAAACGAATATGTGAATCAACGACATATGAAGAATGATTAGAGAAATTTGCCTTCAATATAAAAAACTAGTTATTAAAGTCATTAATACATACCTAATTAAAAAGTTGCCAAAGGTTGGAAATCATAAAAGAAAATACATAAAAGATATGTCTTCACCAAGTGATGTAAGAGTTTAGCCAAGCATGGCCTTTGTTTGACAAAGACTCTTACTATCAATCTTGGATCCCGAGACTACTACACACACTCTAAAAGATGGAAAATGGATGATGGTGGTGGATGATGGTGTTGTAGTGGTGGCAAGTGAGAGAGAAGTGATTTGCCAAGGGATGGTTTGGAATGGAACCAAGCACATCTATTTGTAGCTTAAATCAGAAGCTCCACCACGGCCCGTGCCCGCCTGGAACAGCCCCGTGGTCATTTCGCTCTCTCTTTCTCATTAACTGCTTGTTAGGTCTTGTACTAACACGGCCCCGTGTGTCAACGACACGGCCCGTGGCTGATGTACTTGCTGTACTATCGTAGATTCAGAAAATCTTTGAGTTGACCACGCCTCGTGTTGGCTTACCACGGCCCCGTGTTGGCTGGCAGTTTTGTCCTTTGTTATTGTCTTTTCTTCTGCACAACATCCATCTTCGGACACGACCTATGTCTGGTGGACACGGCCCCGTGTCGAGTCTTATGATCTTGCTATTCTTGTGGTTTGGATGTAAATTGGGGTTTGGCGAGTTTTGTTAATTACTTCTTCTTTTCATTTATGTTGGTTTTTGCTGTTTTTCTGCTCCTTTTGTACATTTAAGCTCTTTTGACCCTGTAAATTAAAAAGGAAAAGAAATACAAGCTTTCTCCAACATTAGAACTAAAAAGGGTCGCTTTTACGCCGTATTTGATATAATTTATATGTTGTATTTAAGCACATCAAATACCCCCACACTTGAGTCTTTGTTTGTCCTCAAGCAAAGCTCTATTACTGGGCTTACACACCCAAACATAATAGGTAGAAGAGAAGGTTTTAGGTCTCATCCTTAGAGTGTCGGGAATCCATGTTCTAAATTTATTTTGTTTTTATTTTATTTTATTTACAATCTTTATTCGTCATGATTTATTTAAAACATAAGTTAATAAAAATTATTTACTTTGGGCATAACATGCCTTTATAAAATTCTATTTAGTTATATACAAATTTACACACCTCACAAGTGGTCACTCAACACTCGGCCAATGATGTATTAAGGGAAAAACGCTTGCGCCCATTTTTGAACTTACTCCTACCATGGACTTGACAATTGATCAAACCTCCTCCTTTTGACGTTAAATCCTTATAAGTATCAAGAGGGCTTTTGAAGGGTAGGTGGTGGTTCGGGTTTGGTATGTTTTTTTGAAAAGGGTGAAAAGTGTAAAATATCGATTTTTCTATTGCTTAGTGGCTTAGCAAAAAATACTTTGGCATATTTTTCTGATTTTTTTGGTTGCCAATGTTGAAACTGAGCCGTAATCGTAATTTCATAACCGATAGGTTTACAAAAATGGAAGATGAAAAATGAAAAGGTTTGTTTTTGTGGGTTTGGAAATGAAACGCTTTTAAGGTTCAAAGGGTTTAATGAGGGGGATGTTTTTGGATAAAGCAAAGAAAAATAAAGGTTTTGTTTTGAAAAATGGGTTGATCCTAATGCCTCCATCATTTTCTTACTTGGATTTTTATCGGTAAGGACTTTGAACGTATCGCATTGTCAAGTTCTAGATTCGTGATAACCAAACGGACTATTCACACAAGAAACGAAAATTGAGCAATTAGTATAGATGTATTTTTGAATGCTCGGTAATGGCTCAAAACTCACTTTTGTGGGAAAAGGGTTGTAGGGTAAAAATGTATATATAATCAAATTTTACAAAGATTTGTCATGCCCGTTTTCGTAATTTTCTAAATTGGTTCTTTTTATCACGACACTGTCTGTTGTAAATTCGTAAAAACATAATTTTTAGAACTTGTTTTACCCAACTAAACTAAGATAAGTGAAAGAAAATAAAAAAAATTTGAAAAAGTTTGGGGTAATTAGTGGTTCCAAGGTGAGTTTTGTGTAAGCATTGATTTAGGACAAACGATTCAAGGTTTTTATTATCCTCCCCCACACTTAAATTATACATTGCCCTTAATGTGTCACAAATAGGATTTATTTTGGTAAAATGTGTAAAAAGTGTGAAAATAACAAAAAAATTTGGTTACTGGAACTTGCAGCACGGGGGCGTGCTATGGGGACACGGTCCCATGTCCAAGGTTCCAGTAACAAATTGAAATCAGAAGACTTACAATGGGTGGCCACAGGGGTGTGTTGGGTGAGCACGGCCCGTGCCACCTTCTGGACAGAAATTTTTTGACAATAGTAAGTTGGGCACGGGGGCGTGCTGGGTGAGCACGGCCTCGTTCTGCAGCTACGGTTTTGCACTTTATGAGTCGGGAGGCCTCTGATTAACATGCATGGGTTCCATTTTTCATCATCCATCTGGTGTTTCCGCTTTCTTTAACACATTTATTTAAATAACCATCATCTAATCCTCCATTTCATTAAAAATAAGAACAACTACAAGAAAATAAAAATTACAAACCTACATAAAACTAAGATAAATAGATAGGATCTTGAGAATGCCTCTCCGAGATCATTTTTAAACAACCCTAAAGCTACGTTCCTAGATCTACGAAAGTTAGATGTCGGGGGACTAGAGCTTTGACGGGTAGTCCGTAGGACGACCCTTAAGTGTTATAAGAGATAATTTAATCCCGCATTTAGTCATGTTTTTATCTTGAATTAGATAACTACGGTTGCTTATGTTCCAGGTATGTTCAGGGCTTTAAAAGTATGTAAATGCAACTTCGGATGGAAGTCGGTTGAAGTTGGAGATTCATGTGGCTGATTAAAGAACAAAGAATAAAAGTCCAGCCTCTACCGTAGCTTACGGTGGCTACCGTAAGCTACGGTAGCCCTCAGATCACTTTCTTTCCACCGTAGCCATTTAAAAGCTACCGTAAGCTACGGTAGCTACCGTAGCTTACGGTAGGCTCTGAGGAAAAGTGTAACTCCCTTCTTAATTAGGCCATTAGTGAGACTTTTGGGATATTCCAATCATTGTGACGGTTTTGGGAGCAGCTTTGGGCGAATTTGGCACTTGTTCTTGTGTTCTTGAAGAGTCCAAACAATTGTTTTATGTTTTTGATTGCTATGAACATTAAAATTGATGTTGTGATGATTCACCGAGCTATGAGAGGCTAAACTTGTTGGTAATCATCCTAGGTGGAAGGTTTGTTTGAGATACTTATGTTTTTGCCTGAATTTCTAGAATAATAAACTTGCAATGTTTGTTTAGTTTGTTATGGTGTGTGGATGTTTGTTTGTAAAGTATTAATTTGTGTTTGATCATAGTCTAAACCATACGTTCTTGGTGCCGTTGGCAGTCGAGATATCATGGGAGGGATTAGGGTTGGATATTGGTTAATTGGTCATCGGGTAACAACCTTGCATTCTAGTAATCCGAGTACTTAGTTCCCTTTTATCACAAACAAGTAACCACACACGAGCGATGTCTATGTGGTTCTTTCTAGTTGGGCATAAGCACTAGTGTCGATTAAAACCGAAAACCTAGGATGGTCGCTCTTTCTTAATCTATTTACAAAACTCAATTTTTTATTTGCAATCTAGTTTAGTTTATTTAGACAATCAAACCAATCAATCCAATCTCTGAATTTACATTTCTGCAACATAGTTTAATTTAGTCTTTTATAAAAGCTATTTTGATAACGCATTTTCCACAAACTCCCTGTGTTCGATTCCCACTACCGCTAGTTATTAAGTAGTATTTGGATTCAATTTGAGTGAGACTTTGACCTCGCGTCAAATTTTGGCGCCGTTGCCGGGGAGTAGTGCGCAACGTGTGTTATCTTTAGTAGTTATAGTTTGTTATTTTTCGGGTTTACGCTGGTTATGTTTAGTGTGCAGGTGCATGCATACAAGAGGCTCTCACAAGCTATCACCACTAGCATTTGATCTGGAAAGTGAGCGAATTTTGCGAAGAAACCGAGTCCTATTATGAGAAAACAAAGTCATTGGTTCACCTACCACACCAATTACACCAAGCACTACAATGGAATCACCACCACCACCCACTATGGGTCAAACAACACCATCCACACCTCCACCAAATTCTACTACCATGCCTACACCAATTCATAAGCTTAAACCACCCAACACCACATTTCCTACAGGTACCGAAACCGAACATTCCTTTAGCTATAACCCTTCATCAACTGTTCTACCCTTTTCATCTTTCTTCCCAACCTCCGGCCAGTCATCATCTTCTCAACAAATACCACCACCACATCCATTTCAACCAAATTCATCCATAGTTCATACTACCCCTTCATTCCAACAACCATTACAGCCGGGGGTACAATATCAACCACCGCAATTCTACAAACCATGGGAGCTAGAAGAGATGGGTATGATGACAGTTACGAGGAAGAGTTTGCGGGATACAAAGAAGAAGGTTATGTTTATGGGGGTAATGGAGATCAAGGGGACTACACGTATGTGCAAGGTCAAGGAATGAAAGGATTTGGTAGGCCTCAACAACAAATTGTGCCACAACAATTAACGCCACAAGGGCGACAAATTAAAAAAACAAATTCCTCAACAACAACAAGTGGGGCAAATGTTTTGACCACCGCCTCAACAATTCATGCCTCAAAGACCAGTTCAAAGACCAATGGGTCCACCACATCCAAGAGTTCAATTGGGTGTGCCACGAAGACATAACCAGGAGGCCGTGAGGGGTATTGAAGCACATTTTAGGCCGGTAATTACCAACATTCCTTCACTGGTAGTTATTCCTCAAAATAATCAATGGAGGACGTTCGAAGTTAGAAACAATTCCCTCCAAAGTTTTCCAAAATATAAGGGATTAGCAATGGAGGAACCTTATTTTCATTTGGAGCCATATGATTCTATATGCAACACTATCGGTGGGCAAGGGTTTTCATCGGATGTAGGGATGGCAATGAGTCGGGTTTGGGACGGGTTTAGGTAATCCCAAACCCAAACCCGGTTAGATAAGCTTGTCCCAAACTCGTCCCAAAACCCGTCGGGTTTCTAGCGGGTAAATACCCATCGGGTATCGGGTATACCCGCGGGTTTCAGGTAAACCCGTTAATTTAAAAAGATTACTTGTTGGGTATACTCATCTCAAAACCTGTTGGATATTTATCGGGTAACTACTAACCGGTTACATTTTGTATTATTATTATAAAAATATATATCAAATAACTACAATGTATACGGAATAGAATACATATTTGTGTAAAAAATGGATGTATCTTATACATACATATTTAATAATATAAAAGAAATTATATCGGGTATACAATCGGGTAAACGGGTACACTTTATCGGGTAATTGGGTCGGGTAAACGGGTATAACACTAAATCCCAAACCCATCCCAAACCCGCGAAAAAAATAAAAACTATTCCCAAACCCGATTAACCGACCCCAAACCCGTCCCAAATGTATCGGGTTTCGGGTTTACCCAGCGGGTTCGGGTTTGATTGCCATCCCTAATCGCATGAGGTCAAGTTGGTATTATTTCAGTTTTCGTTGGAAGATAGAGTGAAGAAATGATTTTACACTTTACCATCGGCTTCGATTTATACATGGGCGGAGTTGCAACAAAGATTTTTAGAAGAATTTTTCACGGCCAAAAAGACCAATGATGAGAGAAGAAGCATGAGAAGGTTTCAACAACAACAAGGTGAAATGTTTCATGAAGGTTTTGAACGATTCAACTTGATGATTTAAAATTGCCCTCATCATTGGATCGAATTGTGGGAATTGTTGAATGCATTTCATGAAGGGTTGAATTCTGAAGATGCTTGTGACTTAATGTCTATCACGAATGGTACATTCGGTACCAATTACGAGCAAGACGATGGGGCGTTTTTGGAATAAATGGCGATCACATCAAAGAGAAAGGCTCAATCATCTAGGAGAGCGAGACTCGCCATTACTAGAACCTAAGTGCATGCGGCAAAGGATGTTAATGTGCAAACTACAAACCAAATCTATGATGTTTGTGCAATTTGCAATGAACTGGGGCATGCGGCTGAAAATTGCCTAGAAGGTGGAGGGCAATATGAAGAAGTGAACACGATTCAAGGCCAAGGGGGCGGTGGTAGAAAGTACAACATGAACTTGAATACATACCACCCCAGATTACGAAACCATCTGATTTTCGATATGGAAATCCATCAAACCAAGCGAATCCGAGCTTTCAAGGAAATCAAGGAAACTTTGTTCCTCACCAACCCTTTAATAACCAAGGTGCTTATCGAGGCGGGAACAACCAAGGATTTCAAAGGCAATATCAAATGGGTAATGAGCATGTTGGGTCTTCAGGTCAAAGATCTTCGGGTGGAAATGAAGTCATGGAGATGTTGTAGGCGATGCTATTGGAGATGCAAAAGAGGAACCAAATGGATGATGCTCGCATTCAAAAGGAAGAAATCCGGGATAAGTCGATTCAATCTTTGACCACCCAAATGGGTCAACTTGCAACTGAAGTGGTGGACTTGAAAAAAGGTAAAGGTCAATTGCCAAGCGACACTAAGGTAAACCCTTCTCATAGTTCATCTCGTACTATTAATGTTAATCATGTGAGTGTTTTGAGAAATGGGAGAGAGTACAAAACCAACCCATCACCGTGTTTGGTTGACGGGGTGGTTGAGTATATCACGGGTATGGAGAGTGAGGAAGAAAATGAAA
Organism: Helianthus tuberosus; assembly: GCA_030545235.1. Taxonomy (NCBI): domain Eukaryota; kingdom Viridiplantae; phylum Streptophyta; class Magnoliopsida; order Asterales; family Asteraceae; genus Helianthus; species Helianthus tuberosus. Next base: position 146,301,945 of record CM060377.1, on the reverse strand, counting down.
CACCCACAAAAGTTTCTAAAAAAACCCTTTTTGAAACCGGTAATAATTGAAGAGGCAAAAGATAAAAACGAGGAACAGGGACCGAGTCAAGTTCCATTTCCTTCGGCTTTAGTCAATCTGGGTAAAAAGAATTTCATTTCAAAAAGGGGTCCTCAAAAAGAGGAAATGTGGGAAGTATTCAAACAGGTAAAAGTTAATCTCCCGTTACTTAAAGCAATAAAACAAGTACCCTCTTACGCAAAGTTTTTAAAAGAACTATGTACTCAAAAGAGGCAACAAAAAGTGCCTAAAGGGTCAATTTAACTGAACGGGTAAGTGCAGTATTAAAAGGGGATCTTCCTCCTAAGCTCCAAGATCTGGGAATGCCTTTAATAAATATTCAAGTTGGAAATTTTCAAATGTCGAGGGTGTTATTAGATCTTGGAGCTGGAGTTAGCATTTTACCAGGGGGCTTATATTACCAATACAATTTTGGTCCATTGAAGCGGGTTGAGACAACGGTTGTTTTAGCTGATTTGTCTCATAAGCTCCCCCGAGGGATTGTGCGGGATGTCATTGTAAAAGTTGATGAATTTTATTACCCGGTTGATTTTCTAGTCCTAGATTACTCATTCGCGAACCCAATTCAACAACAAAAATGTTATTTTGGGTCGGCCATTTTTTAACACCGCTCATGCCGTGATTGATTGACGATATGGTACGGTTGACATGACATTTGGTAATAGAAAGATGAGGTTGAATGTTTTTACTAAGGTTTCTAACTCTTTTGGTGGTGATGAGTGTTTTATGGCAGATATAATTGACAGATGTGACCCGCATGAGTATGAGGAAGATATTTTGGAGACGTGTGTTTGTGATTTTTTTGAACAGGTACACGCTTGTACTTTGAGAATGGAGGAGAAAGAACAAGAGGCTCTAGCGGTCAAAGAGGGGCGACCACCATGTACCCACCAAATTGAAAGTTTACCGGTGGAGATCAATTCAGATACAAAGCCCTTGTTGGAGTGTCCACCACAAGTAAAGTTGAAAGAGTTGCCGAGCCAATTAAAGTATGCATCTTTGGGGGATAATGACACTTTACCAGTGATCATTGCCTCTAATTTGGACGCGGCTCAAGAGGTGGGATTATTGAGGCTGTTAAAGGCTCACTAGGCGGCTATAGGATAGACGTTAGCCGACTTAAAAGGTATTAGTCCGTCCATAGTCATGCACAAGATTATCACTACCGAGGATGCATAGCCAACCCGAGAGACACAAAGGAGATTGAATCCCAATTTGAGGGAGGTTGTTAAAAAGAGGTAATAAAGTGGTTGGATGCAGAGATTATATATCCTATTTTGGAAAGTGCATGGGTGAGTCCTACACAAGTAGTGTCGAAAAAAGTCGGCATTCAGGTAATAAAAGAAGAATAAGGTGAGCAAATCGCCACCCGACCGGTCACCGGGTGGCGAGTGTGTATAGATTACTGTAAGTTGAATGCGGCTACCTCTAAAGACCATTCCCCATTACCCTTTATTAACCAAATTATTGAAAAAAAGTTGGGTCAAAAATATTATTGCTTTTTGGATGGGTATTCGGGATATAATCAAATTGCAATCCACCCGAATGACCAACACAAAACCACCTTTACATGTCCGTATGGCACTTTTGCTTTTCGACGAATGCCATTCGAATTGTGTAATGCCTCGGCCACTTTTCAACGATGTATGAAGAGCATTTTTTCATACATGGTCGGGGAATCACTCGAAGTATTCATGGATGAATTTTCCATTTGTGGCCCAAATTTTGAGTCTTGTCTCGATGAGTTAGAAAAGGTTTTAAAACGACGTGTCGAGACAAATTTGGTGCTAAGTTGGGAAAAAAGTCACTTCATGGTACAAGAGGGTATTGTGTTGGGTCATGTAAAATCTGACCGGGGGATGGAGGTAGACAAGGCGAAAATTCGGGTTATTTCATCTTTGCCTCCACCAAAAAATGTCAAGGGGGTAAGTTTATTTTTGGGGCATGCAGGTTTTTTTCCGATGATTTATTAAATATTTTAGTGTCATTACCAAACCTTTATGTAATTTGTTATTAAAAGATGTTCCGTTTGATTTTACCAACGAGTGTTTGCAAGCGTTTAATGTTTTGAAGGAATCGTTGGTGAAAGCTCCCATCTTACAACTACCAGATTGGTCAAAGCTGTTCGAGATCATGTGTGATGCTAGTGATACGACTATTGGAGCGGTTTTGGGTCAAAGAGTTGATAAAAAGGCCAGTGGTGATTTACTATGCAAGCAAGACATTATCCGAGGCGCAACTGAATTACACCACAAGTGAAAAGGAATTGCTTACGGTGGTGTATGTCTTGGATAAGTTCCGGTCGTATATTCGGGGGAGTAAGGTGATTGTGTACTCGGACCATAGTGCGGTTCGATACTTGATGGAGAAAAAGGATGCAAAGCCCCGTTTGATTCGTTGGGTGCTTTTGTTACATGAGTTTGATTTGGAAATTCGGGATAAAAAGGGATGTGAAAATGTAGTGACGGATCACTTATCCCGAATGCCATTGGAAGGAATTGATGATGCAAGTGAGATCAATGAACGGTTTCCCGATGAACAACTACTAGCCGTGTCGACCGCACCGTGGTATGCTCACTATGTTAATTACTTAGCCACGGGTGCAATTCCTAGTCATTGGACCAAGAAGAGGAAGCAACAATTTATGGTTCAAGTCAAGCAATACATATGGGTTGAACTGGACCTTTTTAAAATTGGGCCCGATCAAGTGATTCGGAGATGCATTCCCGAGACGGAAGTGTTGGAGATATTGACCCATGCTCACTCATCTGCTTGTGGGGATCATTTTAGTGGCCACAAGACGGGGAATAGAGTGCTTACATGTGGGTTTTATTAGCCTACAATTTTCAAAGATGCGTGTGAGTATGTCCGGAATTGCCTCGATTGCCAAAGAGTGGGAAGTATTTCAAAAAGGGATGAAATGCCTTTACAACCTATTTTGGTAGTTGAAGTCTTTGATGTATGGGGCATAGACTTTATGGGTCCCTTCCCAAGCTCGAATGGGTTCTTGTGTATCTTGGTTGCGGTGGACTACATATCAAAATGGATTGAAGCCATAGCTACAAGGACCAATGATCACTCGGTGGTATGTAAGTTTGTACAATCCAATTTTTTTGCTCATTTTGGGATTCCGAGGGTTATTATCAGTGATGGTGGTTCACACTTTAAAAAAATTTAACTTTGGGAAGTTGTTGAAGCGTTACAACGTGAACCACCGAATCGCTACTCCGTACCACTAGCAAACTACTGGACACGTTGAAGTGTCCAACCGACAAATAAAGGAGATTTTGATGAAAACGGTGCGGTTGAATAGGAAGGATTGGTCGAGCAAGTTAGACGACACATTATGGGTATACCGAATGGCCTATAAAACTCCAATTTGTATAACCCCTTATCGGTTGCTATATGGGAAAGGGTGTCACTTACCGATGGAGTTAGCTCACCGAGCGTTATGGGCGATCAAGACGGTTAATGTGGATTATAACGCAGCGGGAAAGATACCGAAGCTTCAATTGAGCGAGATCGAAGAGATTAGAGATGAGGCATATGAATGTGCATCCGCATACAAAGATAATCATAAAGGTTCGCTATGCAAAGTTACAAAAACGAACCTTTGAAGTGGGTCAAAAGGTGTGCTTGTATAATTCAAGATTGAAGCTTTTCGCGGGAAAATTGAAATGTAAATGGATGGGGCCATATGTGATCACAAGAGTGGGTAAGTTTGGAGATATAGAGATTGAAGATGTGCATACTCAAACAAAGCAAGTGGTGAACGGGCACCGGTTCAAACCGTACTTGGAGGGTAACGACATCAATAATCTTGAACTTAACAAAGTGGGCTACATTCTACCCCCATTGGATGAGGAAGAAGCATGAGAGGCCCAGGTTTGTTAGTGTAAATATTTAGTGTAGTTTAGTTTAGTTTCATTGTTTTCTAAAACAATTACCGTACTTGTCTCGAATTGTGTTTGAAACAAGTGTGGGGAAATTCTTACGAATTTCTCTAACACGGTGTTGAGGACAACACAGGTTTTCATGGGGGGGGGGGGTAGGGTAATTTTCATGTTTTTAGAAAAATATAAAAACCATAAAAATTACAAAATCTAAAAAATATATATATAAAAACATCAAAACTTGGCAAATTGGTTGACTGCCATCGCCCAGGTCCTACCGTAGCTTACGGTAGTACTGTAGCTTATGGTAGGCCTGGGCAAAATAAAAACCCTATGGTGAAATGCTACTGTATTACGGTGGGATTTTTCACCCAGAAGCTACCGTAGCTTACGGTAGCCCCTGGGGTCTTGAAAAGTCACCGTCGGTGAGTTTTATAAAAAATAATAATAATCAATAAACGCGACATAACTCCCTAACCACACATTCTCTGCATATTCCCCAACCACACATACTTCTTCTTCTTTCTAACATCACTTTCAAAGAACCCTACCTTCCAACTTCTATAACTTCTTCAAATCTCATCCAAATCTTGTGATTTCGGGGTCTATCTTGACTGGAAATTCACGAGCATTCTGATTTTGGGTGCATATTTGGAAGAAAACCGAGTTTTACCAACCGATTTTCGAACCCTAGGGTCCGAATTTTTGGGGGTTTTTGTGGGTTTCTTGTTTTCTTGGGAGTTCTTGGTATTTCCATCATCAACAAGTTCAAGGTATGTAATTTCTCACTTTTTTTGATGATGCATTGTGAAATTGTAAGTTGTTATTACTATATGCTCTTACACACACACTTGCTTGTATATGCTTGATGATATGAACTTGTTAGTTTGGAAGGAACTATGGTTGTAGATGCTAGGTAGTTGTTAAAAAAACTGAATTTTTGGGAAATCTTACCAATGTAGGAGATATCATGCCCAAATTTGTTTTGAAAAGATAAAAATTGTGTTGATTTACATCTACAACCGTAGTATCAAGCAAGTGTGAGGTTGTTTTTTTCGTGAATGAGAAATTGACATTGTTTGTTTGTTGTGGTTCATGTTCTTTTCAGGTAGATGGTTGAACAGGAAAAGGGAAAGAACCGGCAGGGTCTTCAAGTCAACCGGAGGGTCAACAACGTAAAAGGCAATTGTTTCGATTAGCCAAACAAGATGAAGAGGAGTAACAACAAGTGGATGTCGGTCCCAAACCAAAGTGGGACTCCGGCCTATTGTATGTTCAACCGGAATACTGGCAGCCGATCTTATTTCACGAACAAATGAACAAATTGAAGGATAGGTTGCGGCATTTATTTGTGAAAAGGATGTGCAAGAGGCTGATTTTGGGCCATTTAGTGTTATCGACTGTTTTAAGGCGTTGGGTTGGGAAGCGGCATTGGATTGTTATGATCATGCCAAGAAAAATTTGTTCAAGGAAGAAATACAAGAGTGGATGGCCACTCTTAGATGTCCAAGTTATGACAAGCCGCAGAAGATGAAGCTAATTGGTACTATCAACAATGCGGATGTAGAGATGTCTTTTGATAGTCTGAGAAGGTTGGTGAAGTTTGACAACAAGCCAACAAGGGAATACATGTTCCCGAGTTTGGATTGACTTATACCATAAACCGGAAGCACACCCTCATTGGAACCAAATGTTAGAGGCTTTGTTTCTACCAGACACATGGCACGGTACCCTTTATAGAAGAAATTTAAAAATTGAAGCAAAGTTGCTCTTGATGATTTGTGTTTGCAACGTGATGCCGCAAAGAGGAGACAAGGTTGAGGTCCGATATCCGGGGGTGCCCGTTCATTACATGTTACTTCATGGGGCACCTTTGGTTCCATTCCGGTTTCTAGTACTCAACAATGTGTGGATATGCCGAAACAAAGTGGGGCGAAGCATCATCCCCCATTGCATATTAATCATATCGTTGTTGAAGTTTATATGGAGTAATTGGATCAGAGGATAAGGGGGTGCCAAAAAGGCATAAACCGTTTGATCTGACATAACTGGGTTCAGGATGGACATACACAGAATCAGAGAGGTATCACAAATTGAAATCTGAGGGTCAACGATGGAGAGTGCTGAAGGTGAATGCGAGGGAATTGGAACCGGGCGAGGAAGATGAGCCCATGAGTGCCGTTGAGCAACAAAGTGGAGATGATGATTACGCGGATGAACCAGAGAATGAACCAATGGATTGGGTTCAAGGGGGTTCAAGTTGGGGTAGTAGAAGATGTGGTGGGCCGAGTCCATTCGATTATTCACAAAGACAAATGGATCCAAATTGGGCTCACCATGTTACCGCCTTATGACGGTAGTGTGTCTTATCCCACCCCACCATTGCACCATTCTCAATGGTGGACCCACATCAAGACGGGGGAAGGCAAATGTCAAGTCAGCAATCCGGTGAAGGTAGCAGTGGTAGTGGAACATTCGGATTTGGGGAATTTTCGAAGATAACGACGTCCATCTTTGGACCTCCTCAGCTGCGCTACTATTGACCAGGTTGTGCTCAGTCCTATCTTGTATATTTTGTGTATATATTTATGTTTATGTTCATGGTTGGGTGGTTAGGGTGGCGTGTTGATGTTGATGTTATTGGGTTGTGAAAGTCTTGGTGGTGTTTGAATTTAAGAATATAAAAAACAAAAAAAAAAAAGAAATTTGTGGTTTGAGTTAAGAAACCAAAGTTGATGTTGTTATGTTTATAACGATCTTTCCTTTCCAAAGCCATACATTGGGGTTAATGTATCCCAAGTGTGGGGATGGGGGGAAATTTTTTAAAATTGTGAAAAAAAATTTGAAATCAAGAGAAAAAATGGTCTAAATTTGAACACTTAAGTATTAAAACCGCATAACACACCGGCAACCCCGTATACCCTTTTTCTTGGTGAGAGTTTGAGCCACTTATTTGAATTATTAGAAATCTTTCCTTTGATGAGAGTGGTAATGGGTGGGGGTGCATTAGAACTTGTGCTTGAATTCGGTTTGAGGTCTTAGCTTGGCATGTATGTGAAAATGATAAGGGCATTTAGGTAGCCTCATCATGGTGTGTGTGAGTGTGGGATTTGGGGGTTGGAACTCATAAGTTATATATATGAGCATTGTAGTGAGAGGGGCGGGGGTTTGGACTTTTAGTAGCCATTTTGAGCTTAAATCCGATCGTTTGTTAACCCATGCCTAGTTCCAAAAAAAAAAATCACCCGTATTCGACCCGGTCTAGTAGTATTAGCATTTAATATTAGTATATTTATTATGTTATGTTCAATGTTTGTAAAAAAGCAATGAAAAAGAAAAAAATAATGAGATGTATTGTATATAGATGTTTATGTTTGTAAATAGTAATAAAAAGACCGGGTCGCGCTATGCGTCACTACTCATATATATTTCCATTTCCTACCCATCTGCCTAATCCGTGTTACAACCATTAAGTCCCTTTGATTCACATGCATGTTTTAGCAAATTCTTTAGGCAAAGGACCGATTTAAGTACAAGCATATTGTTGTGCAACCACCCATTTGCCTTAAGTGAGTTCTAGCTCATCCTTGCTAGTTATTATTTGTCACCTAGAGGAGAGTCATTGTGAGGGATGTGTTGTGCGGGTTTTTTGGAAAAAGTTAGTAAAATGAGGACATTCGCTTGCTTGATTTATGTTTGATCATTTGGGGAGTTACTAGTTGGTTTTGGATGCGTTACTTGGGGGCAAGCAACGATTAAGTGTGGGGATGTGACTGGTAGTCCGTAGGACGACCCTTAAGTGTTATAAGAGATAATTTAATCCCACATTTAGTCATGTTTTTATCTTGAATTAGATAACTATGGTTGCTTAAGTTCCAGGTATGTTCGGGGCTTTAAAAGTGTGGAAATGCAGCTTCGGATGGAAGTCGGTTGAAGTTGGAGATTCATGTGGCTGATTGAAGAACAAAGAATAAAAGTCTAGCCTCTACAGTAGCTTACGGTGGCTACCAAAAGTAGTACATAAATGACTTGCCTTCACCAAGTTATGTAAGAGATTAGCCAACCATGACCTTTGTTTGACAAAAACTCTTTCGATCGATCTTGGATCCCGAGACTACTACAAACACTCTAGAGATGGATGATGGATGAATGTGGTGGATGATGGTGGTATTGTGGAGGTGGAGTGGTGGCATGTCACACCCTGATTTCCCGGTGGGCCCAGACTTGGGGTTTATGCGTGACAAATTGATATAGATATTCACAATAACATCGCGCAAGTCTTAGGTGTATAAAATAATTATTACAAAATACAATTGTCCGAAAGTTCAAAATAATATATAGACGAAAGTGTATAAAAGATCCACAGGCGGATCGAATAACAAATGATTACATAAGAGACTACTAGGCTTCTTGAATGGAGTTGCAAATTCCCCTAAGAAATTACCGGGCAACTTCCAGCCTATTACGTACTTTGCAAACATGCGCTTAGTCTTTTTAAAATACGCCAGTTTTCACTGGTAAATAAAAATAACCGACACATTTTGAAAATATTTCAAAATCATTTTATATACCATTTGGCATATTAATTTTCATAAATAACTTAGGACAAACTATATCTCTTGTTATCAGTATTACATGTTTGTCAATACATATGGGGCCCGAAACTAAAATCCAAGACATGATTAACCGACACACCACTTTAATCCCCATATTGGGAAAGAAAATATTTTATCATAGCATTAACATCTGTCGGGTGTATGCCTACACCCCATGTTTAGGTCGTGGCCATTTGCAATTAAATGAGCCGTGGATATCCAGGACACAGTCGCAATAACCCCCACTGTTTAAGTTATCAAGCAATACGAATTAAAATGGGTTATTTGGATTTTGGACACATAGGTCATTGATCCCATATCCTTCTTCATACCAGGCCACCAGTACTGAGTACGGAGATCCTTGTACATTTTATCAGCACCAGGATGGATAGAATATCGAGACTTATGAGATTCGTCCATCACTAATGTGCGAAGATCATCTTGTTTCGGAATCCACAAACAATCCTTGAAATAGAATAACCCATCGTCCTTCGTTTCGAGTTTAAGCTCAAGTTGACGTGGTAATTCCTTACCCATCAAATTTTGTGAAACACAAGATTGTTGAGCTTGAAGAACACGAGTTTGAATATCAGATAGAGTTTGAACAGAATGAGGCTTGACTCGCTCCTTTCGACTAAGCGCATCGGCTACGACATTCGCCTTACCAGGATGGTAGCGAATCTCGCAATCGTAGTCGCTCAAGAGCTCAACCCATCATCGTTGACTCATGTTCAGATCCTTCTGATTAAGAATATGCTGGAGACTTTTGTGTTCTGTGAAAACCACACACTTCGTGCCATAAAGATAGTGTCTCCAGATTTTGAGTGCAAAAACTACAGCTCCTAACTCAAGATCATGAGTCGTGTAGTTCTTCTCGTCAACTTTCAGTTGTCTTGACGCATATGCTATAACATTACCTCGTTGCATGAGAACACAACCAAGGCCTAAGTTGGACGCATCGCAGTAGACAACGAAATCATCGTTTCCCTCGGGCAAAGATAAAATAGGAGCATCACATAGCTTCCGTTTCAGCGTTTGGAACGCTTCTTCTTGTTTGGGTCCCCACTCAAAAGGCTTATTCTTCTGAGTCAAAGCAGTGAGTGGAACCGCGATCTTCTAGAAGTTCGAAATGAAACGATGATAATAACCAGCGAGACCAAGAAAAGAACGAATTTCTATTGGTGTTGTCGGTGTGTTCTAATCCTTAATTGCTGCAATTTTGCAAGGATCCACATGGATACCTTGCTCGTTGACTATATGTCCCAAAAACTGAACTTCTTTAAGCCAAAATTCACACTTGGAGAATTTAGCAAAAATTTGTTCCTTCTTCAGGAGTTCAAATGTCAAACGAAGATGTTGCTCGTGATCGGCTCGAGACTTCGAATAAATGAGAATATCGTCGGTGAACACAATGATGAACTTGTCTAAATAAGGTTTACAGACCCTATTCATTAAGTCCATGAAGATAGCTGGGGCATTTGTCAAACCAAAAGGCATGACAGTGAACTCGTAGTGCCCATATCTCGTGCGAAAAGCAGTTTTGGGAATATCTTCTTCGAGAACACGAAGTTGATGATACCCAGAACGCAGATCTATCTTGGAAAAACAGGTAGCACCTTGCAGCTGGTCAAAGAGATCATCAATTCGAGGTAGGGGATATCGATTCTTGATGGTCAGCTTATTAAGCTCACGATAATCGATACACATTCGAAAAGATCCATCTTTCTTTTTCACAAAGAGGACAGGAGCACCCCAGGGCGAAAAGCTCGGTCGGATGAATCCTTTATCAGACAACTCTTGAAGCTATTTCGATAATTCTTGCATCTCCGACGGTGCAAGATGATAAGGTGCCTTCGCAATCGGGTTAGCATTGGGTACAAGATCAATATGAAATTCGACTTGACGAACTGGAGGCAAACCAGGCAGTTCATCGGGAAACACCTCTGGATAGTCCCGTACAATCGGAATATCCTGAATACCCTTGCTCTTGCCTTTCTCCTCGGTGACATGTGCCAGGAAAGCCACATATCCTTTTCGTAAATAACTTTGGGCTTTCGTACACGACATGAGTTTCAAACCAACAGACGGTTTCTCGCCACGAACCTCTAGGACATCACCAGATGAAAGAGGAATACGAACGATCTTATCGAAACAAACTGACGGGTGGTCCGTAGGACAACCCTTAAATGAGCTAAATACGTGCATATCCCATATTTTACACGGTTATGTATTGTGAATGTGATAATTGCGAGAGTTTGTATGTTTTCAGGTAAGAACGCGTAAAGCAGTGCAGTTAGAGTGGTTAGTGATAATACGAAACAAGAAAGGATTATGTCTAAGAGGAAACATCATCATCAGAACATCATAGCTCACATGGGCGGCAACATAGATGAATCTTGGGCACCATTTATTAAAAATAATATCAACAATTGCATAAACATCACGTGGATATTGATTGAACATGGGATTTTGATATTTAGTACTTATCTTCATTCAATATAATATCATCACATCAATTTTAGAGTGGAGAAAAGAAAAGAGATGGTGTGGACTTCTTAAGCATGTGCAGACCTTGGGAAGATACAAAAAAGAAGGATTATGTTGAGATTTTTATTTAAGAGAGTGCTACATCTTGTGGGTTTGTTTTGACGGCACATGCAAGACAACAATCGAGCTTTTACGGTTGAAGGAGGGACACGCATGTCAAGGCAGCATTGAGTGAACATATAAATAAAAAAAAGGTACTTGAGGCAGCCGCCATATGTTCGTGTGGATTGGAGCAGGCCTTCACGTGATTTATGTGACTTGGAAGTTGGGCCGATCATTGACAAGAGAGGAGAACATTAGTGGGTAGCCGGCATCTTCTAGACATAGTGGGCCGCATATGATTGGTCATTATTGGGCGGCACATCAAAGAAAAACAGAGAACCATAATCCACGTGAACATGGGCTGAGCGGACTTCTTTTATTGGGCCGCCACACATTGAGGCACATGCACATGAGGGTCTTGACTTTTGGATTGGCCTGATCTCCACCGTAAATCAGTCTATCCTTACCGTAACAAGATTAAGTCCACCGTAAATTACGGTGGAGCCGTAATTTACGGTGGTGGCTGCGATCAAATGTGTAACCGCCATCTTTAAGTCAGTTTAATGAGGTCTTTTCAAGTTTTCTCATCATTGGACGGTTTTGGAAATCCTAGGGGCGATTTGGCTTGTTCTTGCTTGGTTTTGGACAATTCCTAACATTTGTTTGGTGTTTTCGATTTGGATGAACATGGAAACTTTTGTTATGATGTTGATTCGAGCCATGTGTGGCTAAACACTTTATGATCGTCCTAGATTGAAGGTTTGTTTGAGACATTTTGTATTTGATTTCCTAATTTCTAGAATAGCAATCCTTATCTTTATGGTTGGTTTGTTATGGTGTGTGATTGTTTGTTAGTAACTTGTTAATTCTTATGATTTTCTAGTTTGAAACCATACGTTCTTGGTGCCGTTGGCAATCGAGATATCATGGGTAGAATTAGGATTGGGTAAGGGTTGATTGATCATCGGGTAACAACCTCACGTTCTAGGAATCCGAGTACTTAGTTCCCTTTCATCACAAACAATTGATCTTACATGAGCCATGTCTATGTAGTTCTTTCCAGTTGAACATAAACCTTGATTGTCACTTAAAACCTGAAACTCGGGATGATTACTACCCTCTTATCCTGTTACAAAACTTACTTTTGATTTGTATTCTAATTTAGTAACTCTAGATAATTAAAACCATTCAACCCAACATTGAAATTTTCTTTTCTTGCAATTAGTTTAATTTTAGGTAACTTAGATAAATCTTCAAATAACACACATTCCACAAACTCCCTGTGTTCGATACCCACTTACCGCTATCTACTTAGTTGTTTTTGGGATTAAATTTGATTGTGACCGCGACATCACGTCAAATTTTGGCGCCGTTGCCGGGGAGTAGTGCGCAACGTGTGTTATTTTATTTCTTTTTAAGTTTGTTATTTTTCTGGTTTACGCTGGGTGTGTTAGTGTGCAGGTATTGACAGGTGCATGCGTACTAGGAGCTCTCACAAGCTATCACCTTTGGCATTTGATCCGGAAATGAGTTACCAAGAGGAGTACGATTACGGTGATTATTATGATGAATATTCCCAACTTTCATATGAAGGCCCTCAGATGTACAATCAAGATTATTATCATGCTCAGTATACATTTGATCAGTATGGTTATGAATGTGTAACTCAACAACCTACTTTGCACTATCAGTCACATAAATCTGAAAGTCTTGACGAGATGATGAGAAAGAGACACATGGTTCATGTTGAAAAAGAATTAACAAAACCTTATTTGTCAATGGAAGAACGAGTAGAACTTTTGGAATGGAAATATGATTTGTTACCAAAAGAGGTGAAAGAGATGAGGCCAGGGAAGTCGATAGTGGAAAAACGTCAAGCAAAACAACACTGGATATATGTGCAGATTGAACAAATGACACCTATGGGTGATGTAGAAGAAAAGGTTGTGAGTCCTCCTGAACTTGAAACTGAATTATTAGGGCCAAATGAGGAATATACAATTGAAATTATTGTGGAGGAACCACCTATGGAGAGCAAAGTTGAGGGCCTTTTACTTGATGAACCAATCAAAGTTGATTACAACTCTCCGGCTGTGGTGATTATGGAAACCAAGAGTGTTAAGGATGCATGTTTAGCAACTAGGAAGGTGGAACTTCATGATGTGGGAGATTTCATTCATAAGTTATGTTTATGGGAGAGTTTGGATTTGTTGGGCACTGAAAACGAAGTAGTGAAGTGGAGAGTAAACTACCGAGCATTTGTTGGAAATTCGGTAGGAAAATGTGGATTTAAAGAATTTTGCAAAGAAAGATGGGACGTGACAAAGCACACACACAATAGAAGAATCAAACACCGTGCTTACATCAGCAACGAAAAAGGTAAATGTGCATTGAGACCACCTTGAGACATATCAGGTACGGTCGGGCTGAAGACCTAAACTTTAGCGCTGCTTGGGAGGCAACCCAAGGTGTTTTTAGATAAGTGTGGGGAAGATGTGCGGAGAGTTGTGTGAAGGTGATGATAGGAAGTCGGATTATCTACAACATTTGTTGTGTCAAACTTCACCAGGTCAATGTACTATTTCCTTAGTCTTGTTATGTTCTTTAGTATTAAAATATTGGTATTAGTTGTTAAAAAAAATAAAAAATAAAAAAAAAAGAAATTTGGGATTTGAGATTATTAGCGAAAGCTAATGTTTTTTTGTTAGAAGCGATCTTTCCTTCAAAACCATACATTGGGACAATGTATCCCAAGTGTGGGGATGAGGGGAATTTTTTGAGAATTTAAAAAAAAAAATTTGTAACTCCGAGCAAAATTGTCAAAATTTGAAAACTTGATATTGTTCTACTTGACACATCGACACCCATTCCTAGTCTTTTCTTGGTGAGGATTTGAGCCACACATGATTGTTATTGATATTTCATTGTTTGAGTGGCGGTGTGTGTTTTGTGTTAATAGAACTTGTGTACGAATTCTTGTTAAATCCTAGAGTTAGCATGCTTTTGAAAATGATAGGGAACTTTTAGGAAGCCTCGTCTAGATGTGTGAAGAGTGCGGGATTGGTGGGTTGGACCTCATACTTTACATATATGAGCTTGGTAGTGTGAGGGGTGGGGGTTTGGTCTTTAGAAAGCCATGTTTGAGCCTTATACCATTCGGTTGTGACCCAAACCTACTTCCTACAAAAATTTTACCTTTTGAGATGACCCGGTTTAGGAGATTTAGTATGTAGTATTGATGTTCTTGTATATATTGTTGAATTTGATGTGTTATGAAAAAAAAAAAAAAAGAAGGAAAAGGAAAAAAAAATATATATGAGAAAAATACAAAAAAAAAAAAAAAGAAGAAGTGATTGGTTGCAATAGTAGTTGTAAATGTTGAAGTAGTTGTGTATATTTTTTATGGTTGCTTTGTTTAGTGGTAGAAATAAAAACCGGGTCAAATCAATTAGCTCTCGCATATATATTTTCCCATTTTCCTACCTTTGCACCTAGCCCCGTTACAACCCGTAAGTCCTTTTGATTCATAAGCATGCTAAATACTCAATAGGAGGAGACTTGATTTTTATACAAGCTTATTGTCGCACAAATACACACACGCATTGAGTGGTTTAGCATTATGTGCTAATAATTCTTGTCACCGAGAGATTTTTGTGAGGGGTGTGTTTTGTGGTATGATTGAAAGTTAGTAAAAGGACGATACATTTTAGCTTGGTTTGCATGTTGATCGCTTGTGGTTTTGAAATAGTTTTTGAATCGGTTGCTTGGGACAAGCAACGGGTAAGTGTGGGGATGTGACGGGTGGTCCGTAGGACAACCCTTAAATGAGCTAAATACGTGCATATCCCATATTTTACACGGTTATGTATTGTGAATGTGATAATTGCGAGAGTTTGTATGTTTTCAGGTAAGAACGCGTAAAGCAGTGCAGTTAGAGTGGTTAGTGATAATACGAAACAAGAAAGGATTATGTCTAAGAGGAAACATCATCATCAGAACATCATAGCTCACATGGGCGGCAACATAGATGAATCTTGGGCACCATTTATTAAAAATAATATCAACAATTGCATAAACATCACGTGGATATTGATTGAACATGGGATTTTGATATTTAGTACTTATCTTCATTCAATATAATATCATCACATCAATTTTAGAGTGGAGAAAAGAAAAGAGATGGTGTGGACTTCTTAAGCATGTGCAGACCTTGGGAAGATACAAAAAAGAAGGATTATGTTGAGATTTTTATTGAAGAGAGTGCTACATCTTGTGGGTTTGTTTTGACGGCACATGCAAGACAACAATCGAGCTTTTACGGTTGAAGGAGGGACACGCATGTCAAGGCAGCATTGAGTGAACATATAAATAAAAAAAAAAGGTACTTGAGGCAGCCGCCATATGTTCGTGTGGATTGGAGCAGGCCTTCACGTGATTTATGTGACTTGGAAGTTGGGCCGATCATTGACAAGAGAGGAGAACATTAGTGGGTAGCCGGCATCTTCTAGACATAGTGGGCCGCATATGATTGGTCATTATTGGGCGGCACATCAAAGAAAAACAGAGAACCATAATCCATGTGAACATGGGCTGAGCCGACTTCTTTTATTGGGCCGCCACACATTGAGGCACATGCACATGAGGGTCTTGACTTTTGGATTGGCCTGATCTCCACCGTAAATCAGTCTATCCTTACCGTAACAATATTAAGTCCACCATAAATTACGGTGGAGCCGTAATTTACGGTGGTGGCTGCGATCAAATGTGTAACCGCCATCTTTAAGTCAGTTTAATGAGGTCTTTTCAAGTTTTCTCATCATTGGACGGTTTTGGAAATCCTAGGGGCGATTTGGCTTGTTCTTGCTTGGTTTTGGACAATTCCTAACATTTGTTTGGTGTTTTCGATTTGGATGAACATGGAAACTTTTGTTATGATGTTGATTCGAGCCATGTGTGGCTAAACACTTTATGATCGTCCTAGATTGAAGGTTTGTTTGAGACATTTTGTATTTGATTTCCTAATTTCTAGAATAGCAATCCTTATCTTTATGGTTGGTTTGTTATGGTGTGTGATTGTTTGTTAGTAACTTGTTAATTCTTATGATTTTCTAGTTTGAAACCATACGTTCTTGGTGCCGTTGGCAATCGAGATATCATGGGTAGAATTAGGATTGGGTAAGGGTTGATTGATCATCGGGTAACAACCTCACGTTCTAGGAATCCGAGTACTTAGTTCCCTTTCATCACAAACAATTGATCTTACATGAGCCATGTCTATGTAGTTCTTTCCAGTTGAACATAAACCTTGATTGTCACTTAAAACCTGAAACTCGGGATGATTACTACCCTCTTATCCTGTTACAAAACTTACTTTTGATTTGTATTCTAATTTAGTAACTCTAGATAATTAAAACCATTCAACCCAACATTGAAATTTTCTTTTCTTGCAATTAGTTTAATTTTAGGTAACTTAGATAAATCTTCAAATAACACACATTCCACAAACTCCCTGTGTTCGATACCCACTTACCGCTATCTACTTAGTTGTTTTTGGGATTAAATTTGATTGTGACCGCGACATCACGTCACAAACCACCTTAGCATGATGTTTGGTTAACTGTAACACCCCGAAATTTTAAATATCATATTTTAAACTAAATAGCGGTGATTGTCAAGATGAATGTAACACCTCGAAAATATAAAACCTTATATTTCCAATATAAGTATTAATCAAACAAGAACCAACTAACTAGGGATTTATAACCCAGTTAATTATGAGTCTTGAAGTGACTTAAAATAAGGTTAAACACCTAAACTATAGTAAAATAAAAGTGAGGGGACCAAACTTGTAAAAATTGAAACTCAAGTGTTTAAAGTAACAAATAACACACCCAAACACACACATATGTGTGTGTCTGGTCGAACAAGAACACAGGGGCGATCAGGGGTTTCTTTTCAAACCCTAATTTTCACCAAATCTCACAAATTGGAAGCCTAGATCAAGTCTAAATCAAAAACTGAATACGTATTAGCGATCACCTCGACGAAGGGATCGTAAGGTATGTGAAATTTCGATATTTGGTTCTTCTTCAAATTTTAGATGAACTCATGAGTTTTGAATTTGAACTTGCATGATGGTTGTATAGTTGAAATTAGAAGTGATATGATGTCTAGGGTTAAACCCTAGATGATTTCTTGTAAAAACCTTGCATCATACTTGTAGGGTTTATAATCACCATTGTAGGTGATCAATGGGTTTGTAGAAATTAGATGAACACTAGGATCATGTGAAATCTGAATTTATGAAGTAATTTCTAGAAATTTGATGTTAAAATCATCTGTAGATGTGCTTAATTGAAGTTGATAGCAATGGAAATTACAAGACATGAACTTAGTATGGATTATGTAAAATCTGAACCGCTAGGTGTTTGTTAAAACGCCTAAATGAGGATTTAAAATATTAAAGATTGGACAAAAACGCAGATTCGAATATCATAATGAATTGTGCGTTATTAAATATGAAAGAGTTCTAAATTAGTTGTGAATGGAACTCTTTAGGTAAAGAATTCGGATCGTCAAGCGGACAAGCCGGAGGTGATACACGCTTGAAGGGTGCGCTTTAAAGGTACGTGACTTATGGTTTCGTTACGTTATGTTATTTACTTATTCTAGTTCATTGTGTTGGAAATTTAGCCAAACAAGGAAACCCGTTAAGTCACGGAAGTGACGAAGTGCTTTAGACAATTAAAACGGGTCAAAACAAGTTGAATTGTAAATTTCGAAGCCAATGACCATCACATGTTGATTGATTATAAACAAAGCGTAAGCCGTGTAGCGGACACGCTAAACTCGTTGTAAAAAAAAATATATGAGCCCTTGATATGGGAATTAAAGTTTGGAAATTTATGCTTATCTAATATTGTTAAAAAGCATTTTAAATCCTTAAATCAAGCATGACGATTATTGCGTATGCAACCCTCGGGAGGGGAGCGAAACGTCATAGTCGGAAAATCCGGGATTTGATAAATGGGTCGTAGACATGAGATGACAATAAAAGAAGTTGTTGAACTTGTAGACAAACGGGTTGAATAAACAAGGAACCTGATTATAAACTGATTGTTCTTAAACTAAAATTTTACGTGAATTGTGTCGATAAACGCATCCGTAATTAAATTACGGTCGCTTAGGAAAAAGAATCGGCTAAAACGGACGCACAAGTCAAAAGTTATGTCGAATTGAAGTTTGTAATTGTTAAAAATAGTGCTGGGCTGATTTGCAGCTCCAGCTAACAAACAGTCTGTCGAAAATACATGGTGGCGTCGCGCCACGGAAAAAGACACTCACCGTCGCGCGACGCGACGGTGGTGGCGGGCCGCGACGGCCACCCCCCTTATCCGTCGCGCGTCGCGACCGCCCAGCAACGTGAAATTTTCTTGTTTTTGATATGTTTGAGCACGAAACTTGTTTATACTTGATTTTTAAAGTGTCAAAACTAATTATTTTCATGGTTTTGACCGTAGGTGAAAGTGAACCTAATCCGGATGGCGATCAAGCAGTTATCAAGAACCAAACGCACTAAACAAAGCTTCCGCACTTTATTTATTTTGTTTTAGTAATATATAAAAACTTGAAGTCGTGTCTTGAAAGTTTAATTAGTAGAATTATAACTTGAATATTATGATCATGTATGATCTTAAAATCATGAAAACTTTTGTAAACTCGAAACCGTTGTACTAATTGCATGATTACTTGTCTTTAATTCAGTTATTCTAAGTCGGGTCTTACATTAACCAATCCATCCCTACGATGATATCGAAACTCCCAAGTTGCATCGGCGTGAGGTCAATAGGAAAAAGATGGTTATCGAGGTTCAATTGACAACCACGAATAACGGAATCGAGTACAAGAGGTTTACCAGTAGCAATTTCAACAGATAAGGGTTTCCTCAGTTTAGTTCTAGGTATTGCAAGTAAAGGCTCAAAAGATAACAAAACAAAACTCCTATCGGCACCAGAATCGAAAAGAACATATGCAAGTTGATTGTTAACAAGGCACATACCGTTAACAACCTCGTTGTCAGCTCGAGCCTCGTTTGCATTCAGATTGAATGCTCGTCCACGAGCGGGATTCACATTCGCGTTTATCAACCTCGAGCAGTTGTTGCGGAAATGACCCATCTCTCCGCAATTAAAACACGAACCAGGTAGAAATCTCGCAGCATTCCCCTGAGCTTGTGCTGGAACCTGAGCATCTTGATTCTGGCCCAAACGACAAATGTTGGCCAGATGCCCAAGTTTACCACACGTAGTGCACTGCTTATAGGCTTGTAGGGCAACATGATGACCGTTGCATCGAGCACAGTGAGGTGCAGTACCAGCATATTGCATCTTCGTAGGAGGTAGTGCTGGTGGGTTCTGAGTATTCTGTTAGTGACTGCAAAGTTCTGGGAAGCCTTGCACTTCCTCGACTTCTTAGAAGACTCACCGTTCTTCTTACCCTTACCCTTTTCTTGTGCGGAATCAGCTGACTTCTTCTTGTCACCCTTGCGGGTCAGTTTACCTTTTCTGACCTGAGACTCGGTCAGAGTAGCAGCCAATTCAATCGCTTGACGGACAGTAGTAGGATTACTGCCAATCACAATGTCTTGCACAGAATCGGGTAAACCATCAATATACCTCTCTATCGCTTTCTCCAACGGGGTAACCATCGTAGGACACAACAAACTAAGCTCCTCATAAGGAACCGTGTACGCACGGTGTTCTCCCCCATCTTGTTTCAAATCATCGAATTCTCGTTCCAAAGCTTGAATTTCGTGACGGGGACAGAACTCTCTCATCATGAGAGCTCGGAGCTCTTCCCAAGTTTGTGCCATAGCCACATCGGCACCCCTATCACGCATCACTCTGTTCCACCATGTAAGAGCATGATTCTCGAACACACTGGATGCAAATTCAACCTTACGCTCATTCAGACATTGCACATGTCTGAATGTGCTCTCCAAACTTTCGAACCATTGCAGGAGCGCGGTTGCTCCTTGAGACCCAGAAAACTTCAGCGGTTTAGCCGAATTGAAGTTCTTGAAATTACACTGAGCATTATTGTTATTATTGTTGTTGTATAATTGATGGATCTGGGTTACTATGTTCGGAAGCACTGCAGCCATTTGTTGAGCGACAAGGGCTGCAACTTCTTCGTTGGTTAAAGGTTGTGCATCACGTCGAGGAGGCATTGTCTAAAAGACCAAAGAAATAGGGGAAACGAGTGAGATTGACAATTGGAAAAACAAAGGAGGTATTGAAAACATCGACAAAACACAAGGAAGGCGATCATTCGTTCGTTACCTCAAACAACCAAACGACACGCAGTGACTAATCAAAGTAAATGGGTCATAATAATGTATCACCGAAGACATCCTCGCCTATAAGTGAACACTCACCCCAAGAGTTCCCAGGTAAGAGTGACTGGTCCGATACTGCGGATTTCTACGAACACTCTAGCCTTAGACAGAAAACTCAGGGTACATGCATTCACCCTTCCAGTTTGCACGTGTTCACATTATAAGACCCAAACCTTGACGAGATTTTGAAAACTGAGAGGGTTCAAAACCTTATAATCAATCATCCAAGGATAGATGATTAATTTTCGAAGCGGATTTGTTATTGTGTTCTCGTTGTGGTTATCACCTAAGGATAGGTGACAGTATTGTTTTAAAATCTAAACGCAAGAGGACTCGCGTTAGGGTCCTAGAAAGTTATAGTCTAGGTCAAAGCATTACTAATAACCTAATTCCCTATAACCATTGGCTCTGATACCAACTCTTCTGTCACACCCTGACCGCGTTAAAACAACGAAACCGCGGCGGAAACGTCGGGGAGTGTTGTAACAGAATTATTGTTTCATAACCATGGATACAAAAGTTTCGCTTTATTGATTCATTAAGTAATTTACATCGTCTTAAACCAAAACAAACAAGTTATATATCGTCTATCATTATTATTATGTCACTAAGGCCTCGTCTAGAACCTATGTGAATCATGCATCCTAGCAATCAACATCATTCAATCACCACCCGAAACAATGTGAAAACAAAGTCAGCAAAGAAATGTTGGCGAGCACATAGGTTTTATGAGAGTATCGGATTCATGGCTCGTTTACATATTGCAATACCTTGAAAACCTTGTTTTGAAAAGTATATAGTATTGCAATATTATTAACCAACTCAAATCTAGTTGGTTATAGTTTATAAAATCTCGCAGCCATGATTCTTAACTCAAAACATTTGTTTAAGTAAACCAAATCGTAAATTGTTCTCGTTACAAAACTCGTATGGTTTATATCATTTAGAAAACCTCGTTATGTGACATCGTTTCAGAAATCATTTCCCAAGTGAACTAAATAATGACACGGAATATAATATGATAAAAGCACTTATATATAAGATGTACCAGCGGCGTATCTACCATGCTTTATCATGCTACACCCGTCCCATTACCTAATCACAACCCAAAACCAATCATTTATTCAGACCATTTAACTTGTTCAAATCGTTTCAAATCGTTTAACTCGTCCCAAAATCGTTCTCGTTTTAATTGTGAAAACTACTTTTAGTCGTCTCGCTAATAACATCCAAACCTTCACAACTCGTCCATCGTTAAACTCACATTAACAAACCACCAAAGGGTAAGTTAACAATCACAGATTCGGTCGTTACCCACATAACCCCCACACATAACCATGGGTGTAGTCCGATAACGGAATTTGTAAGATCCTATGGTACCATAACCTAATACTGGTCGGTTCGGCCAAAATTAATGAATGTTATTCGTTATGTAACTACAACCAACAAGTTTGTTCACATTATCGAAATCGTTATTAGTTTAATATAAACCATTTAATCGTTTTGGAAACCATCACTTAAACCTTGAAATCATTTTGCACATATGAATCACCCCAAAACAATTGAAAACAGTCAAATAGGGGAACTATGTACTCACATTGAAGTGCAAAGTATCCTCAATATAAAGAACTCAACAAGCTCAAGCAAATCAAGGAAATTCAAGTAGCACCTAGTAATCGAATCACTAGTCAAATAATCGACACCTAAATCGGAAGATCGGATAGAATGAGGTCTTGTAAACCAAATAAGTATTGGAACTCATGTGATATGGTTTAACAAAGCCTATATTCTAGATCGGAACCTAACCTAAGTGCTTTCGACCCGTTACGACTCATTAAAGTAGCTTACGCTACTTTAACGCGTCGTTCGCGTAAATGCGCGTTCGAGACGTCTAACTAGTCCTATGACAAGTATTATATGCCTAAACATGTTTAAATATGTTGCATAATCAGTTTAGTGACAAATGTTTGAGTTACATATGCTTAAAATCCAATTATGCATGAAAATGGCATTTTGGTCATTTACCTAAGGCATATAAACTACCTATCATACAACTACTTAAACTAGGTGACCATAAGGTATAACCTCGGAAGGTTATTCCCTATACAACTATGGTCACTAAATATGCTTGGTCGGATCCTAAAGATCGACCAAACGGGTCGAGTTCGAAAGTCTAAGCGGTGGTTTAGACCGCTTGACTTACGACTCTACACAAGCACTAAACTAAAAGTGACGAGCTAAACATGTTAGAACATGTTTAACTAAGTTAGAAAACAGGTTTTGATATCAAAATAAAGTGTTTTGATACCCAAGAGTAGTTTGGTTGCAAAATACGCATAAATACGCATTTTGACCGAAACTACGACTCGTCACTACGCCTAGTCAACGTGGTAATCAGCAGGTATAGTCACAAGGGACTATAACCATCGTGATTACGCTCACGTTGTAAAGTTCAAAAGAACTTTGTGTTGACCAAAGACTGGTCAATGCAGAAAGTCAAACACTGTTTGACTTTTGTGCTCAAAAAGCAATAAAAGAACGAAAGAAGCTTACAAAGGGTCCAAGCTAGGGAGAACTTGATCTATAACACTTAGGTATGAAGCAAAGGCTTCAACTTAGAGCATTAAAATGATCAAGGGTGCAGAAAATGGAGTGAAGGCATGGCTATATATAGTTTTTGGTAAACCGTTAGGATCATTCCTTGCTATAGAGGGAACAATCTTGGCCATCCATGTGGGCTAGTGGTTTTCAAATACAAGGGGACTTGATAAACCATCAAAATTCAGCAGATGGTATCCCAAATCAGCTGTTAAAATCATCAAAAACAAGCCCCAAGTCCAGATTCAATGTTTCTGACCTGGTAGGCTGTCACTCCCCACGTAATATGCAGTCTCAGCTTACGTGGCCCGCCTGGCCAAGTTTGGCAGAATTGCAAAAATGGTCCCTGAACTTGAAAAACTTGTGTTTTGATGCATATTTGACACGTTTAACCCCCGTTAACCTCATTTCAAAGCTCTAAAATGATGTTAAAGTATAGGGAACTTAAAATATGCTCAAAAACATCTCAGATGTCGGTTCGTTTGGTCGTATGGTTGCGTTATTCGGTTAATTACGGCGGAAGTCGTAACGAACGTAAAAACGATCCAAATTAAGCGACGAATGGAATTTTATCATGCCAATCACTAAAATAAAATATTTTAATGATTACATAAATTTTTGGGTGTCTGGATATATTCAGAACGTAAGATATGCGCGAAAATGCAAACTTATGCACTTTTTGATGCTTTTAGTCCCTATTGATCAAATAAGTTTATTTTAGCATACCAAACCCCTCAAAGCCTATTTCTAAGCTATATAAAGGATATTTAAGGTATGTTTAACTTATGATCAAGTTTTAGAATGTTCTTTACTATACAAATCGGTATAGCTTCGCAGTTTGACACAAATAGTCCCTGCGATCGAACAAACTTGATTTCGACACACCAAACCATCCAAAACTTATTTCTGAGTTATGTAAAGGTTATTTAAGGTATGTTAAGCCTATGTCACTATTCCGGAGTGTTTTTCGTGTTAAACTGACTGCGTTTACACACCAGTTTGTGTATAACTTTCCAGAAAGCGATTTAAAGCTTGAAATCGGAATCGAATCGAATCGTAAAATCATCAAACACAAATACACACATAATAACACCAAAACACATTGTTTTATTAATAATTAAAATTGTTTTACATTGTTCATCGATTACAGAGCACAGTTGTCACAGTCTCCCCTACTTTAGGAAATTTCGTCCCGAAATTTTAACTAGAGGAAACTTGTGAGAACAAATGCGGATATTTCGCCTTCATTTGGTCCTCACGTTCCCAAGTAAACTCTGGGAGACGTTTGGATTCCCAGCGAACCTTGACCAATCAAATCCGTTTGTTCTTCAACTGTTTAACAGCACGGTCCACTATCTCCACAGGTTTCTCGACAAAGTGCATCGTTTCATCAACTTGAATTTCGTCGAGTGGAATGTGAAGATTAGTGTCAGCTAAACACTTTCTCAAATTGGACACGTGAAAAGTCGGATGAATATTTCCAAGCTCTGGAGGTAGCTCTAGTCGATAGGCAACCTTTCTAATTCTTTCAACAATCTTAAATGGTCCAACATATCGAGGTGCAAGTTTTCCTTTCTTTCCAAATCTCACCACTCCCTTCCAAGGTGACACCTTGAGTAGGACATGGTCTCCGACTTAAAATTCTAAGGGCTTGCGTCGCATATCCGCATAACTCTTTTGACGACTTCTAGCTGTCACAAGATTATCGTGAATTTTCTTGATTTTGTCTGTCGTTTCCAGAATGAACTCAGGTCCAGTAAGCTGAGCTTCACCGACCTCATCCCAACAGACAGGTGAACGACATTTTCGACCATAGAGAGCTTCAAATGGTGCCATATTAATGCTAGCATGATAACTATTGTTGTAAGAGAACTCGATCAATGGCAGATGAGAATCCCAATTACCACCAAAGTCTATCACGCATGCTCTAAGCATATCCTCCAAAGTTTGAATCGTCCTATCAGATTGTCCATCTGTTTGGGGATGATAAGCAGTGCTTAGATTTAGTTGGGTTCCCATAGCAGATTGCATGGTCTTCCAAAAATGAGATGAAAATCGAGCATCACGATCGGATATGATATCCAAAGGGACACCATGTCGAGATACAATCTCATCAACATAAATCTTTGCAAGTTTATCAGCAGATAGATCCTTGCAAATCAGAATAAAATGAGCTGACTTCGTTAATCGATCGATAACAACCCATATAGCATCGTGACCTTTAGATGTACGCGGTAATTTTGTGATGAGATCCATCGCAATGTTCTCCCACTTCCAAACCGGTATCTCTGGTTGTACAAGCAAACCAGATGGTCGTTGATGTTTAGCCTTGACTTTGAGACAAGTTAGGCATTTCGATACATACAAGGCAATATCCTTCTTAATACCAGGCCACCAGTACTGAGTACGAAGATCCTTGTACATTTTATCAGCACCAGGATGGATAGAATATCGAGACTTATGAGATTCGTTCATCACTAATGTGCGAAGATCGTCTTGCTTTGGAATCCACAAACGATCCTTGAAATAGAATAACCCATCGTCCTTCGTTTCGAGTTTAAGCTCAAGTTGACATGGTAATTCCTTACCCATCAAATTTTGTGAAACACAAGATTGTTGAGCTTGAAGAACACGAGTTAGAATATCAGATAGAGTTTGAACAGAATGAAGCTTGACTCGCTCCTTTCGACTAAGCGCATCGGCTACGACATTCGCCTTACCAGGATGGTAGCGAATCTCGCAATCGTAGTTGCTCAAGAGCTCAACACATCGTCGTTGCCTCATGTTTAGATCCTTCTGATTAAGAATATGCTGGAGACTTTTGTGGTCTGTGAAAACCACACACTTCGTGCCATAAAGATAGTGTCTCCAGATTTTGAGTGCAAAAACTACAGCTCCTAACTCAAGATCATGAGTCGTGTAGTTCTTCTCGTGAACTTTCAGTTGTCTTGACGCATATGCTATAACTTTACCTCGTTGCATGAGAACACAACCAAGACCTAAGTTGGACGCATCGCAGTAGACAACGAAATCATCGTTTCCCTCGGGCAAAGATAAAACAGAAGCATCACATAGCTTCCGTTTCAGCATTTGGAACGCTTCTTCTTGTTTGGGTCCCCACTCAAAATGCTTATTCTTCTGAGCCAAAGCAGTGAGTGGAACCGCGATCTTCGAGAAGTTCGAAATGAAACGACGATAATAACCAGCGAGACCAAGAAAAGAACGAATTTATGTTGGTGTTGTCGGTGTGTTCCAATCCTTAATTGCTGCAATTTTGCAAGGATCCGCAATTGCTGCAATTTTGCAAGGATCCGTATTTGATATAATTTATATTTTGTATTTTAAGCACATCAAATACCCCCACACTTGAATCTTTGCTTGTCCTCAAGCAAAACTCTATTACTGGGCTTACACACCCAAACAGAATCGATAGAAGAGAAAGTTTTAGGTCTCATCTTTAGAGTGTCGGGAATCCAAGTTCTAAATTTATTGTGTTTTTATTTTATTTACAATATTTATTCGTCATGATTTATTTAAAACAGAAGTTAAGAAAAATTATTTACTTTGGGCATAACATGCCTTTATAAAATTCTATTTAGTTATATACAAATTTACACACCTCACAAGTGGTCACTCAACACTCGGCCGATGATGTATTAAGTGAAAAA
This sequence comes from Helianthus tuberosus, assembly GCA_030545235.1. Classification (NCBI taxonomy): domain Eukaryota; kingdom Viridiplantae; phylum Streptophyta; class Magnoliopsida; order Asterales; family Asteraceae; genus Helianthus; species Helianthus tuberosus. The sequence continues at coordinate 146,275,145 of CM060377.1, read as the reverse complement.
CGCTCACGCCCGTTTTTGGAACTTACTCCTACCATAGGCTTGACAATTGATCAAACCTCCTACTTTTGACGTTAAATCCTTATAAATATCAAGAGGGCTTTTGAAGGGTAGGTGGTGGTTCGGGTTTGGTATGTTTTTTTGTAAAGGGCGAAAGCGTAAAATATCGGTTTTTCTATTGCTTTGTGGCTTAGCAAAAAATACTTTGGCATATTTTTCTGATTTTTTTGGTTGCCAAAGTTGAAACTGAGCCGTAATCGTAATTTCATAACCGATAGGTTTACAAAACTGGAAGATGAAAAATGAAAATGTTTGTTTTTGTGGGTTTGGAAATGAAAAGGTTTTAAGGTTCAAAGGGTTTAACTAGGGGGTGTTTTTGGATAAAGCAAAGAAAAATAAAGGTTTTGTTTTGAAAAATGGGTTGATCCTAATACCTCCATAATTTACTTAATCGGATTTTTGTCGGTAAGGACTTGGAACGTATCGCATTATCAAGTTCTAGATTCGTGAGAACCAAACGTGCTATTCACACAAGAAACGAAAATTGAGCAACTAGTATAGATGTATATTTGTATGCTCGGTAATGGCTCAAAACTCACTTTTGTGGGAAAAGGGTTGTAGTGTAAAAATGTATATATAATCAAATTTTACAAAGATTTGTCATGGCCGTTTTCGTAATTTTCTAAATTGGTAAAAACATAATTTTTAGAATTTGTTTTACCTAACTAAACTAAGATAAGTAAAAGAAAATAAAAAATTTTAGAAAAAGTTTGGGGTGATTAGCGGTTCCAAGGTGAGTTTTGTGTAATGCTTGATTTAGGACAAACGATTCAAGGTTTTTATTATCCTCCCCCACACTTAAATTACACATTGCCCTCAATGTGTCCCAAATAGAATTTATTTTGGTAAAATGTGTAAAAAGTGTGAAAATAACAAAAAACTTTGGTTACTGGAACTTGCAGCACGGGGGCGTGCTATGGGGACACGGCCCTATGTCCAAGGTGCCAGTAACAAATTGAAATCAAAAGACTTACAATGGGATGGCCACGGGGGCGTGCTGGGTGAGCACGGACCTTGCCACCTTCTGGATAGAAAATTTTTGACATTAGTGAGTTGGGTACGGGGGAGTGCTGGGTGAGCACGACCTCGTTCTGCAGCCACTGTTTTGTAGTTTATGAGTCGGGCGGCCTCTGATTTACGTGCATGGGTTCCATTTTTCATCATCCATCTGGTGTTTCCGCTTTCTTTATGACATTTATTTAAATAACCATCATCCAATCCTCCATTTCATTAAAAATAAGAACAATTGCAAGAAAATAAAAATTACAAACCTACATAAAACTAAGATATAGATATAGATAGATAGGATCTTGAGAATGCCTCTCCGAGATCATTTTTAAACAACCCTAAAGCTACGTTCCTAGATCTACAAAAGTTAGATGCTGGAGGACTAGAGCTTTGACGGGTAGTCCGTAGGACAACCCTTAAGTGTTATAAGAGATAATTTAATCCCGCATTTAGTCATGTTTTTATCTTGAATTAGATAACTACGGTTGCTTGTGTTCCAGGTATTTTCAGGGCTTTAAAAGTGTGGAAATGTAACTTCGGATGGAAGTCGGTTGAAGTTGGAGATTCATGTGGCTGATTAAAGAACAAAGAATAAAAGTCCAGCCTCTACCATAGCTTACGGTACCGTAAGCTATGGTAGCCCCCAGATCACTTTCTTTCCACTATAAGGCAGTAGAGTACCACCGAAGCCATTTAAAAGCTACCGTAAGCTACGGTAGCTACCGTAGCTTACGGTAGACTCTAAGGAAAAGTGTAACTCCCTTCTTAATTAGGCCATTAGTGAGACTTTTGGGATATTCCAATCATAGTGACGGTTTTGGGAGCAGCTTTGGGCGAATTTGGCACTTGTTCTTGTGTTCTTGAAGAGTCCAAACAATTGTTTTATATTTTTGATTGCTATGAACGTTAAACTTGATGTTATGATGATTCATCGAGCTATGAGAGGCTAAACTTGTTGGTGATCATCCTAGGTGGAAGGTTTGTTTGAGACACTTATGTTTTTGCCTGAATTTCTAGAATAATAAACTTGCAATGTTTGTTTAGTTTGTTATGGTGTGTGGATGTTTGTTTGTAAAATATTAATTTGTTTTTGATCATAGTCTAAACCATACGTTCTTGGTGCCATTGGCAATCGAGATATCATAGGAGGGATTAGGGTTGGATATTGGTTAATTGGTCATCGGGTAACAACCTCGCATTCTAGTAATCCGAGTACTTAGTTCCCTTTTATCACAAACAAGTAACCACACACGAGCCATGTCTATGTGGTTCTTTCTAGTTGGGTATAAGCACTAGTGTCGATTAAAACTGGAAACCTAGGATGGTTACTCTTTCTTAATCTGTTTACAAAACTCAATTTTTGATTTGCAATCTAGTTTAGTTAATTCAGATAATCAAACCAATCAATCAATCCAATCTCTGAATTTATATTTCTGCAACTTAGTTTAATTTAGTCTTTTATAAAAGCTATTTAGATAATGCATTTTCCACAAACTCCCTGTATTCAATACCCACTTACCGCTAGCTATTTAGTAGTATTAGGATTAAATTTGAGTGAGACTTCGACCTCGCGTCAAGCTTTTGTGGGAAATACTCAATCTAGAGGTTATTGAGCATCTCTTCGATCTCCTTTGGAAGGAAGATGAAGGGTTCCTCTTCTTGAGGGGGTAGCGGGATTTATCGGAACCTTGAAAGCAACATTGATAGGGGTAGGTTATGGAATCTCGTCTTCCCATCCCGTAGGTTGTATAATCTCATTAGCGAGGTTCCAATCTTCTTGCGGGAAGATTGGCTCCATTACAGGCAAAGCCAAGATATTCAACCTTTGCTGTAAAAGGTTTATTTCTTTGAAACAATCTTCTAGCCCCATGGTGAGATAGTTCACACGGTCTATTAGAACTTCCTCCACTAAGGTCATCTCGTCGAGACTTTCTCTCAAGGCACTCACATATCTTACGAGAATGGCCTCGAGGGAGAGTCTCCTCCCTCTTCTGTGGTTTCTGGAGCTTGTTGATGACGTTCCACTTTGCTAGCTTGACATCTTGAGATAAAATGACTAATCGTTAAAAAGATATGGAATATCAGAATGTTTAGCATGGCCCCGTGCCAGAGTGGCACGACCCCGTGCTGCTCCAACTGTTCCAGATTCTTAGCTCCAAAAATTTTATTTTAAGTTAGATTTTATTGATTTTTAATTTTTTGAACTTAAATAACTTAAAATAACGTTTTCCTAACGTGAATTTGCAAAACCAAGTGTATGACCCTCCTATTGAAGCTTTTTAAGCTTGAAGCTTCAAGCTTTAATGGAGTTCATGGAAGAATGAAGAAGGGGAAAGGACCAAAAGAGGAAAGGACAAGAAGGTCAAATGAGACCTTTTTAAGAACATACCTTTTGGGGTATGTGTGAAGAATCTCTAGGATCTTGCCCTTTTGGAATGGTTCCAAAAATTCTCCCCAAAGGCTGAATTTATAGACAGTGACAGCACGCAGGCATGTACCCGTGCCTGGGCAGCACAGCCCCGTGCTGTCTGCACGTGTCAGAGAATGTTATCCGTTAGTTAAACACATGCCACGTCATCACTGACACGTCCCATGCCGAAAAAATATGAGGGGCACGACCCCGTGTTAGTTCGACACGCCCCATGTTTTTAGAAGAATGCTGGGCACGGCCCGTGTTCAAGGAACATGGCCCCGTGTTCCGAGTTTTTATGAAGATTTTCTAGGTTTTTTAAGGAATTATTCGACATCGGGTGGTTCCTTACGGGTTGGAACAACACCGTATTGTCGGATATACCGTAGACTTAGGCGAGAGGTATGAAAACGCAAGAGGTTATCGGAAAGGTATAAGACTTATTTAAAAATGGGAAAATGGGACCATCCCTTATTTACCTTTTACGGGCTCTTCTTAAAGAAGGTATGAGTCGATTCGCTCTCATCCATGCTGTTGGTGTGAAATTCACACTCGGTAAGGGGGACCGTCATCGCAAAATCGAAATAGGGATGACTATCGCTTTCACTTTCGCGGTCGTTTATGGTAGAGGGTTGTTTGACCTTGGTGTTGTTGTATGTACCTGATCTCTCCTCCATCGATTCTCCTTCAGATGGGATCCTTGATGAATATCACGCCTTCACTAAGGATTCTAGTTCTTTGATTTTTAGGAGAATCCTTTCTTCTATTTGACTTATGTCTTCTAAGTCATCTAGGTAAGAGGTTTGATGGAATTCAGGCGGAGGGATTTCATCATTATTTCCACTCTCGCTTGTTTCAAGGTTTTCATTACAAGAAAACGATAGGGCTAAATAATGGGGAGTGAAGTTTAGAACGCCACATTCCGATTCTTCAAAATCCTCCCCATAATAATCGCACCATAAATAGTAAGAGTGGCGGGGATATAAATAATCAAAGAAATCCATGTTTTTTAGTCCATCGGGATCAGGCGGTCATATTTTCTTACAAACTGTTGGTTTGACACGGCCACGTGTAAGGATAACATGGCCCTGTGCTGCAGTCTGTATCTGAAAGAAAATAATTTTTAAGATATTGGAGAGTTGACACGGCCTCGTGTTAGGATAGCACGGCCCCGTGTCAATTCTGCAGAAAGTGAAAAATTAAAAGAAAAACAAGAAAAACCTAAAAAATATAGAAAGGATTAGGCCGTTAATTTTAAGCTTTCTCAAAATTCTTGTCTCCACGACAACGGTGCCAAAAACTTGACGTGCGTGTGGGTGTATATATTTTTTAGTATATTTTTAGCTCTTTTTTACTCACCGATTTCAAGTTTTAAATTTATAGAACACAATATTCTACTATCACTCTACACACACGCTAGGGAAAGTGCACCCATTGCGGACGTAGTATAGTGATGGCAAGATACTGAGGTCGTCCAAGGACACAAGAGCGTCTAATACCGGCTTATCGTCAATGTCTAATCGAACCAAACTTTGAAGAAAAGATTTTTAAAACTATAAAAAGATAAACTAAAAACAAAAAATAAAATAAAAGTAAAAATAGATAGACAAGAAAGAATCACTTGGTTCCGACTTATCTTTCATGTACCCTTTTGATGATTTCCGCACATTGGGTATTTTAAGAGATTATCTTAGTTATAGTACCAGGCCCCTCTTGTGAAGTCGACGTTACCTTCAACCTAGTGGTTTGAGTCAGCAAGGATACAATCCCACTAGGTCGGAATATTGAAAGATAATTAAGTAAGTTATTAATGCAAAAAGTGGTGGGTCCCCTTCCAGGCAGCGATCACCCTCAACCCGTTGGTCTGAGTCAGCAGGGATACAGTCCTCGTGGGGTTGGTTTAAAGTTTTAGTAGTAGTTTATAGATAAGGGGTTCAAGCGTTTTGCACCTCTCCCATGGTGGGTAATGCCCGCTCCGACTCGTGAGGTGTTACTAAGCTTGAACCAGGTTCTCGCAGGATCTATACACTGAACGAGACATAAAATTTACCAAACCACCCTTCTAACCCCCTTCTGGGCAATTAACGTGCTTTATATAGACCGTAAAGACACGAATATGTGAATCAACAACATATGAAGAATGATTAGATAAATTTGCCTTCTATATTAAAAACTAGTTATTAAAGTCATTAACACATACCCAATTAAAAAGTTCCCAAAGGTTGGAAATCATAAAATATATGTCTTCACCAAGTGATGTAAGAGTTTAGCCAAGCATGGCCTTTGTTTGACAAAGACTCTTACTATCAATCTTGGATCCCGAGACTACTACACACACTGTAACAGATGGAAAATGGATGATGGTGTTGTAGTGGTGGTGGAGTGGTGGCAAGTGAGAGAGAAGTGATTTGCCAAGGGGTGGTTTAGAATGGAACCAAGCACATCTATTTATAGCTGAAATCAGAAGCTCCACCACGGCCCGTGCCCGCCTGGCACGGCCCCGTGGTCATTTCTCTATCTTTCTTCCTCATTAACTTCTTGTCAAGTCTTGTAGTAACATGGCCCTGTGTGTCAATGGCACGGCCCGTGGCCAATGTACTTGTTGTACTATCACAGATTCTGAAAATCTTTGAGTTGACCACGACCCGTGTTGCCTTAGCACGGCCCCGTGTTGGCTGCTAGTTTTGTCCTTTGTTGTTGTCTTTTCTTCTACACAACATCCATCTTCGGACACAGCCCGTGTCTGGTGGACACGGCCCTGTGTCGAGTCTTCTAATCTTGTTATTCTTGTGGCTTGGATGTGTATTGGGGTTTGACGAGTTGCGTCAATTCCTCCTTCTTTGTATTTATGTTGGTTTTTGCTGTCTTTTTGCTCCTTTTGTACATTTAAGTTCTTTTGACCCTATAAATTAAAAAGGAACAGAAACACAAGCTTTTTCCAACATTAGTACTAAAAAAGGGTTGTTTTTACACCGTATTTGATATAATTTATATTTTGACTTTTATTAAATTACATCTTTGACCCGTCATTTGACCAACTTAACGTAATCTTTAGGAGATGCCCTCAAAGGGGATTATCACCTACCTTATTACGATCACGTAGCCAGGTTCGATTCGAACATTGGTTTGAGCTTAATGATCATAACTAAAAGTCAAAGCAGAAGTCAATTTGCTTGACTTTCGGCTAATAACTTAGCCTAAGAATGAAAAAGAACTATGAAAGAACATTTACAAGTGTTCTAGGAGAATATTGAACTCAGTAGGAGGCCTCTAAAGATCAGAAGCTACTCCAAGAGTGATAGATAGAAAGAATTGATGAGGTGCAAGGAAAAATGGTGAAACCATGGAGCTATTTATAGTTGCAATTTAATCATAGGATCATGCCAAGTGTTGGCATTGATTCTCGGATGTTAACATGTGCTTGGTGATGTGTTTGAAGCAGAAGAAGAGTGGCATTCCGCGAACTAGGTGTCAAGAGATGCAGGCTGGCATGGAAGTCTGCCAAAACTGCCAGCTGCACCCCTTACGGACCGTAAGGGGTGATCGCTTATGGTCCGTAAGGACCTAGCATGCCAAATGCCTTACGGTCCGTAAGGTATAAACTTTGGGGTCCGTAAGGAACTGCCAGTAATAATATCAATACATTCCTTACGGTCTGTAAGGATTACTCAGAAGGCAAAATTTTGGCATTTTGTCACAAATAGTCCCTCCACATCAAATCTTCCACAATTTTGCACATTTAGTCCCTCTTGTCCAAATAACTTGGCATATTTGAAAGTTGATTGGACACGTGTTGCCATTTAATTCGATATAAATTTCCGAGGTGTTACATGGCAGGTGTGAGAGAAGTGGTTTGCTAAATGATGGATTGATATTGAACCAAGCACCCTGATGTGATTAAAATAAAACATATAAATTATATCAAATACGGTGTAAAAGCAACCCTTTTTTTAGTACTAATGTTGGAAAAAGCTTGTGTTTTCGTTCCTTTTTAATTTTCAGGGTTAAAATAGCTTAAATGTGCAAAAAGAACAAAGAGACAGCAAAACCCAACATAAATGTAAACAAGGAGGAATTGATGCAACTCACCATGCCCCGATTCACATCCAAACCACAAAATAGCAAGAACAAAAGACTTGACACGGGGCCGTGTCAACCAGACATGAGCCGTGTCCGAAGGTGGATGCTGTGCAGAAGAAAAGACAACTACAAAAGACAAAATTGGCAGACAACACGGGGCCGTGCTAAGCCAACACGGGGCATGGTTGTCACACCCCGATTTCCACGTGTCACCGGTGGGCCCGGTGGGGAGTATCGTGACGTCATGGTTGGCAACATAATAGTCAAACAACACAATATTAATATGCACAGCGGAAGCAATTGAAAATATAATACAACCGAATTTATTATTGTAATATCAAATGTCACAATATTCGGAAGTTTATCCACAGAAGGATCGAACATAAAATGGAAACAATAGTTCAACAGACTTTTAGGCATCTTAAGCTTGCGAGACTTCTATTGATGCTAAGGAGAAATATCCAGCCAATTTCGTATAGTACCTGCATTTAGCCTTTTTGGGAAAATACGTCAGTTTACACTGGTAAATACATTCAACTGACTCATTTTGGAAAAAGAGTTTGAAAAGTGATTCGAGTGCAAACGGCACAAAATATCTTGACACATTGATTAAAATGCACAGAGGCAAAATTAATCTTTTTAACTTGGGAGAATTATTTAATATTATAATCTTGTGAACGAATTACATGTTACTTATGCGTTCAGTAGCCCGGATCTAGTCCGGGTTAAAGATCAATAGACACACCACGTTATTGAGTTATACACTGCCAGGTGTACGCCTACACCCCGTGCTCAGGTCGTGGCCAATCTCGTAAGATGATGCCAAGGATATCCGGGACATGGTCATTAACCCCCCAAAGGCTGTAAAGTAAACAAGACTGTTTAAACGAGCCGATCAAATTATTCAACTACCCACTAAGCGTGGAGATTTGATGCTCGATCAAGCGGTACGCTATGTACCGTAACCCAAGCCCTTATAGGGAAAATAAGTTAAAAGTATTTACCTGAGCTAAATATAAATTCAATCCCAGCCGTATATCAAATCAGCAAGTACAGATAGCTTTTACTGGGCTCCTAGTCTGGAACGAAGGTTTTTAATAACCTATTAGAATCCTAACGGGTCTTTAATTAAGCTTAAGCTTAGACCGGCTAGTTTCAAAGATACGGTTCGTACGCACGATTAAGCGAAGACCGGATAGAATGTGATTTAGACCCGACAAGTTTGAAGACTTGTTTAATATGGGTTTATTATTCACATTCTGGATTTTGAGATAAAACCGATAAGGTTTGACCCGTTTCGGCTAATTTATGTAAACTTGTTACATAAACCGAACCGAACGCGAAATAAGCGTAACGGGTATCCGTAAGAGCCATATACAGGTTTCCTAAGTTAATATGCTTCAAATATGTTGTGACATCATTAGGATGTCTTTCATTATGCCCGTAATGAGATTAAACACAAACTATGCCCCGTAGGGGTATTTTGGTAATTTCACATAAGCCGAAAAGCTCAAAACTGAGGTTTGAGTTTTTCAACCTTTGCTTACTGTTAATATATTATAATTTGCCTCCTATATCTGTAGGTATCAACCCGGGTATGTCTAATATAATTTTAATACATACTATGCGTTAAAAACGCTAAATAAGGCGATTAAAGGCCATTTCCGGGTTTGATACTTAAATCTGATATTTTTATATTTCCAGAAGGCTTAAAATAATTTATTTATCATATGTGATCAGTAGCAAAAGGTTTGGAGTCGTTTAGATGTGTAAAACTTATTTTATGGCCCATAAGGGCAAAACCGACATTTACCGAATTAAGCCTACGACTATGAGTTATGCTCAGCCTAAAATTAATTAAAAATCTTTAAAAATCCCAAAATAATATATTAGATCAGTGGGTAAAAGATTTGATATCAAAAAGTATGTTTAAGTAGGCTATACGCTAATTGCGCCATTTTATTAACATAAAGCATTCATTTAGCGATAATGAGCATAACTCTAAATCTACAAGTCAAACTGATATCAAACTTTGCATACAAGTTTATATATCAGTAACTAAGGTTTCTACACTTTTACATTTTCATAAATCACGTTTTAAGGTAATAAGGGCATAACGGTCAACATATGAGCAATTAACGGAAATATGCATATTAATTGGATAACTAGTGAACCAAGGTGTAAAATCACAGAGGGTTGTTCTATCATGTATCCTAATCCAATTTAAGCTCTGAGGCATTTCTAAAACATACCTAAACGGGTCAGAACTGAAAGTCAAACTATGTGACTTTCGGTTCCGAACCGGGTCTAAACAGGAAATAGTCGGGTTGAACATGTTTGGACATGTTCTAACACTTATTACTAAGTTATAACAATGATCAAACAGGTTATATATGTTCTAGATAGCTAATTATGCATAATTGACATTTTAAGCATCCTGTTGACTTTTTAATTAAAAGTTTGACCCGACTTTTGACCTGGTTAGAGTGGTGATCAGGGGAAACCCTTTTGAGGTTTTATTACCCACATAAATACCAACTCATAACTACTTTTGATTCGAGATATGACTGAGCCATTATTGACTAATCTCGAAGTCAAACCGTAATTACGACGGTTTGACTTTTAGCTAATTAACCAAGCTAAACTCAAGTAAAGAAGGATTAGAACACTTACTGAAGTCCTAAGCTTGATTAGGAAGGACTTGGGTCTGCTTTGAAGCTCCAGAAGGCTCCTCAATTGCAGAATGAAGGTGTGAGGAATGAGTTGAACAAGTGTGGCCTTTTATAGTGAATTCAAACACCACAATGTGTTGACAACAAGGTCTAGCACACACCACAATCTTCTCACATGTGTCCTAGATGCTTAGGGGGTGTTTTAGGGGTCAAGGGATGTGGAGAATCGAGTTAGAATCGCGCACAAAGGCAAGGGCAGCCAAGAAAACAGAAAAATCGAAGCTGGGCACCCCTAGCGTGACGCTAGGCCCCCCTCGCGTCGCGCTAGGCCCCTCCTGATCAGAATCCATATTTTTAGATTTTGCGATTTGATCCTTGCCCCTTCAAGACTCGATTAGGCACTTGTTTATTGCATTATGAACCCTCACACTTGATCTATAAGGGCTTTAAAATATATACCCACTTTGTTAAGTCCCCGGTTAACTTAATTGTTACCCGAAAAGTCCTAACTTTCAACGTTTACGCTTTAACCCCTCGTACACGAATTTGATCATAACTTTCTCATACGATAACGAAACTTTATGAAATTTTAATCGTGCATTCTAGTGAGCATAATTAACCGTTACAAAGCTTCGGGTTTGTCAAAAGGTCTCTCAGAGGTATAACTTAAACATGTTGACACATTTAGCCCCTGTAGTTTGTAATCTCTCACTTTTAGCTTCGTATGATCCATGATTTATTCGTTTGAAGGTATGAGCACCAAGTAGGGTTAATGTATATTATATTTATTCACTGTTGACATTTAGAATACGTATATCCACATACTTTCCATAATTGTCAACTTTAGTCCTTCTATAATATTTCTTTCACACGTTTAAACATTTGACACGTGTCTACACATGATAGGACGTGAATTTTCGAGGTGTTACATCCTCACCCCCTTAAAATAAATCTCGACCCGAGATTTACTGAAATAAATAAGGGTACTTTTCCTTCATCGTGGATTCAACCTCTCACGTGTATTCGGGACCTCTACAGGCATCCCATTTGACCTTTACAATAGGTACATGCTTCCGTCGAAGCTTCTTTATCTGTCGATCTTCAATCGACAAAGGTTTTTCCACAAACTTTAAGCTCTCATCTATTTGCACATCTGTATGCGGTATTACCAGTGATTCATCAGCGAAACACATTTTCAGATTGCTGATGTGGAACACATTGTGAATTCCACTGAGCTCTTCTGATAAGTTTAACTTATAGGCAACTGACCCGATACGTTCGATAACCTCGAAAAGTCCTATGTATCTCGGGCTTAGCTTGCCTTTCTTACCAAACCGCATCACTCCTTTCCAGGGTGACACTTTAAGTAGGACTTTGTCATCTACTTCGAAGTGAAAATCCTTACGCTTAGGATCAGCGTAACTCTTCTGCCTATCTCGGGCAGCTTTGAGACGGTCACGAATCTGGACAATCTTGTCCGTCATTTCAAGCACTATCTCTGGTCCTGATAATTGGACGTCTCCAACTTCTGCCCAACAAATGGGCGATCTACACTTTCTACCGTATAATGCCTCAAAAGGCGCAGCCTTAATGCTGGTATGGTAGCTATTGTTGTAGGAGAATTCGATTAATGGTAGGTCCTTATCCCAACTACCACCCAAATCGATCGCACATGTACGTAGCATGTCTTCCAACGTTTGAATAGTACGCTCACTCTGACCGTCAGTCTGAGGATGATAAGCCGTACTGAAATTCAACGTGTGCCCAAAGATTGTTGAAAACTCTTCTAAAAATGCGACGTGTACCTAGTATCTCTATCAGAGACAATAGCCACAGGTATGCCATGTAGGCTACAATCTTATCAATGTATAACTGGGCTAACATATCGGAGCTATAAGTCTCCTTGATGGGTAGGAAATGTGCTGACTTAGTCAGACTGTCAACTATAACCCATATCGTATTATTTCATTTCCTTGTCTTGGGTAACTTGGTAATAAAATCCATAGTTACCATTTCCCACTTCCACGTAGGAAGTTCAGGCTGTTATAGTAAGCCTGACGGCTTTTGATGCTCGGCTTTGACTTGCGCACATGTCAAGCATTTAGCTACATGGGTGGCTACAGACTTTTCAAGCCTATCCACCAATAATTTTCCCTTAGATCCTAGGTAGCTGATGGCAAATTCTTAATCGTTGCCTAATTAGGGTTGCGGCACTTAATACGTAAGCAATATGAACCGTCTTTCTTATTTATCAATATCAAACCCTCAGAAGATTGAGTCAGGCTTTATGTGCCTATGTTTTAAAACCTACTGAATCAAGGTTTCGATTATTCCATATCAATATGGGGTTTTCACAATACTCCAGCCTACGGCGGGATACAAATCTTAATTCTACCTGCCTTCCAGGAGGTAAGCAGGGATAACTTTTGAGAAGATAATTAAGATACAAGGAGGCTACAGAGATTTTCCATATCTCAGGCTTCAGTTCATCCATCATTGTTCGTGTCAAATGTGTGACACCTTTATGTTATAAGTCCACGAATTCCTTAATTGGGAACATTTACTTGAAAAAAAATTTCCATTTTTGGATATCTTCTTTGAATACTACTAGTCGACTTTAGTATAATATGATCATTGGGATATCTTAGGGTTCCATGTATTAAACCTCCATGCTGATCAGACATGGAAATAATCTATGGGACACACTAGGATACGCCAATCCTCATATGACACTTTTATCAAACATAGTTTGGCATTCGCAGGCGATAGAAAAACAATGAGAAAATAATTAAAATAACATATGTTGTCGTACTCTATGCGAAGAAAGAGTACTCTTAGATTTTTCGGAAGGATTCCTTGCCGATACTAGAAGAATCGGTTACTATGGTTTCCTTGGTAAGTTATACCTTGTGGATGATAATAAAAATTTTGCTAAGTTTATGGTTCATGAAGATTTATTATTGCCTGTATCAAAAAAACAGGACACTTAGCAGATGTTATCATTGATAAATGATAAGGAAGTTTATTGTGCAAGTGCTTATATTAAATCAATAATGGAAGTTTCATAAACTAGGCACCTAGCTCAGTTGGCTAGGCGCGCGAAAGGGTGCGGCCGGCCTAGACCCAGGTTCGATTCCGGGGACGGCCAGTTCCACCATTTTTTTATGTTTAATATTAATTAATCGCACGGATACGTGTAATTATGAGAGTTATCTCATAAGGAGTCTTGATAATTAATTGCTTCTTATTACCCACAATATGGGCTTGCTTTTATCACTATATTGAGTCCTTGTATTTAACGGAACTAGGACATCAAAAATGATTCCTAATGGATATAAAACATCCATCTATTAATGCTGAAGTAGTCTCAGAGGTATACAGGCTTCTTACTGAACTTTCGTTGCTTTTTATTAAGCCTGTACTCGCTCTCTTCCTCAGATTTCTTGGAGTTATCCTCCTTCTTTGGTTCATCCTTCATATACGAAGTGTGAACAAAATCTCCTCATGAGCAATTTAAACATGGTTTTGAATGAGATTTAGAGCGAGAAGCATTCGGCTCTTTGGATTGTCTCATGACCTTTCTATGGTTCTTCCATCTGCTGCATCAACCACAGCCTGGAGATTAACTCCATTGATATTGAGGTTTACGTTTGTAGTTTTATTAACTTTCGTCGCCTTATTAGTATTGCGACTTTCGTCTACCTCATCCGAGTTTTCCATACTCGAAACTTGGTACCAATCACCAAGATTTAACCATTATTAGTCATCATCCTGATGACCTGACCTAGGTTAGCCACGACATTCATAAACCGTATGGGCTATTCTGTTCCGAACATTCATAGTGAATGTTATTTGAACGTATTTCCATTATATTTAGCCTAGGTCACAAAAGGACCATCAATGACATTCAAAGTTTGGAGCGAGTCCAATACTTGCTTGACAGGGAACCATAATGTCACAACTGTCTTTGTCACAAGGACGATTATAAATAGCTCAAAGGCTTTTATTATATATATATACATATATGGCATAGAAGCCTGCCGCGAGGGACGTAGAAAAATATGGCATAAAGCACAGTCATGAAGGACATAAATGATTATACGGCACGAAGGCCTTGTCACAAAGGACATTTAGATATGGCACAAACGGCCTTGTTATAAGGACATTCATCAAATCTGGTACAAAGGCATGTCACCAGGAATGTTAACATTTAATATGTTAACTTGTCACGAATGACCAATTATAGCACATAGGCTTGTCAAGAATGACTTTAAAACATAACTTGATGGTCTATCACCAAGGACCTTAATTTATAAGCCGCAATCTTATTAGATTAGGGCTTCAAGGTTTGAACGTGGTTCTTCACCTTTGGACAGGGAGTCATAGACTACAACTGTCATCGTCTTGAAAGACGATTCTTTTGGCAGAAAAATAAGCCAAGCAACATCACTAATGGATGTTTATATATAACCATCGTATCTAATGATATTAGTCATGATCACATCGATCATATTGACTATTAGGTTTGGGTATAATCACACCATTTTGAACAGGGGATCATAAAGATCACCACTATCTTTGTCTTACCGACACTAGAATAAAGTATAGCCCGTAGGCATTTCATCACGAGGGATGTTAATATTATGATCATCATACTAAGGATACTAGTCAGGATCGCACTGATAGTATAGACTATGGGAATTGAGTATAGCTCACCCCCTTGGCAAAGAATCACAAAAGATTACAATTGCCTTGTCTCAGTTGGACGATATAATATAGCCCTTAGGCAAAACATCATTACGGATGTTAAAATTTTTAATCATCGTATTGATGATTTTTGTCATGATCGTATTGATCATATGAACTATTAGGTTAGAGCATAACTCACCACCTTGGACAGGGAATCGTAAAGATCACAATGTCAATGTCTCAAATGGACAATATATTATAGCCCGTAGGCAAGACATCACTAAAGGATGTTAAATAATATGATCATCGTATTAGATGATATTAGTCACGATCGCATTGATCACATAGACTATTATGTTTGGACATAGTCCAACATTTTAGACAGGAGGTCAAAGACCACCACTGTCGTTGTCTTATCGGACAACAAGTTTAGTCCGTAGGTGCTTCATCACTAACGGATGTTTATAATATGATCATCTTATAGGATGATATAAGCCATGATTCCTAGATCACTAGGCTAGATTTGAGAATTGGAAGAATCCAATATAAGGATGACTGTTGTGATTTTCTCGAATTACATTTGTCAAGAGTGCTAACACATTCCTAGGTGTTAACAAGGATGTGAATCCCTTGAGTAGGTTTCACCATCTTGGCCGCGTAGGCTAGGTTTCACCTTTAAGATTCCCTTCAATTGCATACTGACAGAGAAGGAAGGATATTTATTTTATTCAGGATTTTTTTTATCATAAATCCTAATTCATAAGTTAATAATAGCACCAATGGCCTAGTCGCGTAGACAAGTTAAATTTATAAGCCATGATTTCAGAGAATCGTGGCTTTAAGGTTTGAATCAAAGTTCATTACCTTTTCTTGACAGGGAGCTGTAGGCTACCACTGTCTTTAGTCTCAGAGGACATTAACTATAGCCCGTAGGCACTTCCCTTATAAGAGATGTTTATTACTGGATTGCCCTCTTAGGGAAATTCATTAACCATGGTAAACAGAGACCATATTTGGTTAATTTATTAATCATATTTATTTAGGATTTCTATTATAATTTATCCTAATTATAAAACATTAACAGTTTTATTAGTGGCACCCAATGGCCTGGTCACATGGACATTTATAAATTATAAGCTTATGATTTCAGAGAATCAAAGCAATAATAACAGTTTTATTTAATAGCACAAAAGGCCTAGTCACAAGGACAAATTTTTAAATTATAAGCCATGATTTCAGAGAATCAAGGTCTTTAAGTATATTAGCACAACTGGCTTAGTCACAAGGACATATATAATTTATAAGCTATGATTTCAGAGAATCAAAGCATGAAAGTATATTGGCACAATAGGCCTAGTCACAAGGACAAATTTTAAATTATATGCTAGGATTTCAGAGAATCAAAGCATTTGAGGTTTGAACCTAGTTCAATACCTTTATCTGACAGGGAGTCATAGCTACCACTGTATTTTGGCTCATGTAGAAATGAGCAAGGCCCGTAGGCACTATATTACCACGTATGGTTAAAATATGATCATCTTAATTGATGACATAAACCCAGGATTCAGGGATCATTAAACTGGGTTAGGAATCTTTTGAAGAATCATATATAAAAATGACGTGTGTGATTTTAATTGAATCACATCTGCCAGGAGTGTTAACATGTTTTAAGATGTTAACAGGGAATTGAATCTTTTTAAACAGGTCTTACCATCTTGGCCCGGTCTTATAATTGACCCAAGGCTAGGTTTCACACTTAAGATTCTTAATTAATGATTTGAATCTTTTTAACAGGTCTTACCATCTTGGCCCGGTCTTATAATTGACCCAAGGCTAGGTTTCACACTTAAGATTCTTAATTAATGATTTGAATCTTTTTAACAGGTCTTACCATCTTGGCCCGGTCTTATAATTGACCCGAGGCTAGGTTTCACACTTAAGATTCTTAATTTATAATTAACGCAGAACAATTTAAATTGAGGTGTAAATATGGATCTGAATCTAAATTGCGGAACTGCCATCTTGGCCGGTCTTAATATGACCCGAAGCTAGGTCTTGCCCTTTTAGATTTTGTCATTTTATTATAATGGTAGATCTTGCAAAAAGGAAATATTATTTTTCCATTTATTTAATATTTCTTAGTTAGAATGAAAGTTTAAACTTAATCATCCCATTATATAAAAATAAAAGTTTAAAGTTGCCCTAAGCGGGACTTAAAAGGAATAATGTGTCCTCGGAGGGACTGAAAGATAATTATGTCCTTATAAGGACTATTAAGGAAACGATCTTCAATAAAAGGAGTTTCTTCTTCATTTTATTTCTGAACGCTTTCTCCTTGGATGCTCGTTTCATTCTAGTCGCGGTACGAAGCTTAGCATCTCAGGGCTCCGGGTGTGGAGAACTCCTATTACGGCTTCTTTGCTTGGCGACGTATCCAATAAAAATTTGGAAGTAACATTTCAAGATTAGGATTTAGAATATTCCTAAGTTAAGTCTAGACTCAGAAGTTTAGATATGTGCAATTGTGTACTGAGATTAAACACAAAAGGCTAGTGTTTAATTCACTCAGTGTTGGCTCAGATACCAACCTGTCACACCCCGATTTCCACGTGTCACCGGTGGGCCCGATGGGGAGTATCGTGACGTCATGGTTGGCAACATAATAGTCAAACAACACAATATTAATATGCACAGCAGAAGCAATTGAAAATATAATACAACCGAATTTATTATTGTAATATCAAATGTCACAATATTCGGAAGTTTATCCACAGAAGGATCGAACATAAAATGGAAACAATAGTTCAACAGACTTTTAGGCATCTTAAGCTTGCGAGACTTCTATTGATGCTAAGGAGAAATATCCAGCCAATTTCGTATAGTACCTGCATTTAGCCTTTTTGGGAAAATACGTCAGTTTACACTGGTAAATACATTCAACTGACTCATTTTGGAAAAAGAGTTTGAAAAGTGATTCGAGTGCAAACGGCACAAAATATCTTGACACATTGATTAAAATGCACAGAGGCAAAATTAATCTTTTTAACTTGGGAGAATTATTTAATATTATAATCTTGTGAACGAATTACATGTTACTTATGCGTTCAGTAGCCCGGATCTAGTCCGGGTTAAAGATCAATAGACACACCACGTTATTGAGTTATACACTGCCAGGTGTACGCCTACACCCCGTGCTCAGGTCGTGGCCAATCTCGTAAGATGATGCCAAGGATACCCGGGACATGGTCATTAACCCCCCAAAGGCTGTAAAGTAAACAAGACTGTTTAAACGAGCCGATCAAATTATTCAACTACCCACTAAGCGTGGAGATTTGATGCTCGATCAAGCGGTACGCTATGTACCGTAACCCAAGCCCTTATAGGGAAAATAAGTTAAAAGTATTTACCTGGGCTAAATATAAATTCAATCCCAGCCGTATATCAAATCAGCAAGTACAGATAGCTTTTACTGGGCTCCTAGTCTGGAACGAAGGTTTTTAATAACCTATTAGAATCCTAACGGGTCTTTAATTAAGCTTAAGCTTAGACCGGCTAGTTTCAAAGATACGGTTCGTACGCACGATTAAGCGAAGACCGGATAGAATGTGATTTAGACCCGACAAGTTTGAAGACTTGTTTAATATGGGTTTATTATTCACATTCTGGATTTTGAGATAAAACCGATAAGGTTTGACCCGTTTCGGCTAATTTATGTAAACTTGTTACATAAACCGAACCGAACGCGAAATAAGCGTAACGGGTATCCGTAAGAGCCATATACAGGTTTCCTAAGTTAATATGCTTCAAATATGTTGTGACATCAGTAGGTTGTCTTTCATTATGCCCGTAATGAGATTAAACACAAACTATGCCCCGTAGGGGTATTTTGGTAATTTCACATAAGCCGAAAAGCTCAAAACTGAGGTTTGAGTTTTTCAACCTTTGCTTACTGTTAAGATATTTTAATTTGCCTCCTATATCAGTAGGTATCAACCCGGGTATGTCTAATATAATTTTAATACATACTATGCGTTAAAAACGCTAAATAAGGCGATTAAAGGCCATTTCCGGGTTTGATACTTAAATCTGATATTTTTATATTTCCAGAAGGCTTAAAATAATTTATTTATCATATGTGATCAGTAGCAAAAGGTTTGGAGTCGTTTAGATGTGTAAAACTTATTTTATGGCCCATAAGGGCAAAACCGACATTTACCGAATTAAGCCTACGACTATGAGTTATGCTCAGCCTAAAATTAATTAAAAATCTTTAAAAATCCCAAAATAATATATTAGATCAGTGGGTAAAAGATTTGATATCAAAAAGTATGTTTAAGTAGGCTATACGCTAATTGCGCCATTTTATTAACATAAAGCATTCATTTAGCGATAATGAGCATAACTCTAAATCTACAAGTCAAACTGATATCAAACTTTGCATACAAGTTTATATATCAGTAACTAAGGTTTCTACACTTTTACATTTTCATAAATCACGTTTTAAGGTAATAAGGGCATAACGGTCAACATATGAGCAATTAACGGAAATATGCATATTAATTGGATAACTAGTGAACCAAGGTGTAAAATCACAGAGGGTTGTTCTATCATGTATCCTAATCCAATTTAAGCTCTGAGGCATTTCTAAAACATACCTAAACGGGTCAGAACTGAAAGTCAAACTGAAAGTCAAACTATGTGACTTTCGGTTCCGAACCGGGTCTAAACAGGAAATAGTCGGGTTGAACAT
Organism: Helianthus tuberosus; assembly: GCA_030545235.1. Classification (NCBI taxonomy): domain Eukaryota; kingdom Viridiplantae; phylum Streptophyta; class Magnoliopsida; order Asterales; family Asteraceae; genus Helianthus; species Helianthus tuberosus. The sequence goes on along the minus strand of CM060377.1, from coordinate 146,255,479 downwards.
GTTTGGACATGTTCTTACACTTATTACTAAGTTATAACAATGATCAAACAGGTTATATATGTTCTAGATAGCTAATTATGCACAATTGACATTTTAAGCATCCTGTTGACTTTTTAATTAAAAGTTTGACCCGACTTTTGACCTGGTTAGAGTGGTGATCAGGGGAAACCCTTTTGAGGTTTTATTACCCACATAAATACCAACTAATAACTACTTTTGATTCGAGATATGACTGAGCCATTATTGACTAATCTCGAAGTCAAACCGTAATTACGACGGTTTGACTTTTAGCTAATTAACCAAGCTAAACTCAAGTAAAGAAGGATTAGAACACTTACTGAAGTCCTAAGCTTGATTAGGAAGGACTTGGGTCTGCTTTGAAGCTCCAGAAGGCTCCTCAATTGCAGAATGAAGGTGTGAGGAATGAGTTGAACAAGTGTGGCCTTTTATAGTGAATTCAAACACCACAATGTGTTGACAACAAGGTCTAGCACACACCACAATCTTCTCACATGTGTCCTAGATGCTTAGGGGGTGTTTTAGGGGTCAAGGGATGTGGAGAATCGAGTTAGAATCGCGCACAAAGGCAAGGGCAGCCAAGAAAACAGAAAAATCGAAGCTGAGCACCCCTAGCGTGACGCTAGGCCCCCCTCGCGTCGCGCTAGGCCACTCCTGATCAGAATCCATATTTTTAGATTTTGCGATTTGATCCTTGCCCCTTCAAGACTCGATTAGGCACTTGTTTATTGCATTATGAACCCTCACACTTGATCTATAAGGGCTTTAAAATATATACCCACTTTGTTAAGTCCCCGGTTAACTTAATTGTTACCCGATAAGTCCTAACTTTCAACGTTTACGCTTTAACCCCTCGTACACGAATTTGATCATAACTTTCTCATACGATAACGAAACTTTATGAAATTTTAATCGTGCATTCTAGTGAGCATAATTAACCGTTACAAAGCTTCGGGTTTGTCAAAAGGTCTCTCAGAGGTATAACTTAAACATGTTGACACATTTAGCCCCTGTAGTTTGTAATCTCTCACTTTTAGCTTCGTATGATCCATGATTTATTCGTTTGAAGGTATGAGCACCAAGTAGGGTTAATGTATATTATATTTATTCACTGTTGACATTTAGAATACGTATATCCACATACTTTCCATAATTGTCAACTTTAGTCCTTCTATAATATTTCTTTCACACGTTTAAACATTTGACACGTGTCTACACATTATAGGACGTGAATTTTCGAGGTGTTACAATGGTCAACTCAAAGATTTCAGAATTTGCGATAGTACAGCAAGTACTTTGGCCACGGGCCGTGTGGTTGACACGCGGGGCCGTGTTAGTACAAGAACTGACAAGCAGTTAATGAGGAAGAGAGAGAGAAATGACCATGGGGTTGTGCCAGGCGGGCACGGGCCATGGTGGAGCTTCTGATTTCAGCTATAAATAGAAGTGCTTGGTTCCACTTCAAACCATCCCTTGGCAAACCACTTCTTTCTCACTAGCCACTAATCCACCACCACTACAACACCATCATCCACCACCACCACCATCATCCATTTTCCATCTTTTAGAGTGTGTGTGTAGTCTCGGGATCCAAGATTGATAGTAAGAATCTTTGTCAAACAAAGGCCATGCTTGGCTAAATTCTTACATCACTTGGTGAAGACATATCTTTTATGTATTTCTTTTATGATTTCCAATCTTTGGCAAGTTTTTAATTAGGTATGTATTAATGACTTTAACAATTCGTTTTTTATATTGAAGGCGAATCTACTTAACCATTCTTCAAATGTCGTTTAGTCACATATTCGTGTTTTTACGGTCTATGTAAAGCACGTTAACTACTTGGAAGGGGGTTAGAAGGGTGGTTGGGTAATTCTATGTCTCGTTCAATGTATAGATCCTGCGAGAACCTGGTTCAAGTTTAGTACTACTCCATCGATTGGTCGGGAATGACTGGCCCGACTGAGAGTAAGAAACCGCTTGAACCCCTTATTCACAAACTACTATTAAAACTTTAAACCAACCCCGCGAGAACTGTATCCCTACTGACTCAGACCAACGAGTTGAGGGTGACCGCTTCCTGGAAGGGGGCCCACCACATTTTGCATTAATAACTTACTTAATTATCTTTCAATATTCCGACCTAGTGGGATTGTATCCTTGCTGACTCAAACCACTAGGTTGAGGGTAACGTCGCCTTCACAAGAGGGGCCTACTACTATAACTAAGATAATCTCTTAAAATGCCCAAAGTGCGAAAATCATCAAAAGGGTACATGAAAGATAAGTCGGATCCAAGTAATTCTTTCTTGTCTATCGGTTTTTTTTATTTTCCGTTTATATCTTTTTATTAGTTTAAAAATATTTTCTCAAAGTTTGGTTCGATTAGACGTTGACGATAAGCCGGTACTAAAAGCACTTGTATCCTTGGACGACCTCGGTATCTTGCCAACACTATACTACGTCTGCGATGGGTGCACTTGCCCTAACGTGTGTAGAGTGATAGTAAAATATCGTGTTTTATAAATTTAAAACTTGAATTCGGCGAGTTAAAAAAGAGCTAAAAATAGACATAAAAATATGCTCACACCGACACACGTCATGTTTTTGGCACCGTTGTCGGGGACACAAGAATTTTAAGAAAACTTAAAATTGATGGCCTAATCATTTTCTATCTTTTTCTTTTATTTTTCCTCTTTTTCTCTTAAAATTTTGCTTTCTGCACATTTAGCACATGGCCGTGTAGGATCAACACGGGGCTGGGTTAAATCTACAGTATCTAGGAGAATCTGTTTTATTCTTACTGGAACATTGACATGGGGTCGTGTTACAGGAACATGGAGCCGTGTTAAACTTTCAGTATTTGGGAACTTGAAAACTGAAAGTTCTCCTGGATAGCACGGGTCGTGCCAGCCACAGCACAGGGTCGTGTTACTCTTTTGATCAGGCTTTCTTTTTGTTTTTGTTCGCAGAAAATCATGCAATTCTATATAATTCACAGGAATACAGTTTGGTGCATGACCTCTATCTCCGACAAAGACATAAAAGTACCGCTTGACGAACCCGAGCACTTTTTAAGAAAACGACTTAAAGCCAAAAACTAACAAAAAGCCTCGATCCAAAACCCCCCTATGGTGGATCAATGCACTCTCATGGATTACCTACACCCTACGGTCGGTAATTTTGGAGCCGCTATTAACCCTCTTAATGTCGATGCTAATAACTTTGAGCTTCGACCACACCTTATCCAAATGCTCTGAAATTCCGCCACTTTCCATGGCCTAGCCGATGAAGATCCCCATTTACATATTACCAACTTCTTGGAAATATGTGACACCTTTCGGATCAACGGAGCCTCTAGCGATGCCGTTCGGCTCCGTATGTTCCCTTTTTCCCTCAAAGACCGAGCAAAAGCTTGGTTAAAACCCTCCCAAATGGGTCCGTACACACTTGGGATGAACTTGCCCAAAAATTTCTCTACAAATGTTTCCCTCTCGCTAAAACCGCCAAACTCATGACCGAGATTAACACCTACTCTCAAGAAGACGGGGAATCCTTGTACGAGACATGGGAAAGGTTCAAGGAGCTATTAAGGAAGTGCCCACATGACGGTCTTGAACGTTGGCAACAAGTGTCCACCTTCTACAACGGACTCTTGCCACACACAAGGCAAATCCTTAATTCCGGCTCCGGGGGACTCCTTGGGAATTGGCGACCCGAGGAAATTTATAATCAAATTGAAGAACTTGCTCAAAACAGTTTTCAATGGCAAACTCCTAGGGGCTCAAAATATATAGCCCTGGGCGCCCACAAAGTGGATGAATCCACTTCTTTGCAAGCCCAAATCGAAGCCTTAACTAATAAAATAAAGAAACTTTAATTGAACAAAACGGCTTCGGTTATGGCTTGCGAAGGATGCGGCGCCCCCCATGAAAACTGGAGTTGTATGAAAGATCTAGAAAATCAAACGGAAGTGGTAAATTACCTAAATAACCAGCCACAACCACCGAGAATTCAAAGTAATACTTTCACTCCTGAGTGGCGTAATCATGCCAACTTTAGTTGGAGGGAATCGGGGGGTAATAACCAACAAAATCAAAATCAACGATCTAACTTTCAACAACAACCATGAAATGACCAACAAGGTTTTCAATCACAACAACAAGGAGGAAGAGAAATGCTTGACGATATCATCACTCGCCTCCTCTCCGAATCCGATAAAAGATACTCGGAAAGGTTCTCACAAACTGAAGCCAAAATTAGAAACCAAAGGGCTAGTATCCAAAATATGGAAAAACAATTTAGTCAATTAGCCCAACATTTCGCCGAAAGACCACAAGGAGCCTTACCAAGTAACACCGAAAGAAACCCAAAAGCCCAAGTAAATGTAATCAATTTAAGAAGTTGGAAGGTAGGACCCGAGAGTGAGCCAACCCCACAACAAACCAATCCAATCCACGCTAAAACACCCATCGATAATAACCAAGAAAATACTCAAACCCAAAACACCGACACAACCAAACCACCTCCGGTCCCTTACCTCGGTCGTTTACTTCGGCAAAAGACAGACGAGCAATTTACTAAGTTCGTAAGCTTGCTTAAACAACTCCACATCAATCTTCCTTTTGTAGAAGTCCTCATTCAAATGCCAAAATATTCCAAGTTCATGAGAGACTTCCTCACTCACAAAAGGAAGATTGAAACCATCCAACAAGTCACCCTTAGTGAAGAATGCTCAGCGGCACTCCTCAACAAGCTGCCCTAAAAGAAGATTGATCCCGGAAGCTTCACCATTCCTTGCTCTATTGGTGGATCGCCAATAAGCAATGCACTAGCCGACTTGGGGGCTAGCATTAATTTAATGCAGGTCTCTATGTTCAACCGACTAGGATTGGGTAAGCCACATCCTACAAAGATGAGCATACAACTTGCGGATAAATCAGTAAAGTACCCTCAAGGTGTCATAGAAGACTTATTGGTAAAGGTAGGGGAATTTGTTTTTCTGGCCGACTTTGTTATTCTAGACATGGGAGAAGACACCGAAATCCCACTCATATTAAGACGACCCTTCCTTGCCACCGCACGAGCTATGGTGGACATGAGTGACGGCAACTAACATTGAGGGTTGGTGAAAAAGAGATCAAGTTTGAAGTTGCGCAACGAGCGGAGGATGATCCGGTCAAATATCTCAACGCGATTGACTCAAGCTTAGATGATGCATTGCAACGATACAACTCGGGATGTGAGTCATCCCACGCGGGTAACATTTGACCGGCTTTGTGTCTAGCCAAGGACCCTTATAAACGTGGCGCACCATGAAGGCATTCCATGGACTATCCATTAGCTTAGTAGTTTAATTTTAGTTTAATCTTAGTTTAAATTTTAGTTTAATGTTTTCTTGTGAGTATTTAGCTTTGTAGGAGTAAGGCACGCTCAACAAGGAAAGATGGATGGTGAAAAATGGAACCCATGCATGTAAATCAGAGGCCTCCTGACTCATTAATTGCAAAACAGTGGCTGGAGAACGGGGCCGTGCTCACCCAGCACGCCCCCGTGCCCAACTTACTGTTGTCAAAAAAATTTCTGCCAGAAGGTGGCACGGGTCGTGCTCGCCCAGCACGCCCCCGTGGCCACCCCACTGTAAGTCTTCTGATTTCATTTTGTTACTGGAACTTTGGACACGGGGCCATGTCCCCATAGCACGCCCCCGTGCTGCAAGTGTCAGTAAACAAAAATTTTTGTTATTTTCACACTTTTTACACATTTTTCAAAAATAAATCCTATTTGAGGCACATTGAGGGCAATGTGTAATTTAAGTGTGGGGGGAGGATAATAAAAACCTTGAATCATTTGTCCTAAATCAAGCCTTACACAAAACTCGCCTTGGAACCGCTGATCACCCCAAACTTTTTCAAAAATTTTCTTTTATTTTCTTTTACTTATCTTAGTTTAGTTGGGTAAAACAAGTTCTAAAAATTATGTTTTTACGAATTTACAACTAATAGCATCATGATAAAAAGAACCGATTTAGAAAATTACGAAAACGGGCATGACAAATCTTTGTAAAATTTGATTATATATACATTTTTACACTACAACCCTTTTTCCCACAAAAGTGAGTTTTGAGCCATTACCGAGTATACAAATATACATTTACACTAATTACTCAATTTTCGTTTCTTGTGTGAATAACCCGTTTGGTTCTCATGAATCTAGAACTTGACAATACGATACGTTCCAAGTCCTTACCGACAAAAATCCAAGTAAGTAAATGATAGAGGCATTAGGATAAACCCTTTTAAAAAAAACAAAACTTTTATTTTTCTTTGCTTTATCCAAAAATATCCTCATATTTAAACCCTTTGAACCTTTAAAACCTTTTTATTTCAAACCCACAAAAACAAACCTTTTCATTTTTCATCTTTCATTTTTATCGGTTATGAAATTACGATTACGGCTCAGTTTCAACTTTGGCAACCAAAAAAAAAACAGAAAAACTAGAAAAATATGCCAAAGTATTTTTTTCTAAGCCACAAAGCAATTGAAAAAACGATATTTTAAGATTTTTCGCCCTTTCCAATAAAAATACCAAACCCGAACCACCACCTGTTGGACCGTGTTCCGACCCTGAAAAGTCAGTCAAGGACGTTCATCTTCACGTATAAAGGCGGAATCAGTACACGCAAAGTAACAACAACTTTTCCTTTCAATTTCTTCTTTATTAATGCTTTCTGGAATGATTTTGACAGAGTTCGGTTACCTAGCACATGAACATGTTTCGCTCCAATGTACACCACTAACTAATCAGGTTTCGCTTATGATGTCTATATATAGTGCCTATGGTTTCGCTTATCCGGTCATGACACAAAAGCGAAACCTCCAAGAACCATAAAAGCGAAACCCTAAGTTGACTAATAAGCGAAACCTCTCTTAAAACCCTAAGAGCGAAACCTCATCTAAACAATGTACACATAAACGAAACTAACATATTAAACCCTATCTTAACTTTCAAGCTCCAATCTTGACTATCTTGACCTAAGACTTGATTCAAACGAAGTCAACAGACATTCCGTGCATCAACAGACTCCCCCTTGGATGTTGAAGAAGTTTTCAGCTTTGAGTCTTCAGTCTTGGTCATTTTGCCTTCTCATTCAGATTTTAACATTGTAGGCATCCATCACTTTCTTTGATCAACTTCACACTTTTACTCTTACACCAAGATCTCATTACTGGCTCTATCATTAACAGCTTCATCATCAACAGCTTTATCATCAGCAGGCTCCCCCTTTCGTCAAGCTTCCGTGCTTTTAGGGATCGACACCTAGCTTTCCAGCTACAAGCTCCTCCTAACTTTCAGTTTGTCTTCAGACTCCCCCTTAGACTCTGCTCTCGGGATCGTAGTCTGGATTTTTCCTGCAATCACTCATACAACTATAAGTAACAACATTTTAAACTTCCAAATATCGTAATCTGACAATTCAATCTCTTCAAAATCACTTCTCATAAATTTGGCAGTTTCATCGAATCGTATCGGAAACTAGCTCTATAACAAAATAAGCATCCAAATCCCCCACAGTTAATCATCCAAGTCCAACTTAATGACCTTGGAGATATCACAAACTGTTTTTGAATTTTTGATTTTAAAACTTCAAGTTTCAAATTAATGAACTTGTTTTATTTTCAGAAACACGATCAGCTTACTTAGATTTTAAAACTCAGCACTCAGACATCGGTTGTCGAACATAAAGCAGAAATCAAAATCTTTTTATATTTTCTGAAAATATAAAGCAGTAATGAAATATGTACAAACATATTTACAGACAATATTTTTTTTAAGTATGCGTCAGAGGATCATATCAGTTTTTGACAAGTCACAAGTACCGTTGAGCTTAGTTACACATTAAGAATTAAACAATTCACTTAGATTGTCAATATACTGATCCACTTAAATTTTCATACAAACTTCAACTGATTCAGGATACAAATTAGGTATTTTAGAGACTTAAACTTATACGTGTGTCCCACCTCTTGAATATACTCCCGTATCCAGATCCCAATATTCAGTCTTACAGGTAATTATAACACAAATGATATCTGTAAGGGGTTAATAATTTATGAAGAATCATGAGAGCTCAGGTCAGAACTACCGTTCAGCAGAGAGATCATGACTCAACTTGAGTGTGTCCCCTTTAGAGGATCTTTTTTACAACAGCATTGCTAAGCAATTTTATTGTCTTATCATATATGCTGAGGGTGATGCTATGTTTCAAGCATTTGCGGAAAGTATTATTCGAGGACTAGGTCAGAACTTCCATTCAGCAGAAGTCCCGGAATAATACCCCATATATCACTGAGTATAAAGACCTAGTATATCACAAAAAGGAACCTTTCAAACGAGATTTCAGGGGTTACCTATATATCCAAGTAGTGTTCCCCACAAAATAAGCAAGTGTTTGAATTTAAGTTTATATCCCGAAAAAGTTTACTAAGTGTATAAAAATCTATCAACACATCCACAGTGAGATCGTTTAACACATTTAAACTTTCCATTTCTTTAGCATCTTGTAACTATCTACTGATGTACTATCATATCCTCTTTTTACGCAAAAACTCAATTTTTGAATTTTATCATGTTTTTTACTTTTTCAAATTTTCAAATGTTTTTGTATTTTCTAACAACAATATATCTCCCCCTAAAATGCAAAACCATTTAAAGAAAATTTGACAACCAACACTGATAGCTTTGTCTCGCCATCCATTTTCTGCATCTCATGCTCTGTTTTGCAGAAAATATAACACTTTAAGCAGAAAATATAACATACCCCCATGATTTACAACACATTGATATTTTACAGTTTGAAAACCGATTTTCAATCTGATGAAAGTAATCATGTTTGTTCAGCCGTGAGGGTTTCGGCGTATTCAATCAACATATAGTCAAACAAAATTAAAAACAAACATATTTTTGGTTTTTCAAATTTTAACAAACTAAAAACATATTTTTGGTTTTTTTTAAATTTTTCAAATTTTTAGGGTTTTGAAAATATTGTTTATTTATGTACAGAAAACAATCAAACTAAACTCCCAGTTTAACCAAACCAGGGTTCTGCAACCTCTTCCTGTGCCAGGCTTCTCCAATTTCCCTTTTCACAATCTTCAGCTTCGTTGAGCACCTGCACATTCAAACTCTATCAATCATTTGAACAATTTAGCCCAGGTCTGTTGAACCTTAGGCATTTCAACACAATAATTCTCATTCAATTTTGGAAACTCTTTGTCACTAAAAACTTTTTCAACTTTGACTTTAACTTTCTCATCTTTTACCGACGTCACTTGTTTCTTAGCACTCCACATTTGACCTTCTGGAGTACCTCTTTTGTAAAAGTTTGTCTCTTTTTGAACCTTTTGTTTTTTAATAACATTTTTAGGTTTCCAAAACTCTTGAGGTTTTGTCATATCAACAGATGTTCTCCAACTCTGTGTTGTTCTGAATCTGGGTGTGTGAGAATTCCAGGTTTGTCTTGAATCGAACCTGTTTGGGTTTGATTTCCAATTTTGATTTGAAGCAAACTTGTTTGTATTGTACCTCCAAGTTTGTTTCGAATCAAATCTGGTTGACCTTGGTTTCACATCCTCAGATTTCTGTTTTTCAACATCAACAGGCTTTGGATTTGGACACTTTCGTGCAACATGTCCAATCTGATCACATTTAAAACACACTTTCTTTGAAACGTCCTTGGCCTGTTGTTGTTTCTTTTTCATAGTCTCAAACTCCTCATTAGATTGTTGTCCAAATTTGAGTTTTTCCTCTTCTTTCAAGCTTTTCCCTTGAACAAAACTCATCTTTTGTTGCAAATTTGGTTTTTTACTTTGATTCCAATTCCGTTTCTTTTTATAACCTAAACCAGCCTTCATGTTTTTCTTCTTAAAACCAGGTTTGTTATAAAAAGATTTATGACCTTTACCAGCAAACTTAGAAATCTCAGACTTCTCAATCTCAACCATTTTGAAAACTTTATCGACCTTCTCTGAAATCACATTCTGAATCGGGAATACAACATCTAAGAATAATTTGTCCGATCCAATCATGGTATAAACCAATCCTTTTGAATCATCATTCAAATTTTTCTCGGATTTTGTGTTTTTCAGATAACCATCATAAAGATTTCCTTCATCCTCATCCTGTGATTCAGACTTACCTTTTGTAGGCTCATCTTTCAAAACGCTTTCAACAACCTTACTTACCACCTCTGAATCATTAGCATCATCAGATTTGGAGTAAGTCACATCGATACTTTCAGGTAACTGGTCAGCTATGTTTAAACCCTTTGCCACCTTTTCCTCATCATAAAAAGTATAATTGTTTCTCAATGGTGGTGGTACCTGATGAAATTCTGAACCAATACCCTTTTTGCAATTTTCAGTATCTTTGTCATCTGGTGTGATGTTGAAAATGCGTTCGAGAATGTACGAAGAGTTATGATAACTTTGAAGTTTTGTAACAATCTTTTCTTTTTCAGCCAAGACTTGTTTAAGATTAGCAATTTCATCAACACATTTGTTCAATTCAATTTGCTTTTCTTTAAACTTTCTTTCATACATTTCTTTAGTAACTAAAGTTTCAGACAATCTTTGATCAAAACTTTTGACTTGGCTTTTCAAAGTATCATAAGCTTCTTGTACTCTCTGACTCGACCACTTTAAAGAATCATACTGTTTTTGTAAATCTTGAAATTTAGATTCTTTTTCAACACAATCGACACATTTTGCTGAACATAGTTGTCTATAAACATCATTATCCTTTTCAAGACCTTGACATTTCTGTGTCAATTTTTCATCTTTTAATTTCAAAATTTCTTCTTTTTCAATCATATCTTTACATTTTATTGTGAAACCATTTTCAAGTTTGCTTAATTCATTATCTTTTGTTTTTATCAATTTATCTTTTTCAATACAGGCTTTGCACAATTCTATGCAATTCCTGCATTTGCTTTCTTTTTCATCAACCAATTCAACATTCGATATATCAGAAGATTTTCTAACCTCAGTCTCTTTCAGCACCGGTTCTTCTGACTCAACTTTCTGATCTTTCTCCTTTTCTTCTTTCTGAGCTTCTTCATTCTTCTGCATTTCTTCAGCTCTCTGTTCCTCTCCAGCAAGCTTTGCAACAGTCTTCACTTCTTCAATCATCTTCTTCAATTCTTCTTCTTTTCTTTTCTTTTCTTCAGTTCTACCACCTTCGGTAAACTTGCTTCAAAAACTTCTTTTAACTTGTTCATCAAATTTGGCAAATAGCTTTTATCAGAAAGCCTTCTTGTGTTGAAAGTGCCCTCACTTGGAAACACATTGGTTACTGCATCAAAATCCACTTTTGATGGATCAACTACTGGATTACCCTGTGGATCCATGTAACACTCTAGTTCTTCATTCCATCTCTTGGCTCTTTGTGCTTCCTTAAATGGTTCATACAATTTGCCAATCTCCCATCTCGCACTGTCTCTTCTCCACCAAGTATCATGATCATCATTTGCAACAAATGCATATCCAACTGCATCTTCTTCAGGGCAAACTTGACTCCAGTCGTAACCTTCATCATCATATATAACTGCAAGAGCCCTTGATCTTTCTTCTGGTTGCTTTAATCTTGGTGGCTCAGACTTGTTCTGATGGTAAATCGCTTTCTTGTAATAATCTTCGTTGAACGGGTTTGCAGAATCATTATCAGCATACGCATTTCTACACTCGCGCTTAAAGTGACCTCTTTGTTTGCATTTGAAGCATGTCACCTTAGATTTATCAAATCCCAGTTTGGTAGATGGTCCACCAATTGACTTTCTCCCCGTGATCTCCATGAACCTCTGTGCCCGACGAACTGCACTGGCCATGCACCATCTTATATCCATTAGTTCCATCTCCTCGAGGTCTAATTGATCATAATCTTCTTTTGTCAAGTTGGTGTTGCCGATCTTCCCTGCAACGAGACTTTCATACGATTCAAGTACAGATGCCAAGAAAACCATCTGTTGTTTTGCCAACTCTTCGCTGAAATTCTAGCCATTCTTCAGATCCACTGCGATATTACACTGGAATAAATTCTTTGAAGCAGATTGATCAGAAGTTGTTGAACAAGATCCACTGTGAAAACCACTGTGAAAACTTTCATTGTTCACTGAGCTTGAGCTTTCTGCAGAAAATGCTGTTCTTGGAGACCCAGCCTGCGGCACATTTCCTCTGTAGTAAAGCTCTACATTCTGCTGATAAGCTGGATTGTTGACTTTAGATCTCTTTATCTCCAACTCATGACTTTCAAGCCTTTCAATCAGCAAATCCACTTTTAAATCTTCAGGCTTGATTGTATTTTTCAACATTAGAGCGAAATATTGCCACTCTTGATCATTTGGCAATGAATCAAACAATTTATCCACCAGCTCCTCTTCAGAAGGTAAGATTTGGTGTCTGATCAGCTCCATTTTCAGATGTCCGAATCTCTCAATCATTTTACAAACAGACTCATTTTTCATACAATTGAATAAATCAAACTCTTTACGCAACAATTTTTTTTGTTTTTAACAATTTCATTACTTCCTACACACTTTCTCCCTAACGCTTCCCACAAACTCTTTGAAGTTTTCTCTTGTTCAAGTAACGAGATAATATCCTCTCTCACTGACTGTTTGATGAATGTGATCATTTTATATTCGGCCACAACATTTTTTATATCTTTTTCTGTAAAATCTTTTGCATCTATTAACTCTCCTCCCTCTTTTACTGGTTCAACGTATTCATGTGTCAGTTTTAACCAGCTTTCAGGAGCGAAAGCTTTTACCCAACCCTCAAATCTGTTTTTCCACCAGTTATAATCTTCAACTTTCATTAGCTTCGGTGGTTTTTGTTGACTTCCATACATGTTCTCGAATTTCAAATTCTCCGAAATCTCCTTCGAATATTCTTTCATCTCAGATCTTCTATCTGACGATTCGGAAGTGAACGCGTTATAGAATGTGTTGTAGAACTCTTCACCGTTGCTTGACATCTTCAAACACCTAGTAACAAAACAAACAAACTCAATCAGTTTAAACACTTACAAAAATTTTCGAAATCTTGAAAAACAATGACACAAAAGCGAAATATCAGCTATTTTGACTGATAAGTGAAATCAGTCAAAGTGTCAGATAAACGAAATCAGTCAATGTGACTGATAAGCGAAATATCACTTTGTCACAAAAGCGAAACCTTATGGTTCGTATGAGCGGAACCTTCGATGTCCGTAAAAGCGAAACTATCAAGTGTCCATAAAAGCGAAATACCGTCGATGTTCGAATAAGCGGAACCTAGTTTTTAGTTGATTTTAACCATTTTTAGTCCGAATTTCAACCTGATTCTTTCTAGGGTTTGTTATTACCGTATTTTACATATAATACTCAAAAATCAGACAGTTTCAACCGTAGGAACTATTTCAAATCGAAAAAGTATGAGAGAAAATGAGTAGAAATGAGAGAATTCGGTCGATTCAGCTGTAGTAGTATGAACTCCTCGTCCTGAAGCTCTGATACCACTTGTTGGACCGTGTTCCGACCCTGAAAAGTCAGTCTAGGACGTTCATCTTCACGTATAAAGGCGGAATCAGTACACGCAAAGTAACAACAGCTGTTCCTTTCAATTTCTTCTTTATTAATGCTTTCTGGAATGATTTTGACAGAGTTCGGTTACCTAGCACATGAACAGGTTTCGCTCCAATGTACACCACTAACTAATCAGGTTTCGCTTATGATGTCTATATATAGTGCCTATGGTTTCGCTTATCCGGTCATGACACAAAAGCGAAACCTCCAAGAACCATAAAAGCGAAACCCTAAGTTGACTAATAAGCGAAACCTCTCTTAAAACCCTAAGAGCGAAACCTCATCTAAACAATGTACACATAAACGAAACTAATATATTAAACCCTATCTTAACTTTCAAGCTCCAATCTTGACTATCTTGACCTAAGACTTGATTCAAACGAATTCAACAGACATTCCGTGCACCAACACCACCTACCCTTCAAAGCCCTCTTGATATTTATAAGGATTTAACGTCAAAAGGAGAAGGTTTGATCGATTGTCAAGCCTATGGTAGGAGTAAGTTCCAAGATCGGGCATGAGCGTTTCACTTAATACATCATCAGCCGAGTGTTGAGTGACCACTTGTGAGGTGTGTAAATTTGTATATAACTAAATAGAATTTTATAAAGGCATGTTATGCCCTAAGTAAATAATTTTTCTTAAATTGTGTTTTAAATAAATCATGACGAATAAGATTGTAAATAAAATAAAAACAAAATAAACTTAGAACTTGGATTCCTGACACTTTAAAGATGAGACAAAAACCTTCTCTTCTACCTATTCCGTTTGTGTGTCTAAGCCACGTAATAGAGTTTGCTTGAGGACAAGCAAAGATTCAAGTGTGAGGGTATTTGATGTGATAAAAAATACAACATATAAATTATATCAAATACGACGTAAAAGCAACCCATTTTTAGTACTAATGTTGGAAAAAGCTTGTGCTTTCGTTTCTTTTTAATTTTCAGGGTTAAAAGAGCTTAAATGTGCAAAAGGAACAAACAGACATCAAAAACCAACATAAATGTAAAAAAGGAGGAATTGACGCAACTCGCCATGCCTCGATTCATATCCAAACCACAAGATAGCAAGAACAGAAGACTTGACACGGGGTCGTGTCAACCAAACACGGGCCGTGTCCGAAGGTGGATGCTGTGTAGAAGAAAAGACAACTGCAAAAAACAAAACTGGCAGCCAACTCGGGGCCGTGCTAAGCCGACACGAAGCGTGGTCAACTCAAAGATTTTCAGAATCTGCGATATTACAACAAGTACTTTGGCCACGGGTTGTGCCGTTGACACACGGGGCCGTGTTACTACAAGAACTGACAAGCAGTTAATGAGGAAGAGAGAGAGAAATGACCACGGAGCCGTGCCAGGCGGGCACGGGCCATGGTGGAGCTTCTGATTTCAGCTATAAATAGAAGTGCTTGGTTCCACTTCAAACCATCCCTTGGCAAACCACTTCTCTCTCACTTGCCACCACTGCAACACCATCATCCATCACCATCATCCATTTTCCATCTTTTAGAGTGTGTATGTAGTCTCGGGATCCAAGATTGATAGTAAGAATCTTTGTCAAACAAAGGCCATGCTTGGCTAAATTCTTACATCACTTGGTGAAGACATATCTTTTATGATTTCCAATCTTCGGCAATGTTTTAATTGGGTATGTATTAATAACTTTAATAATTAGTTTTTTATATTGAAGGCAAATCTACTTCACCATTCTTCATATGTCATTTATTCACATATTCGTGTCTTTACGGTCTATATAAAGCACGTTAACTACTTGGAAGGGGGTTAGAAGGGTGGTTGGGTAATTCTATGTCTCGTTCAGTGTATAGATCCTGCGAGAACCTGGTTCATGTCTATTACTACTCCATGGATTGGCCGGGAATGACTTGCCCGACTGAGAGTAAGAAACCGCTTAAACCCCTTATTCATAAACTACTATTAAAACTTTAAACCAACCCCGCGAGGACTGTATCCCAGCTGATTCAAACCAACGGGTTGAGGGTAACCACTACCTGGAAGGGGGCCTACCATATTTTGCATTAATAACTTACTTAATTATCTTTCAATATTCCGACCTAGTGGGATTGTATCCATATGGACTCAAAGGACTAGGTTAAGGGTAACGTCGCCTTTACAAGAGGGGCCTACTACTATAACTAAGATAATCTCTCTAAATGCCCAAAATGCGGAAATCATCAAAAGGGTACATGAAAGATAAGTCGGATCCAAGTGATTCTTTCTTGTCTATCTGTTTTTTTTTTTCTGTTTTTATCTTTTTGTTAGTTTAAAAATCTTTTCTCAAAGTTTGGTTCGATTAGACGTTGAGGATAAGCTTGTACTAAAAGCTCGTGTGTCCTTGGACGACATCGGTATCTTGCCATCACTATACTACGTTTGCGATGGGTGCACATGCCCTAATGTGTGTAGAGTGATAGTAAAATATCGTGTTTTATAAATTTAAAACTTGAATTCAGCGAGTTAAAAAGGAGCTAAAAATAGACATAAAATATACTCAAACCGACACACGTCACACCCTTATTTATAGTTGAAAACAAAAGCTTTACATGGCCCCATGCCTTGTGGGCACGACTTTGTGCCTTCCTTCTTCTCTGTCTTCATTAATGAACTTGTCAGTCCGGATGCTCACACGGTCCCGTGTGTTAACGGCACGGCCGCGTGGCCATTGTACTTGTTGTACTACCCAAGATTTGCATATATGGGAGTTGACCACGGCCCGTGTCCATGAGACACAAC
This sequence comes from Helianthus tuberosus, assembly GCA_030545235.1. Taxonomy (NCBI): domain Eukaryota; kingdom Viridiplantae; phylum Streptophyta; class Magnoliopsida; order Asterales; family Asteraceae; genus Helianthus; species Helianthus tuberosus. The sequence continues at coordinate 146,239,090 of CM060377.1, read as the reverse complement.
CCCGTGTCTCTTGTATGCTTCTGTTTTTCTTCTTCTTCCTAGAATCTTGGGTGGGGCATGGCCCCATGCCCGGCAAGCACGACCCGTGCTTGTCTTTAGATTTTTTGTTTTTGGTCTTGGGGTGAAGCTCGGAGGGTTGGTATATCGTATCAACTTCCCTTCTTTTGTATTCATGCTGGTTTTTATATTAATTTGTTTATTTTGTACATTTAAGGTCTTTTAATCTTGAAAATCAAAAGTATACAAAGAAACACACTTTTTCCAACATTAGTACTTAAAAAGGGTTGTTTTTATACCTTATTTGATATAATTTGTATGTTGCATTTGGCGCATATCAAATACCCCACACTTGAATCTTTGATTTTACTCAAGAAAAACTCTTTAATATTGCTTACACACCCAAATGGAATTGGTAGAGAAGAAGTTTTCGGGTCTTGTTTGTGGAGTATCGGGAATCCAAGTTCTTTTTATTCTTGTTTTTATTTTATCCACAATCCTATTCGACATGATTTATTTAGAACTCTTTAAGAAAAATAAATATTTTTGGGCATAACATGCCTTCTAAAATTTCATTTAGCTATATACAAATTCACACACGTCACAAGTGATCACTCAACACTAGGCCAAAGATGTATAAGTGAAACGCTTAATCCCGGTAAGGAACTTACTCCTACCATATGCTTGACAAGTAATCAAACCTCCTCCTTTTTAACATAATCTTTGTAAATATCAAGAGGACTTAAAAAGTGTAGGTTTTTGGTTAAGGGTAGGGTAGCTTTATTTGAAAAGTGGCTAAAGGCGTAAAATGTAGTTTTCTTTTGAAAATTTATTTGTGACTTAGGTATCAACTAAATGCTTATAAGCAATAAGTTTGCTTGCTTTATTTCAAACAACTAGAGATTTTTTTGTTTGATAGAATATTCACAAGAAAATTAAGTCACATACTTTTGCGTATTTCAAAAGAACCGAATTTTACTAAAATAAAGGGGTGTAAAAGTAAAAGATGGTTTTGGGTGATGGGTGATTTATGCAAAATGGTGTTTTGCGTGTTTTTGAAATGAAAGGTTTAGGCTCAAAAGGGTTGACTAAGGGAAAATTTTGTGGGGAGATAAATAGAAAATAAGGTAGAAAAAGGATTTATGGTCCTAATGCCTCAATCATGTACTTACTTGGATTAGTCGGTAAGGACCGAGAATGTATTGTCTTGTCAAGTTCTAGATTCGCAAGAACCGTACGGGCTATTCACACAAAAAATGAAAAGTGAGCATTTAGTAAAGATATGATATTGAATGCTCGGTAAAGGCTCAAAACTCACAATTTGTGGGAAAAGGGTAAAAGTATGAAAACATATATAAAATCAAATTTTAAAAAGATTGCCATGCCTTTGTATGAATTTTTCTTATATGGTTCTTTTTATCATGACACTATCGATTGTAAATTTGTAAAAACTTGAACTTTTAGAACTTGTTTTAGCGGTTCCAAGTAGAGTTTTGTGTCCCCCCCCCCCCCAAATTACACATTGTCCTCAATGTGTCCAAAATTGCTTAGATTTGATTAAATATGTAAATGTGGGTTAAAAACAACAAAAATTTCAAAAATCAGACACTAGACACGGGGGGCGTGTTTGGGGGACACGACCCCGTGTAAAAAATGCCAGTAACATGACTTCTGTGAAAATTTCCAGAAGGCAGATACGGCGGCGTGTCCGGTAGGCACAGCCCCGTGTCAAAAGTGCTAGTAACAAAAATATTCCAGAAGACAAACACGGGGGCGTGCCTATGGGACACGACCACGTGTAAAGTTTCTAGAATCAAAATTTTTTTCTATACAGACTTAAGGCACGAGGGCGTGCTTACCTTATATGGCCCCATGCTGCACTTACTGTTTTGAAGATTTTACGTCGGGAGACATCTGTTTTGAAGAGCCATAATCTTCTGGTTATTATCCAAAAAATGGATTACTACATGGGAGATTATGACTACTACTATTACGATGATTATGCGGAACCATATTGTACCATATGTGGTGAATCCCATTCGGTACAAATTGTTACCTTTTTCAACCATCAACCTCATACACAACATATGAGGAACCACGGTTTGTGATCCCAAAGTCAAGCTTTGATTGGGACACTCCATCATTTGAAACGTACAAGACACCACCCACAATCATCCCCAAATCCAAAAGCCTCATATAAAGTCTCAAGAACTTAGAGCTCTTAATCAAGCAATCTCGTGCAAAAGAAGAGACCATTGTGACACCTGTGCCTCTGCGACCATCAAACAAATACCAAACCAATGAAATATTGTATTTCATACTTAGGATTTGTATAAATATGTGTATCTTTTGCACATATCAATTCTTGTTCGATTTTAAGCTTTAAATCGCTTTCTGGAAGGTTATACGCGCACTAATGCGTAAATATAACCAGTTTAACGCAACGAACACTCCGGAATAGTGAATTAGGCTTAACATACCTTAAATAACCTTTACATAACTTAGAAATAAGTTTTGGAGGGTTTGGTGTGGCGAAATCAAGTTTATTCGCTTACAGGGACTAATTTCGACAAACTGTGAAAGTATGCCGATTTGTACTGTAACGAACATTCTGGAACATGACCATAAGTTAAAAATACCCTAAATATCCTTTACATAGCTTAGAAATAGGCTTTGATGGGTTCAGTGTGCTAAAATAAACTTTTTGGTCATTCAGGGACTAAAAGCGTCAAAAGTGCATAAGTTTGCATTTTCGCGCATATCTTACGTTCTGAATACATCCGGACATCCAAAACTTTATGTAATCATTAAAATATTTTATTTTAGTGATAGGCATGATAAAATTCCATTCGTCGCGTAATTTGGATCGTTTTTCGCATTCGTTCGTGTTTCGTCGTAATTAACCGAACAACGCAACCGTACGACCAAACGAACCGACATCTGAGATATTTTTAAGCATGTTTCATGTTTCCTATACTTTAACTTCATTTTAGAGCCTTGAAATGGGATTAACGGGGCTTAAACGTGTCAAAATGCATCAAAAACCATGTTTTGCACATTCAGGGACCAAATTTGACAATCTGCCATCTTATCTTAGGAAGGGACCAAAATGAAAAATCTAAATTCCATCTTGTTCCAGATGTTCCTCTCATTTTCACATGGTTTTAATGAAACTAGGGGCTCCCATGGTTTCACAAAACCATGGGCACATGTGTACGGATGAGATCGAAGCTCGTTTTACGATGAACGATCTTAACGGTAGTGCAAAAACTATAAATACCCCATCCATATCATTGTTGCAACTCACATTTGATCTGATATTTCTCTAAGTTGAGGTGCTTTCACTTCATACCTGAGAATAATCGGGTAAAACTTCCGTTCTTGGACCTTTTGTAAGTCCTCTTACGTTCTTTTTCGCGTGAAAGTCAAACTGTGTTTGACTTTCTGCTTTGACCAGTTTATGGTCAACATGAAGTTTGCTTGAACTTCATAACGTGAGCGTAATCTCGATGGTTTTAGTCTCTTGTGACTATACCTACTGATTACCACGTTATCTAGGCATAGTGGCGAGTCGTAGTTTCGGCCAAAATACGTATTCTTGCGTATTTTGTAACCAAACTACTTTTAGGTATCAAAACCGTTTGTTTTGATACCAAACCTATTTTCAAACCTAGTTAAGCATGTTTTAACATGTTTAGCTCGTCACTTTAGGTTTAGTGCTTATGTAGGGTCGTAAGGTAAGCGGTCTAAACAACCGCTTATACTTTCGAACCCGACCCGTTTGGTCGATCTTTAGGATCTGACCAAACACATTAGGTGACCATAGTTTCATAGGGAATAACCTTCCAAGGTTATACCTTATGGTCACGTCGTTTAAGTAGTTGTATGATAGGTAGTTTATATGCCTTAGGTAAATGACCAAAATGCCCTTTTTACGCCAAAATTCATTTTAAGCATATGTAACATAATTTTTTATATCTAAACTGATTTGGAAACAATATTAGACATGTTAAGACATATTTTACTTATCATAGGACTAGTTAGGCGGTCCGAACGCGTTTTACGCGAACGACGCGTTAAAGTGGCGTAAGCTACCTTAACGAGTAGTAATGGGTCGTAAGCACTTAGGTTAGGTTTCGTTTTAGAATGTAGGCTTTGTTAAACCATATTACATGAGTCCCTACACTCATTTTATTTACGAAACCTCATTTTATCTGATCCTCCGATTTAGGTCCGTTTATTTACATAGTTACCTATATTAGGTGCCGTTGGATTCCGTGATCCCTCTAGCTTTGCTTGGTTGTTATTCAAGACTTCTAAGCATCCTCAAGTGAGTACATAGACCCCTCTTTTACTATTTTCCAAACGTTTTGGGGTGAAACACATGTGCCTACTTGTTATTTTCATGCTTTCCATGTTTTCATATCATATACTTGCTATGTTCATTAGTACACTATTAGTATATGATTTCATTATGTCTTGCTATGTATGTTCACTTAACACGCTAGCACAATTGTTTTACGTTTTGAACCATTTGAAATCATTGGATGTATGTGAACCATTTGAAATCATTGGATGTATGTGAACCATTTGTAACCATTTGATGTATGTGAACCATTTGAAACTGTTTGAGCCATTGGGTTAAGGAAGTGATTAGGTAACGGGGAGGGTGTAATGTGTTAAAAGCATGGCGGATACGCCGCTGGTACTTCCTATATATAAGTGCTTTTAACACATTATATATCGTTGCGTTATCTAGATCACTTGGGTAAACGCTTTTGAAACAATGTTACACAATTATGTTTTCTGAATAATATAAACTATACGAGTCGTATTAACGAGTTTCTACGAGATGTTTTACGATTTGATTTAATAAAACAAAATGTTTTGGAGTTAAGAATCATGGCTACGATATTTTATAAATCATATCCAACTTGATTTGAGTTGGTTAATTATGTCACAATACTATACTTTTCAAAATAAGGTTTTTAAATAAGTATTGCAACATGTAAAACGAGCCATGAATCTGACACTCACATAAAACCTATGTACTCGCCGGCATTTTTATGCTGACGTATTTTCACATGTGTTTCAGGTACCATAGTTGATGATATTTGATGATGATATTGATGCATGCTCACATAGGAACGGACGAGGCCTTAGCGACTTAATAATAATAAAAGTCTATTTGTTCATGTTTTGTTTCTAATTCCAATATAATGTAATACATTTAATTAAATAAAACGAAATTGTTTAATCCATGGTTGTGAAACAATGATTCTGTTACAACACTCCCCGACATTTCCGCCACGTTTTGTTGTTTTACGTGGTCGGGGTGTGACAGAAAAGTTGGTATCAGAGCCAATGGTTATAGGGAATTAGGTTATTAGTAATGCTTTGACCTAGACTATAACCTTCCTAGGACCCTAACGCGAGTTTACTTTCATTTAGTCATAAAACAATACCGTTGCCTATCTTTAGGCAGCAACCACAATAAGAACACAAAATTCGAATCTGCTTTGAAAACTAATCATCTGTTCCAGGATGATTTATTATAAGGTTTCGAACCTTCAAAGTTTTCAAATTCTCGTCAAAGTTTAGGGCTACATAATGTAAACACGTGCAAACTGGAAGGGTGGGTGCCTGTACCCTGAGCTTTCTGTCTAAGGCTATAGTGTTCGTACAAATCCGCAATATCGGACCAGTCACTCTTACCTGGGAACTCTTGGGGTGAGTGTCCACTTATAGGCGAGCATGTCTTCGCGATACATTATGAGGACCTATTTGCTTTGATTCAGCCTTTGTGTGTCATTTGTTTGCTTTTTTGGTTCAAACAAATGACCATCACCCATGATTTTGGTCGGTAATTGTAACATCCTATTCTTACCCAATGCCATTTCATTTGTTTTCTCTCTTGTTTCCCCTTTTTAGAATGCCTCCACGACGCGAAAATCAGGTACCTATTGAAGAACTGGCAGCTGTCATTACGCAGCAAATGACTGCTGTAATCTCGAACCTCGTTGCTCAATGTAACCAAGCTCTCAACAACAATAATGCCCCCAGCAACTTCAAGACGTTCAACTCGGCTAAGCCATCAAAGTTTTCTGGGTCTCAAGGAGCGACTGCACTTCTGCAATGGTTCGAGAGTCTAGAGAGCACCTTCAGACATATTCAATGCCCAAGTGAGCGAAAGGTAGAATTCGCATCTAGTGTCTTTGAGAAACGAGCTTTGACATGGTGGAATGGTGTGATGAGAGATAGGGATGCCGATGTGGCACTGGCTCAAACGTGGGAAGAGCTTCGAGCTCTGATGATGAAGGAATTCTATCCTCGTCACGAGATCAGGGCCTTGGAAAGGGAATTCGACTATCTTAAGCAAGATAGCGATGAGCATAGAGCCTACAAGGATCGTTATGAGGAGTTAAGTCTGTTATGCCCGAATATGGTTACGCCTTTGGATAAGGCAATCGAAAAGTACATTGATGGCCACCCTAACCCAGTACAAGACATTGTGACTGGTAGTAACCCCACTACGGTTAGGCAGGCCATTGAGCTATCTGCTACCTTGACTGAATCTCAAATCAGGAAAGGTAAACTTTTCCAAAAAGGTGATAAGAAACCAATCGAGGAATCGAAACCCAAAGATGAACAGACAGAATCCTCCAAGAAGTCAAGGAAGCGAAAAGCTTCCCAGAACTTCACCGTGGTTGCTCATAATGATCAAGCTGCCCCCAACCAACCAGTTCAACCCCCTGCTAGGAAGCTATACAACGGAACTGCACCCTTGTGCAGCCAATGTAACCTTCATCATCATGCTAGTGTGAAGTGCCGCAAATGCCAAATTTGTGGACTTATAGGTCATACAACAAGAGTTTGTCGAGCTGCAGTTGCACCAAATCAAGCTGACAACAATCCTGCTCAAACTCGTTTTCCACCAGGTTCTTGCTACAACTGTGGCGAGATGGGTCATTTCCGAAAAAATTGCCCAAAACTTGCTAATGCAAATCCAGCACAGGGATGAGCATCTGACCGACTAGAAGACAACACCGTTTAGAAATAATCACGTCTTATGTATTATTTTCTTTTGTTGTCAAGGTCCATGAAACAGTTGTTATCGTTGTTTATAAATAAATCTTTTATTTACATTGCAATATATTTATGTGGTTCATGTATAAACAACATATCCCCTACAATACCGACAATCAGGGAATCGTATTCCTTGAAGAACAGACTACCCCCAAAATTCTTCCATTTTATGATCTCTTGCGTTTTCCACGAAAATCCTAAGTACCCGTTTCTTCCAAAGAAACGAAGTACAAGGCGCAAGTTACAACTCTTGACGAATACCCAAAGTACCACTATAAATCCTTAATAGGGTACCTAAGGGTATTTCCGTAAATCCTAAAATTGTTGTGTGCCTTAATTCGAATATTACGTTTCTTTGAAAACAAAATCAAATTTTCGGAAGATCATCCTATCTTCATAATAGATTTTTTAAAATGATTAAAGTGCCAAATGAAATCCACGGATTGGATTCCTGGTGTGCTTTAAATATCCGTGTCCAAAGATAACAAATTAAAGGTCAAATTAAACAAATATGTGGTTATGTGCTTATGTGTTCCCTTTTATGTTTTTGTGTGATCCAAGTTTATGTTATCCAAATCCTCGTAGAATCTTCCAAAGGTACTACCTTAAATCCTTAATGGGCTTCTACGTAATAGTAAAGACCCTTGGATTATAATGTACTATTCCATAATTAGACCCCTTGAGTGGTCTAGTTAAACAGATTGATCCAAAAATCTTGTTAGGAATATCATGTGATGATATAGCTGAAAAGACTCCTTGGTGGTCTAATTAAAGAGATCATTTGTCGATCTAATTAAAAGGACCCTATGATAGTCTAGTCACACTCATCACAGGTTTGATTTTCTTCCCCTTCACATTACAAAACAAACTGTGCGGACTATGCAAGGAATTACGTAATTATGGATGCATACATAATTATGGAATTCAGTGCACAAAAACCACAGCAAGTTTTGTCATGTGTCTAGAGTTGACTCAGTTCATTTCCGTTTCTGAAGAATACCCATTGAGGAAAATGACTCATTCCGTTCATTTTCGTTTCTGAAGAATATCCATCGAGGGAAATGAATATTCTTGATTTTTCCTTCATTTCCGTTTCTGAAGAATACCCATTGAGGAAAATGACTCATTCCGTTCATTTTCGTTTCTGAAGAATATCCATCGAGGGAAATGAATATTCTTGATTATTCGTTCATTTCCGTTTCTGAAGAATACCCATTGAGGAAAATGACTCATTCCGTTCATTTTTCGTTTCTGAAGAATATCCATCGAGGGAAATGAATATTCTTGATTATTCGTTCATTTTCGTTTCTGAAGAATACCCATTGAGGAAAATGACTCATTCCGTTCATTTCCGTTTCTGAAGAATATCCATCGAGGGAAATGAATATTCTTGATTATTCGTTCATTTTCATTTCTGAAGAATACCCATTGAGGAAAATGACTCATTCCGTTCATTTTCGTTTCTGAAGAATATCCATCGAGGGAAATGAATATTCTTGATTATTCGTTCATTTTCGTTTATGAAGAATACCCATTGAGGAAAATGACTCATTCTGTTCATTTTCGTTTCTGAAGAATATCCATCGAGGGAAATGAATATTCTTGATTATTCTTTCATTTTCGTTTCTGAAGAATACCCATTGAGGAAAATGACTCATTCCGTTCATTTTCGTTTCTGAAGAATATCCATCGAGGGAAATGAATATCCTTGATTTTTCCTTCATTTTCATTTTTAAAGATTGTCCGTTGAGAGAAATGACAGGATTATGCCTTGCATAATCTTTGATGGGTTATTCTACGCAAATAGATAAACACCCTAGATTCCATGCAAGGCAATTATTTGACACAGCGTCACAGACAGACTCCTACGAATAAATTTCGGGACGAAATTTCCTAAAGTAGGGGAGACTGTGACACCTGTGCCTCTGCGACCATCAAACAAATACCAAACCAATGAAATATTGTATTTCATACTTGGTATTTGTATAAATATGTGTATCTTTTGCACATATCAATTCTTGTTCGATTTCAAGCTTTAAATCGCTTTCTGGAAAGTTATACGCGCACTGATGCATAAATATAACCAGTTTAATGCAACGAACACTCTGAAATAGTGAAATAGGTTTAACATACCTTAAATAACCTATACATAACTTAGAAATAAGTTTTGGAGGGTTTGGTGTGGCGAAATCAAGTTTATTCGCTTACAGGGACTAATTTCGACAAACTGCGAAAGTATGCCGATTTGTACTGTAACGAACATTCCGGAACATGACCATAAGTTAAAAATACCCTAAATAACCTTTACATATCTTAGAAATAGGCTTTGAGGGGTTCGGTGTGCTAAAATAAACTTTTTGGTCATTCAGGGACTAAAAGCATCAAAATGTGCATAAGTTTGCATTTTCGCGCATATCTTACGTTCTGAATACATCCGGACATCCAAAACTTTATGTAATCATTAAAATATTTTATTTTAGTGATAGGCATGATAAAATTCCATTCGTCGCGTAATTTGAATCGTTTTTCGCATTCGTTCGTGTTTCGTCGTAATTAACCGAACAACGCAACCGTACGACCAAACGAACCGACATCTGAGATATTTTTGAGCATGTTTCATGTTCCCTATACTTTAACTTCATTTTAGAGCCTTGAAATGGGATTAACGGGGCTTAAACGTGTCAAAAATGCATCAAAAACCATGTTTTGCACATTCAGGGACCAAAATTGACAATCTACCATAGTTATCTTAGGAAGGGACCAAAATGAAAAATCTAAATTCCAGCTTGTTCCAGCTGTTACCCTCATTTGCACATGGTTATAATGAAACTAGGGGCTCCCATGGTTTCACAAAACCATGGGCACATGTGTACGGATGAGATTGAAGCTCGTTTTACGATGAACGATCTTAACGGTTGTGCAAAAACTATAAATACCCCATCCATCTCATTGTTGCAACTCACATTTGATCTGATATTTCTCTAAGTTGAGGTGCTTTCACTTCATACCTAAGAATAATCGGGTCAAACTTCCGTTCTTGGACCTTTTGTAAGTCCTCTTTCGTTCTTTTTCGCGTGAAAGTCAAACTGTGTTTGACTTTCTGCTTTGACCAGTTTATGGTCAACATGAAGTTCGCTTGAACTTCATAACGTGAGTGTAATCACGATGGTTTTAGTCTCTTGTGACTATACCTACTGATTACCACGTTATCTAGGCATAGTGGCGAGTCGTAGTTTCGGCCAAAATACGTATTCTTGCGTATTTTGTAACCAAACTACTTTTAGGAATCAAAACCGTTTGTTTTGATACCAAACCTGTTTTCAAACCTCGTTAAGCATGTCTTAACATGTTTAGCTCATCACTTTAGGTTTAATGCTTATGTAGGGTCGTAAGGTAAGCGGTCTAAACAACCGCTTATACTTTCGAACCCGACCCGTTTGGTCGATCTTTAAGATCTGACCAAACACATTAGGTGACCATAGTTGCATAGGGAATAACCTTCCGAGGTTATACCTTATGGTCACGTCGTTTAAGTAGTTGTATGATAGGTAGTTTATATGCCTTAGGTAAATGACCAAAATGCCCTTTTTACGCCAAAATTCATTTTAAGCATATGTAACATAATTTTTGATATCTAAACTGATTTGGCAACAATATTAGACATGTTAAGGCATATTTTACTTATCATAGGACTAGTTAGGCGGTCCAAACGCGTTTTACGCGAACGACGCGTTAAAGTGGCGTAAGCTACCTTAACGAGTCGTAATGGGTCGTAAGCACTTAGGTTAGGTTTCGTTTTAGAATGTAGGCTTTGTTAAACCATATTACATGAGTCCCTACACTCATTTGGTTATGAAATATTTTACTTATCATAGGACTATTAGACATGTTTTGGGTAATTTAATAACAAAATTCATTGTTATCAATTCCCATTTCCATACAGGCATTTCTAACTGTTGCAATAAACCTGGGGGTTTCTGATGTTCAGCTTTGACTTGTGAACAGGTTAAACACTTTGTAACATATGCTGCTATATCCTTTTTCATTCCTATCCACCAGAAATTCTTCCTTAAGTCCTGATACATTTTATCACTTCCAGGATGCATTGTATACTTACACTTATGGGCTTCTTCTAATATATGGTGACGTAGGTTTCCTAATTTAGGTATCCACATCCTTTTTCTTATGGAATCTCCAAATTCCATCCATTCCTTGTTCTAATTCCTTAATCATTCCTTTTAGCCTTTCAGTATCATCCTTGATTACTGATTCTTGTGCTTTTCTAATTTGTTCATTTAAATCTACTTGCAGATTTAGCTTGAGAGAACGTACTCTTTTTGGCTTTTCGTGATACTTTCGTCTTAAAGCATCAGCTACTACATTTGTTTTTCCTGCATGATACTGGATATCACAATCAAAATCACTAAGTATCTCCATCCAGCGTCTTTGTCTCATATTCAATTCTTTTTGCCCAAAAACTTACCTTAAACTCTTATGGTCGGTGAATATGGTAAACTTACTACCATAAAGGTAATGTCTCCAAATTTTAAGGGCAAAAATTATAGCTCCTAACTCTAGATCATGGGTTGAATAATTTTCTTCATGATTCTTAAGTTGTCTAGAAGCGTAAGCTATAACCTTTTGGCATTGCATTAACACACATCCATAACCTAACTTAGAAGCGTCACAATAGATTACAAAGTCTTCAGTTCCTTCTGGTAACGCTAGTATGGGTGCATGGGTTAATTTTTGCTTAAGAATTTTAAAGGCTTCTTCTTGTTTTGGCCCCCATTCAAACTTAACAGATTTACAGGTTAACTTAGTTAAGGGAATGGCTATTCTAGAGAAATCTCGAATAAATCTTCTATAATAACCGGCCAATCCTAAGAAACTTCTAACCTTGTTTGGTGACTCGGGGGTTTTCCATTTGGTAATCGCCTCGATCTTGGTGGGATCTACATGAATTCCTTCATGATTAACGAGATGTCCAAGAAATTGTACCTGTTCTAACCAAAACTCACACTTCGAACACTTAGCATAAAGCTTTTCTTTTCTCAGTAAACTTAGAAGTGCGTGCAGATGGGCTGCATGTTCCTCTTTGCGCTTGGAATAAATAAGAATATCATCTATAAAAACAATTATGAATTTATCCAAATATGGTTTACATATTCGGTTCATCATGTCCATAAATACAGCTGGGGCATTGGTTAAACCAAATGGCATGACAGTAAATTCATAATGGCCATACCTTGTTCTGAAAGCGGTCTTAGGAATGTCCTCTTCCTGTACCTTTAATTGATGATATCCTGACCTTAAATCGATTTTTGAGAAAAATCGTGCTCCTTGCAACTAATCAAACAGATCATCGATTCTTGGTAATGGATACCGATTCTTAATCGTGACTTTGTTCAATTCACGGTAGTCAATGCACATACCCATTAATTCGTCCTTCTTTTTAACGAATAAAATCGGTGCTCCCCATGGTGATGAGCTTGGCTGTATGAATCCCTTCTCCAACAATTCATCTAATTGTTTCTTCAGTTCCTGCATTTCTGCGGGTGCCAATCGGTAAGGTGCCTTGGCAATTGGTGCGGTTCCTGGTATCAAATGGATTCTGAATTCAACTTCTCTATCTGGAGGTTGTCCTAGTAGCTCTTTAGGAAATACATCTGAAAACTGGGATACTACTGGAATATCCTTTAATTCTTTTCCTTTAGTGTTAGTGATTATAGAAATCAAATACACTAATGATCATCTCCTTATATAACTTGTTGTTTTCATCACAGAGATGAATTTTGTGGATTTAGAGAACTTATTTCCTTTAATTGTGATCTTTTCACCCCTTGGTGAATTTACTTGAATTGACTTTTGATCACATAAAATACTGGCTTTATTGGCTATTAACCAATCCATTCCTAACACAACATCAAATCATGCCAGATTCATTGGGTAAAGGTTTGCAATAAATTTCTGATTTAAAATTTCTATTCTTGCTCCCTGCAAGATTTCAGAAATTTTAATGGTTTCCCCGTTTGCTGTCTCTACTAGACATTCTTGTGGGAGTTTAATTAATGATTGGTTAAGAAGTTTGCAAAATGAAGTATTAATAAAACTTTGGTTCGCACCAGAGTCAAATAATACTTTAGCAAAAACATCATTAACTAAAAATGTACCAGTGATCACATCCGGGATCATCTTTGCTCCTTCTTCAGTCAGAACAAATGCTCTAACATTTTTAGTATTCTTGGTGTTCGTAGCTGGAGCTAGTTTTGGACAGTTAGGCTTGATATGACCTTGTTCTCCGCTGTTGTAGCATATCCTGTTGTTAGGCTTCTTCCTGCAATCTTCCTCCTTGTGTCCCGACATTTTGAAGAAATTACAGTATACGGAGCATCTTCCTGAATGCTTCCTTTTGCAATACTTACAGTAGGCTGCAGAGGTAGAACCTACATTTCTCCCACGGTTAGAATTTCCAGAACGGAATTCCTAGGTAAGCTTCTAGGTTAGGTTTCTTCTCTGATCCTCTTCTCGTGTACGGACTAATTCATCTGTCAAGGTGTTTGCTAGCTCTACAGCTTCTTCTATGGTTTGAGGTCTAGCTGCTTTGACTACATGCCTAATCTCTCCAATTAATCCCCAAATGTAACGGGAGATTAATACCGGTTCTGGTGATGCAAGGGTTGGTACTATTCTAGCATATTCAAAGAATAAGGTAGTATAACCCTTACTATCTATTCCAGACATCCTAAGATTTAGGGATTTGTTTGATATCTGTTCTTTTTCATTAGGAGGGCAGAATTTCCTTTCTACCATGTTTTTAAACTCCTCCCATTCCATATTGTAAGTTCTATCACTTCCCCTCGACTGGAGGATAGTGTTCCACCATTCTAGCGCTGAATTCTTAAACAGATTGGAAGCAAACATTATCTTATCATCTTCAGCACATTTACTTATTCTTAAGACTGCCTCAGTCTTTTCTATCCAGCGTAGAGATGCAATGGCCCCTTCATTGCCCGAGAATTCCATTGGTTTACAAGACCAGAATTCTTTATAAGAACAACCATAAGACACGGTTCTTCTTCTTTTGGGAATGGGCACTTGAAGTACGGGTCCATTGTTTACGCTGTTTTCAGGTTCAGAAGGTCGTTTGCTATCATGTTTACTTTTATTTTCCGCTTCCTTAACCGTTTTGATAATATATGGCATCGCATCTATTATCCCTTGTGCCACTATATGTTGCATGGCACTGTTATCCACTTGGTTTCCATTATTGTTGTTGTTCGGGTTCTCATTATCCAAGTTATTGTTACTCTAGTTATCGTTATTCTAGTTTTCCTGCTTTACTTCGTCGTCCATCTGGATTTTAAACATTTGCCAATTATTAATATCACAAAATAATTAATAATTTAGGAAACAATCACACAATACACATATTGGTCAAAAGTGTCGAGCATTGCGACTTTACTCTTTCTTATATAGTATGCTTCTAATACAAACCGATACTAGAAATTAAAAATTACAATACAATACTACTATGAATCACTAACCACGAAGTGGTCTATACTACAACATATATTATTATTATTACATATATATATATATATATATATATATTCATACAAACATATTATTTATTATTATTATATTATTATTATTATTATCAACTCCACCATCTCCTTCACTGATCTGGATTCATCCAGTAATCCATATTGCGCTCGTCGTATTTCTAGACGAGTCACTCTCCTACCTGCCTCATCCTTTCACTACTTTCTAAAATTTCTTCTCCGAAAGTTCGGAGCTCGTGCACATTTTCTACACTCATTGGGGGTGCAGGTGCTGGTACTGGGTCTGGGTACAGGGGCATGGGATTCTCCTGAGGGTACGGATTCTCTAAGATTTCCCTAATATATTCATCATTATCGTAGTAGGGATCTAGAGGGTCCAGACCTAGATAGGCTGCTAGATTCGGCATGGGTTTGTCGTTTAAGTAGTAGCGTGGCACATAATCCCTATGATCATCGAACCATGGATCATAATCCGGGTCTAAGGGATTAGGGGCTGGTATCCTAAGTATCTCCTCAGGGTTGAAATCATGCATTTGGACTTGGTTTTCTGGGTTGTTTTCTATATCCATCGGCTGAGTGGGAAACAAAGGTAAGGGTTGTGGGGCTACTAGTTGCTCTAGGTTTGGGTCGGCAGCTGTTGTTGCTAGGATATGAAAATTGGCTAGGCTTCTATTAAGCATATCCTGTGTATGGGCATCTGACTCTCGCTTAGCGGCTGCTAGGACTCTCTGCTGTTGCAACTTTCGCATTCTTTTCCTACGCTCGAATGCTCCCTTACTGAACCATCCTCTCTTATTATGAGGGAATGGCTCTTCAGACTGAGCCTTAAAGACAAACATCCCTTCTTCATTATCAGCGGCATACCCAGAGAGGGCAGGCTGTGAAGAGGTACCTTCACTCCTAGGTGAATCGGACAACTGACGATACGCGTCTGAGGGTCCTTGATCACTCATACTGAAAACTAACAAATAGTCAAATAACACACAACAGTAAAATACAGATATGCACATATTTCCATAATTAATTTCCTAACAATTTGAATAATATATTGATGTCAGCAGAACACTTCTGTGTCTGAATCAGTGGCTTGGCTCTGATACCACCTTCTGTCCCAACCCCCGCCCCCTATCTGTCCCGAGAACGGGCGGCCGGGAGACCAGTTTTGGTGGTATCATTTGTTTATCATTTTGGCAGCGGAAATTTCATCAGGACCGTAGTTAGGAAATATTTATCAGAGTAAATACCACACTTTTATAATATTAAACATATTGGGATAAAACCCAAGTTTTCATTACAAATATTTTCATAGGGAAAATCCCCATTTTATTGAATAAAACATCTTCTTTTATTTAGGTAACTTTTATAGCTACTTTTCCAAGCCTTCAGTGCTGTCCAGCTGGCTTCTAGTTGGCTTTCACATTTTGTTACCTGAAACGCGTTTAAAACATTTTGTCAGTGGGAAATACGAGTGAGTGAATCCCAGTTTAATCAAGAAGAGTTTTATCCTTAAACAGTATTGAGAGCGATTACAATGTTTATGTCTACACAATTACTCATTCAGTACTGTCAATCCTGACTTGTGGCTCATATTACACATTGGCTAACTCTTTGTCCAATGGTAACGTATTCTACATTTTGTATACAAAACCCCAACATACCGGCAGTAATTGAAGAACTACAAAGACTCAATCACTGCTTAATTACATTGTAAAACATTTAAGGTTTTGTAAAAACAATTTACAAAAAGGAGATTACTCACATTGTTGTCTTAGGTTTTCTGTAAGGGTTTCCTGGTGATTATCTATAATTTACACAAATGCACATATGTTAGTAAAATAACCCACTATTTACATTAGTAATACCCTCCCCGAGACGGCATTCCAACGACTACGTCGAGCAGAACCTCGACAGCCGTTACGGAACCCTGGATCAATCGGGCAGCTTATCTAATACGTAACCGGGGTTATAATACTTACATCGGGGCAGAACTTCGTTAATTAGGGGGGTATTATACCCGAAAATTATTCCTACTATTCAGAATTTCGAGAGAGGAAAGATTTATGAATGACGGAAAACGAAAGCCGAAGCCCTCTACTTATAGGGCCATATTTCGAGTCTCTCGCGGCCCGCGTAAGAGTAAGCTAAGGCTTACGCGGCCCGCGTAGTAGGGTAATAGGGGCTAGGGTTGCTGACTCGTCGAACTAGGGTTGACACGGAGCTGACACGTGTCGGCTCAGGGATGCGCCTCGTTGTAGGGCTGTCGCGCCCCGCGTAGACCCAGGTGTGGTCTTACGCAGCCCGCGAGCGACACAAAAACTTTGTTTTTATTTTATTTTTAATTATATAATGTATTTCGGGCTTGGTTTTCACATACGGGGTACATTTAGAGACATATAAGGGTATTTTAAAATATATTAGGGTGTCAGAAAAATTCAGGAGGGTTGTTATAACCGGCGACCTTCACCATTTATCATCGTCTCAAATCACGGTCGTCTTCCCCGTCACCGATCAACACCTTCGTCGTCCAACCCCTCCACCACCTCCGTTAACCTGCAACTCCTCTCCGTCGACACCTCTTCATCTCCGACGACTGCACTATTCACCATCGTTACATCCTTCATCTCGTCTCCGGTTATCTTCTCCGGTTCATCTCGTCTCCGGTTATCTTCTCCATCCTCGACATCTCGTCTCTGGTTATCTTCTCCGGTTCATCACTGATACACACTCCTCATCACTATCTTCTCCGACCATCTTTATCACCTTCGGCAAACTCCACCGTTCACCTCCGACACCAAAATACCACTTCATCTTCTTCCATCGTCATCATCGGCTCCGTCGAATCTCCGTGGCGGCTGAATTTACAAATTAGGGTTTAGGAAACTTGACTCACGAAGAAGACAGTACGACATTTGAAATTGTCGTTTTAGTTTTGTCGTTTACGGTTTTATTATAATTATAATAATATAATAATAATAATTAGGTCATCATTTAACAATGATTAAAAGTTATTAAAAGTTTTTATTAAAATTATAACTATAATATTAGTTTATTTTAAAATTAAAATTAAAGGTTAAAAATTAAAAAAAAAATTAATTAATTAAAAAAAGGGGTTTGTTCGTTTTGATAAGTCTTGACAAGTTTTTGAGGTGCAGTAAAGGTTGCGGGTTCATACGTTTGCGACGTGCCTGCGAGTTCACGGGTTATTACTTGGTTCAACGATGACTTCTCCAAGTATTGGTTATCAACGTCAGTTGCTCTCAGAACAACTCGATAGTTTCAGTTTCATTGAGGGTGAAAGCGTAGAAGACGTAATCAGAAGGTTTACACTGCTACTTTCTGAAATCGAGAAGAGCGGATTGTGTGTGACACTTGGTAGGATTAACAGAGCCTTTTTGTACGGATTGCCTCGAAGCAAGACATGGGACTATCGTGTTGCTATTATTATTGGAAAATGCAATCATTGCACAACGGAAATGAGAGATGTAATCTCCTTAGTCAATGAATACGTCCAGGAGGACAAGCAGAGGAGTCAGATTCTCCCAAGCATGTTGTCATATATGTCCAACCGTCAGAAGGCCATTGCTACGTCTTCATTTGTTACTCATTCCAACGTCACTCAGATTCCCTCATCTTCACTCGTGGCTGCTACATCATCTAATGAGGGGGCCCCACAATCGACGGAATCTCATCTCAATGAAGTAGCCAAAGCTGAAGAACCGAAATCACTCTCGGAAAGCTAAACTCTCGTTTATGTTCTGAGCACTGTAGAAAGAAAGTCGCTTTCCTGAGATCACAAAACTCAGCATTGATCACTGATTACAACAGTGTTATGGGAAAGTACATCAGTCTTCGAGAGAACAATAAAGTTCTCTATGAAAAGATTTAAGCACTCAAGAAGGATATAGCTCAGCTGCACAGAGACGTGAATCAACAGCAATGTTGGGTTCACAACTATAAACACAGGCTCACAGTTAAAACATTAGAATGCGACTCTGTGAGAGCTGAGCAAGATCTTCTCACTGGAAAGTACAAACAAAATGAGTTAAACATCAAAAAGTTTGATACTTCCAGTGATATTGTTCGTAATCTATGCAATGTGCAACTTTCTTACAAAGAAAATAAGGGAAGGGGTTTGGGATACACACAGGTTCCGCCACCATATAATCATAATTACTCTAGACTACCTATTACTGAGCAGTAGATGGAAAATTATAATAAAATGATGTATGGCAAACCTAGTGATTATGTCACATACGAACCATCGAAGTTTAAGAATGGTCAAACTGCTGATTTCAAGAAACCAATGAATTTTGTTAAAATTGATAATGAACATTTTTCAAATGAATCAGCTGGCTAATCCGAGCAGGTAAAAGAAACTGAAACCGAAATGAGAAAAGAAACAGAACTAGTTGAAAGATCCGCAGAGGAGATCGAAGAAAATCTATTAGATTCTGATTCTGTTGAAAACACTAACTGTTCCAATTGTTCTAATTCATGTGCAGAATCAGAGACGGTTGAAGAACATTCCGTAGTGGATGATGAACCACCTTCTAATGTTGCTGATAATTCGAATGATCTTGACGTTTGGAATTATGTTATGTCTTCGTTTGCTGAGGCTCATGGTGTTCCGACTAGAAGTGATGAATCTGGTGCAGTGATTTTAGATCGTAATGAAAATATTTTCACAGGGAAACCTGATGTATCGACTAATAAACTTCAGACCTGTGTCTCAAGTGACTCAGGATGTCATTCTGATGGTTCAGAAAACTATTCTAGTGTGCCTGAATCGTCAGACGATACATTAGAAAAGAGGGATCATCTGACGAACCTGACAGTCAAGTTGCAGATTCTGGTACATCAGATAATGAGCGTAGTACTTCTGAGAATTCTGAATGTGTCAAACACTCAGATTCAAGTAGTGCAACGCCTGAAGAGAACCAAACAGTTTCAAACATAGACTGCTCTTCGCATGAGACACCAGAATCAGCTAATGTCAAGGACTCAGAGGTTGATGAAGCTAAAGAAAAGATTTTCGTAGAATCCATTTCTGAAGAAACTAATGGGATCTCGAAGATCGAGGAAAAGAGGTCCATGGAAATTAATTCGTTAGTTGATTCAAATGATGAAACTGAAGAAGAGATATTTTCGGAAACCTTTTCTACCAAAACTCCTGAAAACATGGTTTCTGAAGAAAAGGAATCTGTGGAAGTAAATTCAACAGATAATTCAACTTTTAACCCCAAAGGATCAGACTCTGAAGAAAGTGTTTCTAATGAAACAAAATCTCCTGAATCTGTTCCTTCTAAGAAGAAAAGATCACGTAAAAATAGAAGACCACGGAAAAAGAAAGTTCGAAAGGAAAACCCAAGCCTCGGGCAAACTGAACCAACACTGAAGGGTAAAGTTGCGGATACTTACTCTCATGCTGACAACTGTGAGCAAGGTCCATCCAAGATCAAACATGCATGAAAGCAATCGGCACCAAATGAAAAGAAAAGACTTGCTCAGTTCTCGAGGATAACACAAGCAGAACTTAATGTCTTTTTCTCAAAAAGGCAAACGTGTTTTAATTGTGGAATTCCAGGACACATTGCAAGAAACTGTGATCATCGTCCCTACCAATCTGGGAACACATATCATCAGAAGGCTATGCATTCTCACTTTGCCAAAAATCGACCTCCCAAAGCCAAGCCTTCTGACAAAGACTGGAATCTGGCAAAACAGGAAAATCAAAATTTTTTAAATATAAACAGGTTTCAAAGAAAAACAAAAGTTTTTCCACCAAATGGAAGTGTTTCAAACACCATAAATTGGAAACCTAAAACTCCTGTTGGATGCCAGTCTCCGTATTCGCAACCATCAACATCCACTTCATCGCCAAAAACCACAAGCGATGTTAAGAGCCAGATGATCTTTCGCGAAGTCTCATTCACAGATAGTGATGGTCAACTCAGGTCCACTATGGCCTGGGTTCCAGTGTCTAACTGATTCCACTGATTGTGCAGGAACGGTTATGGAGGGCTATCTTTAGACTTTGATTTATATATAGTGGTTATTCTAGGCACATGACGGGAGACATGTCTCAGTTGAATGACATAAAAGTATTCGACAGAGGATGTGTCAACTTCGCAAAAGAAAATCAAGAAATTTCACCAGGAAGAGCACGGTCAATAATAGAGTTTTCCCTTTGTCAGACGTCAATTAATTCCTAGAGCTGAAGGACAACCTTTTAAGCGCATCACAGATGCTCGACATAGGAATGGAGATTCTTTTCACCTAGAGTGACTTGCTATTACGTTCTTCGAGCAATTCAGAAACCAGTTTCTGAACGTACAATAGCTATCCCTGATGGTGCAGTTCGCAACACTGAAGTCTCTTCAGGACCCTCAAATGCTCAAGGAACTTCTCTGTTTCTGGGAGCAATTCCCGCAAATTGCATTGTAGATCCACCAGTGATCAACATCGCTACTGCATCAAATGAGGGGGAGCAATTTGTTATAATATCTAGAAGTTTCTCAATATCAAGCTGCTGGTGTGCGATTCCACAGCAAATCAGGGGGCATCAACTCATGTCTATTCAGAAACAAACAAGATGACCCCAATGTGATAGTGAGAAACAAGGCACGATTGGCAGTTCAAGGTTTGAACTAGTTGAAGGTCCGGATTTTGGAGAGATACACACATTGATGGCACATCTAAAGGCCATTCGTATTTTTGGATGATGAGAAAGAAGTTCGTAATTCACTCGTTGGGAGAAGTGAAAAAGGTTTTGCTTTTGGGTCTGCAAGTTTGTAAGAACAATAAAGGAATCTTGTTTCACCAAAGTAAATACACTCACGACGTTCTTGTGAAATTCAGCATGATAGACCCAGGGACAATAAACTCCCAAATTGCAGAGTGGCCGTTATTGTTTGAGGACCCTGAAGGAAGCAATGTTAATCAGACAGTGTATCGATCTATGATCGGTTCACAGATGTACTTGACTGCAAGCCGATCAGACATCATGTCTGTCGTTTGTTAGTGTGCTTATTGTCAAGCTAATCCTTAACTCTTTTATCTAATTATTGTTAAAAAGAATATTTAGATATTTGAAGGGAGCTCCTAAACTCGAACTCTGGCATCCTAGAGATTCGAACTTTGATTTATTTGCTTTTTCAGACAGCAACTTTGGAGGGACAGATGGGGATAGATAATCTACATCAGCTGGGTATCAATCCTTGAGGAATAGACTCATCTCTTGACAGTGTAAGAAGCAGCAAACTGTATCTCTCTCCACCACGGAAGCATAGCATGTTGCAGCATCTGCCTGTCACTCCAGGTTCTTTGGATACAACTTCAGCTGAAGGATTACGGTTTGACTTATTTAAACTATACTTCTTATGTTTGATAATGATGCCGTTATCCAGTTTCTCAAAAACCTGTCTTTTCTCTAAAACCAAGCACATTGATATCAAGGGGTACTTTATTCAAGATTGTTATGACAGAGAATTGTTAAACTTAATAGATCCTCACTGATTCTAATTCAGCAGATCCTCTTTACAAAAACTGTCAGCGTCTCGAGATTCAATGTGCTTGTGGATCTTTTGAAAATGATGCGTATCACCGACTGAGCGACCAAAAAAAACCTAGTGAAAATAAATAAGTAAATTTGCGCATGAAGTGTAATGCACAAATTTAGGGGGGGAGAGACATACATGTATATACGTATTGTTTAAGGGGGAGAAAAGGTTGTTGGGAAATGAAATGAATTTTCGTGCTAAAGAACTTGATTAACACATGTAAGGTTTTGAAGCTGAACAGGCTAGGATCCACTGCAATGTGTTGATAGGTCTAACGCTCGAAAAGCAAAAAGAGGCAAAGTGATACAAACATAATTGACTGGACACCTCGTGGGTAACAGACCAACGGTGTATGATTTCATGGTCTTAAATCCTGCGTTGATAGATAGCCAATGTCTGAGGTTTCAGGTCTTTATGCTGATGAATCATCCGGGATATCAGGGTTGTCCCTCTGTTGCATCCAGATTATATGCAGACCTGGGCACAGTCAGGATATCTTGCAAAAGAGCCGCTAAAAGGGCCAAAACCTGAAAACGGAAGAAAATCTCACTAAAAAGAGAATTCCATGTGCTATTAAAGCCAAATCCGTACCGTTAAAGGTATCTGTCTCTCCCTCGTCAGAACTTCTCTGGTCTCTCTGTTGTATGGAAGTACTGACCTGATCACCAGGAAGTCTGGCGTTGAAACATAAAAGGATGAACTTAGTATACTCACCTGCTACGATGAACCATTGTGCTTACCTTGATCATAGGGGTATGCCTTGGAATGGGACACACAGATGTTACAGTATAATTCTACCTTAAGCGTATCACAAAGCTAAAAGCTGAAAATTGGGCATTAGATTTTAGAGGACAAGCATATTAACAATCACGTGGCCAGTCTAAGTAAGCGAGAGCTGAAAAATGTTCCTTAATCAGTTCGAAAACGATTTGATCCCATGGCAGTTCCTCCTTATATTACCTCTCCATTATTATTCTATTACTATTTTAGTTTGTTATTATTATCTTTCTTATTTCTATGCTCAAAAAGGGTTGCTCGGTTGGTTAGATCGTTGATTTTGAGAAAGATGTTTTCTGTCCTGAAAACGCAAAACTTTATAGTGATAATCTGGCCCACTGTTTCGGATTGGGGCCCACTATTTCGGATAAAACGAATCAGATCCAGCCCATTGCTCTCGAATGTAATTCGGACCATTGTTCCGAGTTGGGGCTTGGCTGTTTGATCTCAGGCCCAATCCGAAACTCTATAAATTGTCAACCATTTCTCATACGAGTCGCATATTAGGACTAATCTCTTTTCCTAAGCATATCGGATCCTCTCATTGTATTCCTGGACCACTTATTCGAATTACGAGGTTTGCAGGTTCCTATACTTCTCAAACCAAAGCCTTTGAATGCCGCAGTTGCCGAATAATATAACGAGCAACTCATGAATGCTGTTGCTAAAGCCGAGATAAAAGCTGAAGTTTTAGAGATGATTGAAGAGGAAACAAATGTCGACAGTGATGTGGAAGTGATTGTCTCTGAGAAAGTTGAGGAACCCGTTTGAGAATCAACGCTAATGACTGCAAAACTTCTACAAGCCCTAATTGAATTCTTGAAGGATGTGTCGGAAACCCTCCTTCTGTATCTATACCTGAAACTGAAGATGATTCGGCAGATGATGCTGAACAAGCATCCAACAAGAAATGAAGAACCAAAACAGCTCCTTATATTCATTTTGTGGCCCAAGCTCAGAACCAAAGCCTACTATGCCCACCGATCCACAAGTCACTGCTGCTACTCAAGAAACAAGCACGCAAGATCTCGATTTTGATTTAAAATTCGATTTTCGATCTGCCTGAAAAAATTCTCTTGCAACCAGAAAGCTCAAGCGACATCAGGTTCAATGTAGAAAGTTCCAGTAGTGTCGGCTTCTCTGAGCATGATGAAGCATCCATGCGCTTTGCAACCAACAAAATGAAATTTATTGAAGAAAGAGATAGTGATGACGATACGACTGTTGATGTAGCAAAGTTGCAAAGAAAAGTGATTGTGTCGAAACAAGACGCTGCCCTGAAAGAAGTTCAGATCTCGTCTTTGCAAGCTCAAATGTCAAGCAAAGATCAGGCGATCGAACAACTACCAAGCGATGCGGGTATGCTGATGTATGTTGAAAGTTAAGCTGGAAAAGAAGTTCTAGAACGTAATCAAGAATTATTTGTTTGATGATCCGGCTCCGTTGCAAGGTGGTCCTCCAAACGGATTCAGCAACTAATCCAGTAAACCTAGGGGGAGATTGTTAGGCCCTATAGGTTTATGGATTAGTAGGATTGTTACTAATGGACCAAGGCTTCTAGAATGTGGAGTTTTAGAGTGGGCTTAGGGATAATGGGCCTAGGGTTTTGGGGGAAACCCCTTACTATAAATAGCTAATGAAAATTAGGAGTTAGTGGTTGGTTGATTTGTTTTTGAAACTTGTATTAGACAAAAGGCTTTATATGCGAGTTTAAGAATTCAATTCAACAAATCTTAAAATCTTCATCTTTATTGTTCTTGATTTCTTGAAGATCATCAAGTTTGGATTCTGCCCATCCTTGTTGATCGTTTGATATCGTTGTTTGATCCGTATTTTCGGGATTTACAAAACTACAGTTTTGGTCCATGCGGTTTACACCCAATCGCATGTTCAGTCCTCATTTGAAAAAATTCAACAGTTCAGTCCCTGACGTTGTCAATTGCTCTCAATCAAGCCCCTGGAGCAAACTGCTGTTAGTCAACAATTAGTTGACCAGGGTATTATTGTCTTTTTACTTAAAAAAAGGAAGGGCAATATGGTCATTTTGTATTTTCTAACCCAATATAGCACATACCATCCTTCTCAAAGCCTTAAATTACACAATTCAGTCCTCCCATCTTCTCCATTCATTCTCTTAGTAAACACTAAACCCTAGTTAGACAACACACATTCAGATGAAATTAGGGACCATTTAAACCAAACCGTTTATTCCATATCACCAATTATGTTATGTCTCAAGAAAATTATCATAACATATCTTAGTAATCCGATGTTACAAAAAGTTTCGGACAGTGCACCTTGAGGTCAGCTTGATGTTGCATGCATATATGTCAAAGAAATATATTATTGTAGTTTCTTGTTTTCGCATTATGATTTCAGTGTGCAATATATTATTGTGTACTGATGTGCGTGTAGTGCGATATATTTTTATGTATATTTTAAGCCCTTTTTAACACTTTAGTCAAGTTTTAAATTTATAAAACACGATATGCTACTAACACTAAACACACATATGGGCAAGTGCACCAATCGTGAGCGTAGTATAGCGTTGGTAAGATACCGAGGTCGTCCAAGGACACAAGAGCTTTTAGTACCGGTTTATCCTCAACGTCTAATCAAATCAAAAATTTAGAAAAAGGTTTTAAATATGAAAATAAAAACTAAAAATGCTGAAAATAAAAATAGATAGACAAGATGAATCACTTGGATCCGACTCGCCTTTAGTGTAACCTTTGATAATTTCCGCACTTTTGCACTTTTTAAGAGGTTATCTTAGTTATAGTAGTAGGCCCCTCTTTTGAAGGTGACGTTACCCTCAACCCAATAGTTTGAGTCAGCAAGGATACAATCCTAAAGAGTTGGAATATTGGAAGATAATTAATTAAGTTATTAATGTGTAATGTGGTAGGCCCCTCTTTTGAAGGTGACGTTACCCTCGGCTAAGTGGTTTGAGTCAGCAGGGATACAATCCCAAATAGCCGGGTTAATGTATTAATAATAGTTTACATATGGGGGGATCAATGTAACAACTCTCATCAAAAGTCCTAAATTATTATTTTATTTTGTCCAATAGGAAACCCTAATTGAGACCCCCAAGTGATCCTGCATAAACCCTAAAATTTTCAAAACAATCAGAATCAGGATCAGGGCCCCTAAAACTCAGGGGGGGGGGGGGTATTTCCTATTTTACGATTATCCACATAACTAGCTGTAAAAATCGAATTTTAAAAATCCGCTGACTCATCTGAGCTACAAATACACGAGGCTACCCGATAATAGGGTGGTGCCCCTCGCGTCACGCGACGCCTCCACGTGGACCCCTCGCGTCACGCGAGGGGGTCAAATTTTAAGTATAAATAGAGGGGTGTGGGACTTGCATTTTGGAGTTGGAACGACGTTAAAACTCAATTCGTACCTTGAGTTATCGACTGTTTACTACAAAACACACACAATCACGTAACGCTGCCATAAAACAGGGTAATAACTCGATCGCTGCTACGATTCAATGTCCGATCGATTTAAACTATCCGATGAATGTTTAAGTGCTGCTCAAATTGGGTTTATACTTTGTCATTCGTCGTAAATTCGATGGATGTTTAAGTATTGCACTTTGTCATTCGTTGTGAGGGTTTTAATCTCGTGAGTTATCGTAAATGCTGTATTAGTTACTGACCTAGTTTGTGTGCATTGTTATTTAAATTAGGTTACAAGGCTAATCAGTAGGCTAAGCTCTGTTCACTTAAATCTGCAATGTGAGTCATTCTCTTTTATCAAATGTTTTACAATACTCCATTTTCAAATGTTATAATTACAGGGATTAAGTCGTGGTTATCTTAAATCACTGGCTAGTGGGGTATTGTGCACATTACTAATTTCTCACGGTTAGGCTAATAAATCCTAACAGTGATAAACGTCACTACTTGGGGTGGGACCCAATAGTGATATGACCATCGTCACCAGGTGACAAGGCGCCAGATAATAATAAGATAGAAGCCATTGTAATCGCTCTTATGCTGTAATTTATAACTATGTGTCATTTTGTCAAAATGAATGATTCACCAGTATTTCCCCGCTGACAAAAATATTTTTAAAACATGTTTCAGGCGACCTGCTGTAAATCAAGGAAAACGTGCTACGGAGCACTAACAAGCTTGAAGAGGTGGCTCAATAAAAATGAATAAACATGTTTTAATAAATCAGGGAATTTCCTAGTAAAATTCCTCTATTGTAAATTACGGGGTTTATCCCGAATTATGAAATAAAATAATCGGGCATTTCAAGTTTTAAAAAGATCCTGTTAAAATCTTCCGCTGTCGCATCAATTAATAAATACCACGGGTTCCTGTCCCGCGGCTCCTGATCGGGTCAAACCGGGGCTGGGGCCATGACAGGAAAAGGTGGTATCAGAGCCACTGATTTAAGCCAATTAAGTATTTAGAAAATACTTAAATTTACTGGTTGCCATTTTGTGATTATGTGTTTTATTATTTGAATATTTGTTTACAGTATGGGTAAACAAAGACTTTCAGATATCTATCATAAATTAGATACTTCACCGAAAGAAAAAGGAACTTCATCCTCAAAAAGCCCAACAAATACTGAGGAAGGAATATTTGTTCGAAAGGCACAATTTGAGGAACCACTTTCTCCTAATAAAAGAAGTTTGATTATTAGGAAAAGTCAGGAGAAAATAAAGAAATCACAACCAAAAGAAGTAAGGGTTAATCAAGAAACCCAGGAACTAGGCAGTAACCCACCATGGGAAGACAAGTTAGATGAAAAATGGGCAGATCTCTATATGCTGGCCACTGTGGCAGTAAATGCTAACGTTTAAATATTCTGATCCAGTTCTAGCACCCATATCATCTACAAGCCAGAAACTCTAAAGAAAATTTTACCCAGTAAATAAATAAATAAACCTTAGTATGTTTTAATTTTCAGTTATCCTTTGTATTAAATTAGTCACACGATATGCAATAATACTTAAAGGTTTATCTGTGAAATTTTATTATAAAATTTTAACTTAGCATTTTGTGTATATGCTAAAGCAGCATGAATGAGTTATCTGAAGCCCTTCAGAATCTCAATCTCTATCCGGTGAAAGTAGAAGTTTCCAAAGACTTTACTGGTTACTTACCCGATGTGGAGGAACCTATGGAATTTTGTGCTCCACCTCCGGAGAAACCAAAGCCTAAGAAAATGAGAAGATTTGTGGGTTGGAGGCGTGTACGCAGGAGGAAACCAGCAACTAGGAAAGTTTCCAAAATAGAGAAACCCATAGATAAAGGAAAAGGAATCGAAATTGGGGAAAATGCTAGGCAAGTAGAAATGGAGATTGGGGAAAGTTCTAGGCAAGTCGAGGAATTGCCTTTGCAGGAGGAGTTAGATCGCATACTGGCAAATTGCGATATCATTAGACCTATCAATGAAAATATTTTTCCTTATCCGGTCGAAACCCAACTTCCAATAAACCTAGAACCGGCTATTCCAGATCCTCTGATCCACACACAACCTCTAGGAGAAATGGACGAGTGGTGGACCAATGATTGGCAGTTTCAAAACCTACTAAATAATCCTTATACCTTTTTCCCTCAGTTTGACCCAGAACCTGTACCAAACCCACCAATGAGCAATGAAAACTTAGCTGAACTCCGCCATTTTGGAGAGGAGCTGATAGGTGCGGGGAATAGGATTCGGGAGGTAGGAGAACAGATCTCCTGGAAGTATGACGAGAGGGAACGTCGCTTCTAAAATACCCAGGGATAGGATGGTTGTGAAGCTGTGATTGTATAATTGTAATAGTAATAGTAATAATAAAATAAGTCTGTAAAATAGCCTACAAATAAAACTTTTGTAAGATAACAGTGTGTAATGATGCATAATATATATATATAAAATGGGAATCAAGAAATCGATAATTTTGGCTATATGTGTATTGTAAAATTTGCATAATTGTTTTGTATACTTGTTATTTATTCTATACTAATAAATTATATATATTAATTATCAGATGGAAAACGCTAATAATGAACCATTTAACGAAGTTAATCAGTCTGAGCAGAATAATGAGGATCATTTTCTCAATAGGCAAGATATCGAGAATATCGTTGCTCAAGGAATAGCCAATGCTATTCCAGCAATCCTGGCTGCTGCTCGAAACCCAGTTGAACCACAACAAATTATTCCTAGCAAACGTACTTCTGAAGATAACTTCAGTAATAGCGTAAACGGAGGCGGCAACCATACTAATCACAATAATGATCCACGGCAGGCCCCACTCCCTAAGAAAATGAAAGTTGCAACGCCTGGTTGCACTTATAAAGAATTTCTTGCTTGTAAACCAGCTGAGTTCGCATGCAATGAAGGGGCGACTGCGGCACTGCGTTGGTTGGAGAAAACCGAAGCAGTAATTATGATAAGTAAATGTGCTGACGAAGACAAAGTCATGTATGCTTCGCATCTTTTTAAAGAAGGGGCGCTAGAATGGTCGAATACGGTACTTCAAGCCAAAGGAAGAAATATGGCATATGCCATGAGTTGGGAAGAATTTAAGCAGCTAATGGAAAGAAAATTATGTCCCGAATATGAAAAGGAACAAATGGCGAATAAGTTCCTGAACCATCGGATGATGGGTGTAGATTGTCGGGGATATACTTCGACATTCTTCGAGTATGCGAGAGTGGTACCAACCCTGGCTTCGCCAGAACCGGTGCTTATTTCCCGTTATATTTGGGGGTTGATTGGCGAAATCCGTAATATCGTTAAAGCTGCAAGACCTCGCACTATTGACGATGCGGTAGAATTAGCTAACACCCTAACTGATGAGCTGGTACGCACAAGAGAAGAAAACCAGAAGAAGGAAGTAGCCCAAAAGATTACCCAAGGATTCCGTGTGGGTAACCGTAGTAATTTTAAGAGAATGGGAACTGGACAATCTTCCACTGTTCCATTTTGCAATTCCTGCAAAAGAAAGCATTTTGGAAGATGCAAAGGATATTGCAATTTCTGCAAAATTCCAGGGCATCAAGAAGAAGATTGCAGAAAGAAGAAAGCCACAGTTTGCTACAACTGTGGAGAAGCTGGACATTTTAGGCCAGACTGCCCGAAACTGGTCAAACCAGCTGACAACAAAGCCAAACGTGTAGAAGGAGCTACCAAGAAAAAGTAAGAGCCTTCCAGTTGACTACTCAGGAAGCGGAACTAATCCCTGATGTGATAGCTGGTACGTTCCTAGTTCACGACGTCTATGCAAAAGTATTATTTGACTCTGGTGTAAACCAAAGTTTTATAAATACTTCATTTTGCCAAGCTCTTAACTTACCCTTAACCACCCTTAGGCAGATTTTTACAGTCGAAACGGCAGATGGAAATTCTGTTAACATAAATAAGGTTTTGCGTGAAGGAAAGATAGAACTTTTAGGACATAAATTTTCTGCAAACCTGTTACCTATGAATTTAGCCGGATTCGATGTTGTGTTAGGAATGGAATGGTTAGTAGCCAACCATGCTCAAATTCTTTGCGATAAAAATGCCATAGAAATTCATACACCCACAGGAGAATTAGTAGTGATTATAGGAGATAAGCCACGAAAGTCACTGAAATTCATTTCAATAATGAAGTTGGCCAGTTATTCAAGAAAACAAGAAATGGTGTATATGATTTCAGTAATCATTAACACGAAAAATAAAGAACTTAAGGAAATTCCGGTAGTATCAGAATACCCAGATGTCTTTCCAGAAGAACTACCTGGAATACCACCCGACAGGGAAGTAGAATTTAGGATTCATCTAATTCCCGGAACTATACCGATAGCCAAGGCACCTTATCGGTTAGCACCCACTGAAATGCTAGAATTGAAAAAGCAGTTAGATGAATTGCTAAGTAAAGAATTCATACAACCTAGTTCATCCCCGTGGGGAGCACCAGTGTTGTTTGTAAAGAAAAAGGATGGTTCAATGCGAATGTGTATCGATTATAGAGAACTGAATAAGGTTACAATTAAGAATCGATACCCATTACCTAGGATTGATGATCTCTTTGATCAACTCCAAGGAGCTAGATACTTTTCTAAGATCGACTTACGCTCTGGATATCATCAGTTGAAAGTACAAGAAGAAGACATACCTAAAACTGCTTTCAGAACTAGGTATGGTCATTACGAGTTTACAGTCATGCCCTTCAGATTAACAAATGCTCCGGCAGCATTTATGGACATGATGAATAGGATCTGTAAACCGTATTTGGATAAATTTGTAATTGTCTTCATCGACGATATACTTATTTATTCCAAAAGTCATGACGAGCACTGTCAGCACTTGCATGCACTCTTAACTTTGTTAAGAAAAGAAAAGCTTTACGCCAAATTCTCGAAGTGTGAATTTTGGCTGCAAGAAGTGCAATTTTTAGGTCACATGGTGAATCAAGAGGGTATTCACGTAGATCCTGCTAAAATAGAAGCGATTACCAAATGGAAGGTTCCACAATCAGCCATGGAAATTAGAAGTTTTCTAGGGTTAGCCGGATATTATAGACGATTCATTAAGGATTTTTCCAATATAGTTGTACCATTAACTAAGCTAACCTGTAAAACAATTAAGTTTGAATGGGGACCAAGGTAAGAAGAAGCCTTTAGGATTTTAAAGCAAAAGTTAACTAATGCTCCAATTCTAGCCTTACCAGAAGGAACTGAAGATTTTGAAGTATATTGTGATGCCTCTAAACTAGGATTAAGATGTGTGCTAATGCAACGCAAGAAGGTAATTGCGTATGCCTCAAGGCAATTGAAAAAGCACGAAGAAAACTATACGACTCATGACTTAGAGTTAGGAGCCATAATTTTTGCCCTTAAAATTTGGAGACATTATCTGTATGGAAGTAAGTTTACTGTCTATACGGATCATAAAAGTTTAAGATACATATTTGGGCAAAAAGAGTTAAACATGAGACAAAGAAGATGGATGGAGATTCTAAGTGATTACGACTGTGATATTCAATATCACGAAGGGAAGGCAAACATAGTTGCAGATGCCTTAAGTCGTAAATATCATGAAAAGCAAAAGCGAGTTCGTGCTCTTAGATTAAATCTACAATTAGATTTAATGGAACAACTAAAGAATGTTCAAGAAACAGCAATCAAGGATGATGCTGAAGAAATGAAAGGAAGAATAAAGGAATTGGAACAAGGAGCTGATGGAATTTGGAGATTCCATAAGAAAAGGATTTGGGTACCTAAGCAAGGAGAATTAAGGAATAAGATTTTAGAAGAAGCTCATAAATCTAGGTATACCATGCATCCTGGAAATAATAAAATGTATCAAGACTTAAGAAATAATTTTTGGTGGATAGGAATGAAAAAGGACATAGCTAGATATGTTTCTAAGTGTCTTACTTGTTCACAAGTTAAGGCAGAACACCAGAAACCTTCAGGTCTACTGCAACAACTAGAAATGCCTGTATGGAAATGGGAGCTCATAACAATGGATTTTGTTACAAAGTTACCCAAAACCAGAAAAGGTAATGACGCGATTTGGGTAATTGTGGATCGATTAACCAAGTCATCTCACTTTTTACCCATGAAGGAAACCTTTAGCATGGAAAGGTTAGCCAAGTTGTATGTAGACGAAGTAGTATCCTTACATGGAGTTCCACTCTCCATTGTATCAGATAGGGATAGTCGTTTCACTTCCCATTTCTGGACTAGTTTTCAGGAAGCAATGGGAACCCGACTAAATTTAAGTACTGCATATCATCCACAAACAGACGGACAAAGTGAAAGGACGATCCAAACTCTAGAAGACATGCTCCGGGCATGTGTGATAGATTTTGGTGGAAACTGGGACGATCACCTACCTTTAATTGAATTCTCCTATAACAATAGTTATCATTCAAGCATTGAAGCTGCCCCGTTCGAAGCACTGTATGGACGCAAGTGCAGAACTCCAGTTTGTTGGGCAGAAATAGGAGAAAGTCAATTATCAGGTCATGAAATAGTACAAGAAACCACCGACAAGATTACTAAAATTAAGGAAAGACTGAAGACGGCTCGTGATCGTCAGAAAAGTTATGCAGACAATAGACGCAAGCCGTTAGAATTTCAAGTAGGAGACAAAGTACTCTTGAAATTTTCTCCTTGGAAAGGAGTAGTTAGGTTCGGTAAGAAAGGGAAGCTAAGTCCACGATACGTAGGACCATTTCCAGTAATCCAACGTATAGGACCAGTTGCTTATCGCTTACAACTACCAGAAGAACTAGCTGGAGTACATGACGTATTTCATGTATCCAATCTCAAGAAATGCCTATCTGACGAATCTCTGGTAGTACCTCTTCAAGATGTAGAGGTAAACGAAAAGTTAAAATTTGTTGAGAAGCCACTACAGATAGAAGACCGAAAGATCAAGTTTCTCAAGCACAAACGACTAGTGCTAGTTAAAGTCAAATGGAATTCAAAGAGAGGACCTGAATACACTTGGGAGCTGGAATTAGAGATGAAGCGAAAGTACCCCTACTTGTTCTAGTAAATCTCGAGGACGAGATTTTTATTAAGGTGGAGATGATGTAACAACTCTCATCAAAAGTCCTAAATTATTATTTTATTTTGTCCAATAGAAAACCCTAATTGAGACCCCCAAGTGATCCTGCATAAACCCTAAAATTTTCAGAACAATCAGAATCAGGATCAGGGCCCCTAAAACTCAGGGGGGGTATTTCCTATTTTACGATTATCCATATAACTAGCTGTAAAAATCGAATTTTAAAAAACCGCTGACTCATCTGAGCTACAAACACACGGGGCTACCCTATAATAGGGTGGTGCCCCTCGCGTCACGCGACGCCTCCACGTGGACCCCTCGCGTCACGCGAGGGGGTCAAATTTTAAGTATAAATAGAGGGGTGTGGGACTTGCATTTTGGAGTTAGAACGACGTTAAAACTCAATTCGTACGTTGAGTTATCGACTGTTTACTACAAAACACACACAATCACAAAACGCTGCCGCAAAACAGGGTAATAACTCGATTGCTGCTACGATTCAATGTCCGATCGATTTAAACTATCCGATGAATGTTTAAGTGCTGCTCAAATTGGGTTTATACTTTGTCATTCGTCGTAAATTCGATGGATGTTTAAGTATTGCACTTTGTCATTCGTTGTGAGGGTTTTAATCTCGTGAGTTATCGTAAATGTTGTATTAGTTACTGACCTAGTTTGTGTGCATTGTTATTTAAATTAGGTTACAAGGCTAATCAGTAGGCTAAGCTCTGTTCACTTAAATCTGCAATGTGAGTCATTCTCTTTTATCAAATGTTTTACAATACTCCATTTTCAAATGTTATAATTACAGGGATTAAGTCGTGGTTATCTTAAATCACTGGCTAGTGGGGTATTGTGCACATTACTAATTTCTCACGGTTAGGCTAATAAATCCTAACAGTGATAAATGTCACTACTTGGGGTGGGACCCAATAGTGATATGACCATCGTCACCAGGTGACAAGGCGCCATATAATAATAAGATAGAAGCCATTGTAATCGCTCTTATGCTGTAATTTATAACTATGTGTCATTTTGTCAAAATGAATGATTCACCAGTATTTCCCCGCTGACAAAAATATTTTTAAAACATGTTTCAGGCGACCTGCTGTAAATCAAGGAAAACGTGCTACGGAGCACTAACAAGCTTGAAGAGGTGGCTCAATAAAAATGAATAAACATGTTTTAATAAATCAGGGAATTTCCTAGTAAAATTACTCTATTGTAAATTACGGGGTTTATCCCGAATTATGAAATAAAATAATCGGGCATTTCAAGTTTTAAAAATATCCTGTTAAAATCTTCCGCTGTCGCATCAATTAATAAATACCACGGGTTCCTGTCCCGCGGCTCCTGATCGGGTCAAACCGGGGCTGGGGCCGTGACAATCAAGCCATTCGCACCCCCGCCATCCAATACCAGTGGGTATTGAAGGAGGTCCTAGTAAGCTTGACCCAGGTCCTTGCAGGATCTATACACTGAACAAGGCAAGAACCTTACCAAACCATTCCCTTAACCCCCGACCAGGTAGCCAACATATCTCTATATAGACCGTAGAGATATGAATGATGAAAATCTTTTATTTTATATAGACAGTAAAATAATGCCAAGACATCACGGACAAATGATAAGGAAGTTTCACCTTCAACATAAGAAACTAGTTATTAAAGTCATTAATACAAAACCAAATAAAAAGTGCGAAAAGATTAAAAATCAAAAGTATTACACTAAATGTTTGTCTTCACCAAGTGATGTAAGAGACTTAGGCAAACATTCCCTTTGATTATCAAGAACTCTTACTATCAATCTTGGATCCCGAGACTACTACACACACTCTTAATGGATGATGGATGATGGTGGTGGATGTGGGTGTTGTGATGGTGGTGGAGTGTGTGTGAAGTGGTAGAGAGGTGGTTTGCCAAGGGATGATTTGCAAGTGAGCCAAGCACCCCTATTTATATCCTGTGCAGGAGCTCGGACACGGCCCCGTGTCCATCCTCTTTCTCTTTCTTCATTAATTGCAATTGTCTTCATTATGCTCCACACGCCCCCGTGTTCACTGGGCACGGCCCCGTGTATAGAAGAGAATCTGTACTATCAAGATTTGCAAGATTTTGCGAATCTTAGCATTGACCACGGCCCGTGTTGAGTTGGGCACGTCCCCATGCTGGGAATAGAAGCTTCTACGAGTTTGTCTTTTCTGCCAGTGTCTGACCACGCCCCCATGTCCGCTGGGCATGGGGCGTGTTCAGCCTCCTTTTGTCTTGTTTTTTGCTTGGGAAGATGCTGTCGAGGGGTCGGGCATGCCACGTTTATTCCTTTCCTTGTATTTATGTTAGATTTTGCTGCATATTTGCTTCTTTTGTTCATTTATGCTCATTTAGTCCTGAAAATACAAAAGGAAGACAAAAGCACACTTTTTCCAATATTAGTACTAAAAAAGGGTTAGTTTTATGCCTCATTTGATGTAATTTATATGTTTCATTTTACACACATCATGTACCAACTGTTTGCTATCAGAAACTAAACTCCATAAAAACTGGGCTAATAACAACTAACAGTGCCCAATGCAGCGTCGAGTGGCCATAATATGCACAACCACTGATCACAACATATTCATGTAAGCTTCATAATCAAGAGGTCGTGATTCGAATGTTACTTCTCTAATACAATACATAGAAAAAGAATTAGACTGCGATTTCAATAGACAATTAATGAATACTGACAATTATACAGTTACAAGTATATTTATATTAAGTTCTTTACATGTTATTATAGCACAGGCGTAATCATTGCCATTCTGCTTCTCACTCTTCATCCTTATAAGCATATGGCCTCTCTCTCCAACTGGTTATTCTTTATGATGATCGGTTTCATCAAATATCTCATCCTACATGATATCACAACACAAAAAACAAGTTACAACAAAAACAAAAGGCTTGAAAATGCGGTTATTAATCAACGAAATGAACAAATTGAAGTTATCATACATTTATTTATGAGCTCTTCCATAACATCTTTCAATGTTATGATTCCTATGACTTCCCCTTCTTGAACGAAGAAAATGGTTTGTCTGTTATATTAACAACCTCGAGCAAGAATTTATTCGACCACCTTCTGATCTTTGAGATGTGATATGGTGATGAAGATGGAGATGTGATATGGTGATGAAGATGATAAACCTATGGTAAAGATGAAGGGGACTAAAAGGGGATTTGACTTATTCGTATCATAGTTTCGGTCCCTTAAGGGTAGTATGGTCTTTTAACTATAATCCAAACTGTTGACTAACTGAAGTTTGATGGAGGGGATTGATTGAGAGAAATTGACAACGTCAGGGACTAGAATGTTAATTTTTTTTTCAAATGAGGACTGCATTTGCGATTGTATGTAAACCATAGGGACTGAAACTCTACTTTACTCAACATTATAAATTAACGATTGTTTCACGTAGGGCATGTTTGGCTAAGCTTTTTGAAATAACTTATTGACTTATTAACTTTTTGAAAAGTCATAAGCTTCAAAATAATGTTTGGCAATGAAAGTGTATGTGAGAAGAAAAATGCAATAAATCAATAAATCACTCTATATGACTTTTCCAAAGGGTGATACTATTTACACCCCCTATTTACTAATTACACCTCCTCCCCTATCAAAAACATCACATCCATCAATCATTTGCTTTTTGTTTTTAGTCTTTTTTGCCTTTTTTTATTATATTTTATTGTCTTTTTTGTCTTTTTGTTATTATTATTATTATTATTATTAAGCTTATTACTTAAGCCTTAAACTTTTTTTTTACCTTTTTAGTTTTTTTATGCTAGACGTCTTTTTATTTTTTTACCTTTTTATTTTTTTTACCGACAGTGAAAATGACATGTAAATATATAAATATTATCACATAACAAAGGAAAGAAAATTCTAGAAAGCATATGGTAATTTTATAGTAGCATAATATAATAATGAAAATGATGGCAACGAAACTAATTCAAAGAAACAATCATGCGCATGTCATATTACTGGTGCAAGTAATTTGTTGTCTTTAGGTCATATTATTGGTGCATTTCCACCAAAACTAATTCAAAGAATTGCAAAGAGTTGCATAATTTTTGTAACTACTCAAGCTTATCGGTGCATTCACTTCAGTTTCATAATTCTCATATTATCGGTGCATTCACTTCAGTTTCTTTAAGATATACTCGAGAAAGCTATTCAAAGAGCTGCATAAATTTACTTGTTCAAAGAGTGATCTACTTATGCTTCATCATAGCATTCAGAAAAGTTAAAGAGATGTCTGGATTTTCAACGGATCAGGTATAGTTTTTAATTCCCATGTTTCAAGTTTCAACTTAGTTATATAATCTAGCTAGGTTAAGGGTCTTGTTTTAGTTTAAATGAGTTTGTTTGGAAAATAATTATGATGTATAGTTTAAATGCGCCATTTGGATAATATATATTTTGTAACTACTCAAGCTTGTTCACCTAATATTTTGTAACTAATATTAGTTCACTTTTAGGTGTTCAAGTCTCGTGAAGAGTTGATGGAATGGGTTAGAAACACCGGACGTAGTCTTGGTTACGCTATTATGACTAAAAGATCGAAAGCGAAAAATGGCTACGTGTCTAAAGTTGTACTTATGTGTGATCGTGGTGGTGTGTATAAATCAGTTAAAGATTCAAGTAGAGAGACCGGCACTAGAAAGATTAATTGCCCGTTTGAAATGGTAGGGAAATTTTCAAAAGAGAATGGTTCTTGGACGTTAAAAGTAAAACCTGGTGAACATAATCATCCACCCGGAGAATATATGGAGGGACACCCAATCTTCAAACGATTGACACCTAATGAACACCAATTGGTGGCAGAGTTGACGGGGAAGGGTGTGTTCCCAAAAGATATTGATTACACTCAAGAGCCTGCAAGGCACGGTCCGTTTGGGAACTCTCAAGATCATGATTACACTCAAGAGCCTGCAAGGCACAGTTCATTTACGAACTATCAAGAGCAGGATTACACTCAAGAACCTGCAAGGCATAGTTCATTTGTGAACTCCCAAGATCATGATTACACTCAAGAGCCTTGGAGACATAGTTCATTCGGGTATCTAGAGGCTGCCAGTCCAGACGTGAACTATCAAGTGCCTGGTGAAACAAGTCCGTTCATAAATCAAGATATTTACGGAAAAAAACCATTCAAGGACTATGATGATAATATGGGCTACTACGCCAGTCCATTTGTAAACTGCCAAGTTCCTGGTGAACCAAGTCCGTTCATGACACAAGATACAGACGGACAAGGTTTTTTTGCCAACTTTTTAAACACACCGGGATATGATTTCATGGGGTTGAACCAAGATATTGTCGAACAAAGTTCTTTCACCAACTCTACAAGTGCGCCAGGCTATGACTTCATGGGGTTGAACCAAGATCAAGCATCACAGGTGATACACAACTATATTAATCTAATTCCAAAAATCTTCCATGCGTCTGTTACACGCATACATAACGTGATAGGTGATGGAAATTGTGGGTTTCGGGCGACAGCTTCTGCTCTCGGGTACGGTGAAGATGAATGGTTATTTATCCGGAGGTCACTGATGGAAGAGCTACTCGAGTTTAGAAATAAGTACACTAAGGCTTTCTTAGGCTCATTTGAAGATGTGTTAACGTCCTTGGATTGGTCAGGATCGGGGGTTGCACCAGAAAAACACTGGATGATTATGCCAGAGACAGGATTCTTGATTGCGAACAAATTTAATGTAACCGTTCATTTTTTATCTCAAGAAAAAAGAAACAGTTCGACTTGTTTTTCGCTTTGGAGAGGCCCTCATCGGTTCCCAGAAAAAAAAATTACAATTGCACACGTGAATGGTAACCATTTTATAATGGTAGAATTGCAAGGAGAGCATCCAATTGCCGGCACAACCAACCTATGGAAATTATCGAGAGAAAATGATGCAGCTGGCTGGGAGAATATATTTGAATCACGTCAAAATATGTATAATTCTTGGATAGCACAACCTGCTACATTTGGGGGGTGTATAGATTAAACCTCGGTATGTAAATTATTAAATGATAATAATTTTGTAAAAAAGTACTTATTTTTATATAGCTTTTGTTACAACTATAAATATAATTTGATAAATTATAACAATAAAAACTAATAATAAATAATATATCATTACTACTACTACTACTACAAATAATAATAATAATAATAATAATAATAATAATAACAACTAAATAAATAATAAACAAATAATAAATAACTAATAATTAAATAAAAGAATAAAAAAAGACAACAAAAAGACAAAAACGACTAAAAACAAAAGCAAGTGATTGATGGATGTGATGTTTTTATAGGGGGTGTAATTAGTAAAAGGGGGGTGTGAATAGAATGAGCCTTTCCAAAAAGCCATTAAATTAATAAGTACATACCCATAAATGTTTTTTTTTTCGAACGACAAATTTTGGATCACTGACGGACCACTGGAGTATCATCGTGCCACCAGCAGAATAATGTCTATACACAAATTCAGGAGGAAACCCAATAAAACTGAGAAAACCCCATTTGTCGAAATCGAAATCATGACCTAATAGTCATAAGTTTATCTCACGCCCAAGATACCAATGCCATGGGTTTTCTTATTAGTTTTTTACTTGCAAAATCTTCAGAAACAGAGCCCCTCTCTTCTTCGACGGCATCCATGGATGAAATCAAGAAACTCTGAACGATTTCAGACCGGTAAGCTTGTACTTCGCATCTCTAATTACTATATTTATTCACTCTGATTCAAGTACCCCCAATTTCTTTACTTATAAACCCCAATTTATCAATCTTTAGCTGAAATCATCATGATCAATCTTTTTCGAAGAAAACTCCCAATCAAATCTTTTATTGTAAACCCATTTCAATACGTATCCCATGAATCAAAAGGTGTATTCTTTCCTGCATCTGATCCCCTTAAACCCGATGAAGAACCCCAATTTAGGGTTTTAGCAACTAAACCCTATTCAACCTCAAAGTTCCCTGAATATGAAATGCCAACAGTTACATGGGGTGTTGTTCATGGTAGAAAAGAGAAACTTGTGTCTAGAGTAATAATATGTGATTACTTGAAAAGCATAGGAATAATCCCTGATGAGTTAGAGGAAGTCGAGTTACCGTCGACGATTGATGTGATGCGTGAGCGCGTAGAGTTCTTGCAGAAGATAGGGTTAACGATTGACGATATTAACGAATACCCGTTAATGCTTGGTTGTAGTGTTAGAAAGAATATCATTCCTGTGTTGGGATACTTGGAGAAAGTAGGGATTCAACGGTCGAAAATGGGCGAGTTTGTGAAGAAGTATCCGCAGGTGCTTCATGCTAGTGTGGTTGTGGAGCTTGTGCCCGTAGTTAGGTTTCTTCGTGGATTAGATGTTGAGAAACAAGATATCGGGTATGTGTTAATGAAGTATCCTGACCTGTTAGGGTTTAAGTTAGAAGGAACGATGAGTACTTCGGTTGCGTATTTGGTGAGCATTGGTGTTAATCCGAGAGATATCGGTCCCATGGTGACGCAGTATCCGTACTTTTTGGGGATGAGAGTCGGGACGATGATAAAACCGTTAGTCGAGTATCTGGTTTCGTTAGGATTACCTAAAAAAGTGTTGGCGAGAATGTTTGAAAAGCGCGCGTATCTAATCGGTTACGACCTCGAAGAAATGGTCAAACCGAACGTTGACTGTTTGGTTAGTTTCGGCGTTCGAAAGGAGGTGTTAGCTTCCATTATCGCTCAATACCCGCAAATGCTTGGGCTTCCTTTGAAAGCTAAGTTATCAACACAACAATATATTTTCAACTTGAAGTTAAAGATTGACCCCGAAGGGTTTGCGCGTGTGATCGAAAGAATGCCTCAGGTAATCAGTCTTGGTCAAAATGTGATAATGAAACCGGTTGACTTTCTTCTTGGACGGGGTATATCAGTAGAAGACGTTGCTAAGATGATCGTGAAATGCCCACAGTTACTTGCTTTGCAAGTCGGGTTGATGAAAAATAGTTTTTACTTTTTCAAGAGTGAAATGGGAAGGCCTTTGAAAGAGTTGGTTGAGTTTCCTGAATATTTTACTTACGGTCTCGAATCAAGAATTAAACCACGGTACCAAAGATTGCAGCATAAGGGGATTAGGTGTTCGTTATCTTGGTTTCTTAATTGTAGCGATCAAAGATTTGAAGAAAGATTGTATGCAGATTATATTGAAACTGAGATTCAAGGGCCATCGTTTGTTATGGGCGGGAAATTGGATCTACCTGGTAATCAAATGGTATCTGATGATGAAGATGAAAGTGATGATGAAATACTTTATAGACGTACGGTTTCCCTTTAATCATACATGTATTTGCTACACTAATGTATTGAGATTCTGTTAGTTTTTATTTAAAGTTATCAGTTTTGACATATGATTTGTTCCGAGTTCATCTGGTTTGCTTTATGTATGGATCCTTCTAATTGGAGTTGGGGATGGTATTTAGGGGTGTGACTTTATGACATGACGAGAACCTTTACACGAACTCGTTTTGGGTCGAACTCACGACACCGTTTAGCTAAATAGGTTGTAATCATGTCAATTTGGGAGGTTCATATGATGATTATTTTTTAAATGTGTTTTACATCATGAATTATATGCCAAAAATTTAATTTAAAAGGTTATAAGAGAAATTGTCACAGTATTTTATAATTAAAATGTAACCATATGTATGCATATGTATTTTTGGCTATAAAATTGAAGTATTAATAAAAAGAAAAATCTGTTACACGGCTTGTGTTCGTGTCAACTCTTGAATATTCATCTTGTATTTGGGTTCATATGTCTAGATTCGTGTCGTGTTCAGGTTCATATGTTTGACACAATTTTTGGGTTTGTGTCGGGTTGGAGCTGTCGACCCGCAAACATGAACCGTTTAACTGATAAACGTCGCCTGTTGCAAATTTTGTATTTGGGCAGAATGGATTAGTTTCATATGTTCCAGGAAAGAAATTCAGTTAGACTTCTTTTAAAGTAAACAAACTCTTGATCAACTATTGTATTGCTACGAATAATTTTCTGAAAATTTTGGACATCTGATCAGACTTTTTAGCATACTGCACACAGAGAAGTGTTGGGTCATACTATATTTTTGTCAAGTCAACATACTATGCATAATCAGTAAATGTCAAGTCAACACACTATATTGACCATTTGAAGGACTAAACAGCTACCTCAACTTTCAAGTTACACATGCTACATCAAACAACCAGAATTATGTTCCTGAATATTACATAATGACAGTTAAAACACACTAAAAATGCGTCATGACCATAGAGGATGTTATGTTATAACAAAAAAAAAAACACATGAAAATTCAATGATTTTGTGTTTCATATAAAAAAATTAACTATGATGTTTATTACCATTCGATCACTGGGTAGAAATCAGTTGTGCTCTGAAGAACATATTTCTGTCTCATGAAAGCTTTTGACATTTTAGCTATGCTTTCAAAAGCGCACTAGGCGCAGAAGCACAGCTAGTTTGTATTCTCACTATTTGTTCTAATTGGGAGGTTTCAGATAGCCAAAGTTGCTTTCAGTTCTGTGTTAATGAAATTGATATGAATGTGTGATTGCAATAGTGTGCGAACAGGCATGTCCCTTTTAACTTTTGTCACTTTTCAATCGATGAAACCAGAACAGTCGATGTGTATAATCAGCGTATAAACAAACAGTTTGGTAGGTGTGTTCGAAACGATTGCTTAAAAACATCAACGAAACAAACAGTTCATATAGCCTTTGTTCCAGGAAAGGTTCAGTTTGACTTGTTTAAGCTATTGGTCAACTATTGTATTGGTATGACCTATTAGGGAACATTTTCTACATTTGATCAAAATTACACATGTACAAGTGTTTGGGTCAGAAATTGATTGAAAAAAGTCAACAACCTATAAATAATCAGTAAATGTCAAGTCAACACACTATATTGACCTACCTCAACTTTCAAATTACACATGGTACAACAACTAACTAAAATTATGTTTCTAAATATTACATAATGAGAGTCCAAACACACTAAACGCGTCATGACCATAGAGGATGTTGTTCAAAGTGACGCTCGAACTTTTTGTGGCGTTGTGGCAAGTAAGGCGGTGTTCAATACCTCATAAGAACAACCAGGTCTCACTATATCATTCCCCTGCAAATAACAACACATGCA
Organism: Helianthus tuberosus; assembly: GCA_030545235.1. Lineage (NCBI taxonomy): Eukaryota > Viridiplantae > Streptophyta > Magnoliopsida > Asterales > Asteraceae > Helianthus > Helianthus tuberosus. The sequence continues at coordinate 146,195,349 of CM060377.1, read as the reverse complement.
AGCTTTTTTTGTTATAACCAAAAAGTCACATGAAAATTCAAAGATTTTATGTTTCATATAATATAACTTTACTGCATGGTGGTTAATGTTTATACCATATCAACTTTATCATTGACCTCCGTTATCTTCTCCATGTAGTCATGATTTGTTAGACTCTCTAAGTGTCCTGCTTGGTTTATGTCATCTGCTCTGCTGATAGGTTCTTCGATTCTGTGTTTATTATGCTGTTTACAAACATAGATTCCAACGAATCAAATGGCAGCCATAAATCATTCAGTTTTTAGAACTCAAAATATTAATTAAAAACCGAGTTGAAAGGAATTCAAGAGTCATATAAGTTCATGCCATGTGCCATAAGATTGTTTTGTTTTAGTATAGTTAATAGATTTTATCTTTAACCTTTTTAATTTGTAATTTAATATATATTGGTTTTCATTAAGCTTTTTAAATACAAGATAATTTTATCTTTAAGCTTTTCAATTTATGATTTAATATATTCGTTTTCTATAACAGAATACAAAATTTCAATTTATGATTTAATATTTTCGCTTTTATGTTACCAATGGAAAACAAAGATTCCCTACACCATTCGTTATCCAAAGTGCCCATTAATTTTTAGAAAATAACTTTTATAATTACGAAAGCAAAGATTCATTGAAGGTTTATCGAAGATCGCTCAACCCCTTAGAACTCTAACCCAAAAGTGTATCACCTACAGGTGGGGTGATACTCAGGAATCCGCGTTTCAACTGCTGAAAGAGAAGCTTTGTAGTGTGACCTATTCTCTCGTTACCTGAAGGCACTGATGATTTCATTGTTTACTGCGATGCATCCATCCAAGGACTAGGTTGTGTGCTGATGCAACGCGAGAAGGTCATTGCTTACGCGTCACGTCAACACAAGGTTCATGAAAAGAACTACACTATCCACGACTTAGAACTGGGGGCTGTAGTATTCGCACTCAAGATATGGAGACATTACTTGTACGGTACCAAATGTACGATTTACACCGATCACAAGAGTCTCCAACATATACTTGATCAAAAGGAGTTAAACATGCGACAACACCGATGGGTCGAACTCCTGAACGATTACGAGTGCGCAATCAAGTATCATCCAGGCAAGGCAAACGTTGTAGTTGATGCTCTCAGCCGAAAGGAAACCAAACCTAAGCGTGTCCATGCGCTTCAGCTTACCATTCATTCGAACCTTCCCGAACAGATTCGCAATGCCCAAGTCAAAGCACTGAAGGAAGAGAACCTGCTAGCAAAGTCTATGCGAGGCATGGAAAAGCAACTTGAGCTCGAGGATAAACTTGACTGAAGAACTCAGTGGCGTACACAACATGTTCCACATGTCGAATCTGAAGAAATGTTTATCTGATGAAACTCTCATTGTTCCTTTCAATGAACTCACCATCGATGATCAACTCCGTTTCGTTGAGGAATCTTCAGAAGGTACCCTCATAGGGGATTATCACCTTCCTTATTACGATCACATAGCCATGTTCGATTCGAACATTGGCTTGACCGAAATGGTCATAACCGAAAGTCAAAGCAAAAGTCAATTTGCTTGACTTTCGGCTAAATACTAGCCTATAAATTGAAAAAGAACTAAGGAAGAACACTTACAAGTGTTATAAGAAGCTTATAACTTCGGTAGGAGGCCTCATAAGCAAAAGCAACTCCAAGAGTGATTAGAGAGAAAGAAATTGAGAGGTGCAAATGCACCTCTATTTATACTTGCTCCAAGCTCACAAGATCATGCCAAGTGTTAGCAATGATCTTCAGGTGTTGATTAGTGTCTACTTAGGTGTAAGAAGCAGAGGAATGGTTCCAATTAGCGAGCTAGGTGTCATAAGCAGCAGGCTGCCATGGCTGTCTGCACAAACTGCCAAGGCAACCCTTATGGACCGTAAGGGGTAATGGTTTACAGTCCGTAAGAACCTTAGCGCGCCCATGGTTTCAAATACCTTACGGTCCGTAAGTCATAAGCCTTGCGGTCCGTAAAGGATTATCAGAATAAAATATTAACAACTGTCTTACGGTTCGTAAGGCATATGCCTTGCGGTCCGTAAGGATTCTTCAGAAGCCAAACTTTGGCAATTTGTCACAAATAATCCCTCCACGTCCAATCTCCCACAATTTTACATATATGGTCCCTCTCGTCCAAACAATTTGACATACTTGAGAGTTGATACTATTCGTTATAAATTTCCGAGGTGTTACACTTTGGTACAACTGTATTTGGTATTCAAGCTCGCTTGTAGCTCTTATTAAAAATGCTTTAGCTTTTATTTGCATTGTCGCCTCTCGCGCCTCATGATTCCTCTACATAGCCGCCAGCTTTATATTAAGGTAGTCAACTTAAAAATTGTAAACAAATAATCGTACTTAATTTTATAATTCTGATTCAGAGGAAACATGTAATTAGAAAAAGGTCCGGAGATGCAAGGCTTTTCCTTCCTCCCCATGTGCATCCAGATGTAAAAAGATTTTGGATAAACCACGATTCGTAATAAAATTTGAATATTTAATAAATAGATGGTACTGATAGAAACCAAAGAGAAATAGAGATAAACTGAATTGTATCTTCATTCTATTCAACATTACAATATATAGATAAACATAACTATAAACCCTAAAGCCCATAAGTAATGGGTTGGGCCTAAAATGTCTAGTTTATAACACTCCCCCTCGGACATTTAGAATTATACACAGTTTAACAACATACTTCAGGATGATGTTAAATAGGTACTTCAGGACCTGAATAAATAAACTGATACTCCTGGATCAGCTATGTTGCCTCATTAAAAACCTTACTAGGAAAACCCAGTGGGACAAAACTTAGTTAAGGGAAAAAGAGTACAGCGTGTATAATTCTCCCCCTGAATTCAACAAACATCTTTCAATCTATGAAGACCGATCTTGTGTGATAGTTGCTCGAAACT
>CM060377.1:146148886-146192199 GCA_030545235.1 Helianthus tuberosus | reverse complement strand
GACCACCTTCTGATCTTTGAGATGTGATATGGTGATGAAGATGGAGATGTGATATGGTGATGAAGATGATAAACCTATGGTAAAGATGAAGGGGACTAAAAGGGGATTTGACTTATTCGTATCATAGTTTCGGTCCCTTAAGGGTAGTATGGTCTTTTAACTATAATCCAAACTGTTGACTAACTGAAGTTTGATGGAGGGGATTGATTGAGAGAAATTGACAACGTCAGGGACTAGAATGTTAATTTTTTTTTCAAATGAGGACTGCATTTGCGATTGTATGTAAACCATAGGGACTGAAACTCTACTTTACTCAACATTATAAATTAACGATTGTTTCACGTAGGGCATGTTTGGCTAAGCTTTTTGAAATAACTTATTGACTTATTAACTTTTTGAAAAGTCATAAGCTTCAAAATAATGTTTGGCAATGAAAGTGTATGTGAGAAGAAAAATGCAATAAATCAATAAATCACTCTATATGACTTTTCCAAAGGGTGATACTATTTACACCCCCTATTTACTAATTACACCTCCTCCCCTATCAAAAACATCACATCCATCAATCATTTGCTTTTTGTTTTTAGTCTTTTTTGCCTTTTTTTATTATATTTTATTGTCTTTTTTGTCTTTTTGTTATTATTATTATTATTATTATTAAGCTTATTACTTAAGCCTTAAACTTTTTTTTTACCTTTTTAGTTTTTTTATGCTAGACGTCTTTTTATTTTTTTACCTTTTTATTTTTTTTACCGACAGTGAAAATGACATGTAAATATATAAATATTATCACATAACAAAGGAAAGAAAATTCTAGAAAGCATATGGTAATTTTATAGTAGCATAATATAATAATGAAAATGATGGCAACGAAACTAATTCAAAGAAACAATCATGCGCATGTCATATTACTGGTGCAAGTAATTTGTTGTCTTTAGGTCATATTATTGGTGCATTTCCACCAAAACTAATTCAAAGAATTGCAAAGAGTTGCATAATTTTTGTAACTACTCAAGCTTATCGGTGCATTCACTTCAGTTTCATAATTCTCATATTATCGGTGCATTCACTTCAGTTTCTTTAAGATATACTCGAGAAAGCTATTCAAAGAGCTGCATAAATTTACTTGTTCAAAGAGTGATCTACTTATGCTTCATCATAGCATTCAGAAAAGTTAAAGAGATGTCTGGATTTTCAACGGATCAGGTATAGTTTTTAATTCCCATGTTTCAAGTTTCAACTTAGTTATATAATCTAGCTAGGTTAAGGGTCTTGTTTTAGTTTAAATGAGTTTGTTTGGAAAATAATTATGATGTATAGTTTAAATGCGCCATTTGGATAATATATATTTTGTAACTACTCAAGCTTGTTCACCTAATATTTTGTAACTAATATTAGTTCACTTTTAGGTGTTCAAGTCTCGTGAAGAGTTGATGGAATGGGTTAGAAACACCGGACGTAGTCTTGGTTACGCTATTATGACTAAAAGATCGAAAGCGAAAAATGGCTACGTGTCTAAAGTTGTACTTATGTGTGATCGTGGTGGTGTGTATAAATCAGTTAAAGATTCAAGTAGAGAGACCGGCACTAGAAAGATTAATTGCCCGTTTGAAATGGTAGGGAAATTTTCAAAAGAGAATGGTTCTTGGACGTTAAAAGTAAAACCTGGTGAACATAATCATCCACCCGGAGAATATATGGAGGGACACCCAATCTTCAAACGATTGACACCTAATGAACACCAATTGGTGGCAGAGTTGACGGGGAAGGGTGTGTTCCCAAAAGATATTGATTACACTCAAGAGCCTGCAAGGCACGGTCCGTTTGGGAACTCTCAAGATCATGATTACACTCAAGAGCCTGCAAGGCACAGTTCATTTACGAACTATCAAGAGCAGGATTACACTCAAGAACCTGCAAGGCATAGTTCATTTGTGAACTCCCAAGATCATGATTACACTCAAGAGCCTTGGAGACATAGTTCATTCGGGTATCTAGAGGCTGCCAGTCCAGACGTGAACTATCAAGTGCCTGGTGAAACAAGTCCGTTCATAAATCAAGATATTTACGGAAAAAAACCATTCAAGGACTATGATGATAATATGGGCTACTACGCCAGTCCATTTGTAAACTGCCAAGTTCCTGGTGAACCAAGTCCGTTCATGACACAAGATACAGACGGACAAGGTTTTTTTGCCAACTTTTTAAACACACCGGGATATGATTTCATGGGGTTGAACCAAGATATTGTCGAACAAAGTTCTTTCACCAACTCTACAAGTGCGCCAGGCTATGACTTCATGGGGTTGAACCAAGATCAAGCATCACAGGTGATACACAACTATATTAATCTAATTCCAAAAATCTTCCATGCGTCTGTTACACGCATACATAACGTGATAGGTGATGGAAATTGTGGGTTTCGGGCGACAGCTTCTGCTCTCGGGTACGGTGAAGATGAATGGTTATTTATCCGGAGGTCACTGATGGAAGAGCTACTCGAGTTTAGAAATAAGTACACTAAGGCTTTCTTAGGCTCATTTGAAGATGTGTTAACGTCCTTGGATTGGTCAGGATCGGGGGTTGCACCAGAAAAACACTGGATGATTATGCCAGAGACAGGATTCTTGATTGCGAACAAATTTAATGTAACCGTTCATTTTTTATCTCAAGAAAAAAGAAACAGTTCGACTTGTTTTTCGCTTTGGAGAGGCCCTCATCGGTTCCCAGAAAAAAAAATTACAATTGCACACGTGAATGGTAACCATTTTATAATGGTAGAATTGCAAGGAGAGCATCCAATTGCCGGCACAACCAACCTATGGAAATTATCGAGAGAAAATGATGCAGCTGGCTGGGAGAATATATTTGAATCACGTCAAAATATGTATAATTCTTGGATAGCACAACCTGCTACATTTGGGGGGTGTATAGATTAAACCTCGGTATGTAAATTATTAAATGATAATAATTTTGTAAAAAAGTACTTATTTTTATATAGCTTTTGTTACAACTATAAATATAATTTGATAAATTATAACAATAAAAACTAATAATAAATAATATATCATTACTACTACTACTACTACAAATAATAATAATAATAATAATAATAATAATAATAACAACTAAATAAATAATAAACAAATAATAAATAACTAATAATTAAATAAAAGAATAAAAAAAGACAACAAAAAGACAAAAACGACTAAAAACAAAAGCAAGTGATTGATGGATGTGATGTTTTTATAGGGGGTGTAATTAGTAAAAGGGGGGTGTGAATAGAATGAGCCTTTCCAAAAAGCCATTAAATTAATAAGTACATACCCATAAATGTTTTTTTTTTCGAACGACAAATTTTGGATCACTGACGGACCACTGGAGTATCATCGTGCCACCAGCAGAATAATGTCTATACACAAATTCAGGAGGAAACCCAATAAAACTGAGAAAACCCCATTTGTCGAAATCGAAATCATGACCTAATAGTCATAAGTTTATCTCACGCCCAAGATACCAATGCCATGGGTTTTCTTATTAGTTTTTTACTTGCAAAATCTTCAGAAACAGAGCCCCTCTCTTCTTCGACGGCATCCATGGATGAAATCAAGAAACTCTGAACGATTTCAGACCGGTAAGCTTGTACTTCGCATCTCTAATTACTATATTTATTCACTCTGATTCAAGTACCCCCAATTTCTTTACTTATAAACCCCAATTTATCAATCTTTAGCTGAAATCATCATGATCAATCTTTTTCGAAGAAAACTCCCAATCAAATCTTTTATTGTAAACCCATTTCAATACGTATCCCATGAATCAAAAGGTGTATTCTTTCCTGCATCTGATCCCCTTAAACCCGATGAAGAACCCCAATTTAGGGTTTTAGCAACTAAACCCTATTCAACCTCAAAGTTCCCTGAATATGAAATGCCAACAGTTACATGGGGTGTTGTTCATGGTAGAAAAGAGAAACTTGTGTCTAGAGTAATAATATGTGATTACTTGAAAAGCATAGGAATAATCCCTGATGAGTTAGAGGAAGTCGAGTTACCGTCGACGATTGATGTGATGCGTGAGCGCGTAGAGTTCTTGCAGAAGATAGGGTTAACGATTGACGATATTAACGAATACCCGTTAATGCTTGGTTGTAGTGTTAGAAAGAATATCATTCCTGTGTTGGGATACTTGGAGAAAGTAGGGATTCAACGGTCGAAAATGGGCGAGTTTGTGAAGAAGTATCCGCAGGTGCTTCATGCTAGTGTGGTTGTGGAGCTTGTGCCCGTAGTTAGGTTTCTTCGTGGATTAGATGTTGAGAAACAAGATATCGGGTATGTGTTAATGAAGTATCCTGACCTGTTAGGGTTTAAGTTAGAAGGAACGATGAGTACTTCGGTTGCGTATTTGGTGAGCATTGGTGTTAATCCGAGAGATATCGGTCCCATGGTGACGCAGTATCCGTACTTTTTGGGGATGAGAGTCGGGACGATGATAAAACCGTTAGTCGAGTATCTGGTTTCGTTAGGATTACCTAAAAAAGTGTTGGCGAGAATGTTTGAAAAGCGCGCGTATCTAATCGGTTACGACCTCGAAGAAATGGTCAAACCGAACGTTGACTGTTTGGTTAGTTTCGGCGTTCGAAAGGAGGTGTTAGCTTCCATTATCGCTCAATACCCGCAAATGCTTGGGCTTCCTTTGAAAGCTAAGTTATCAACACAACAATATATTTTCAACTTGAAGTTAAAGATTGACCCCGAAGGGTTTGCGCGTGTGATCGAAAGAATGCCTCAGGTAATCAGTCTTGGTCAAAATGTGATAATGAAACCGGTTGACTTTCTTCTTGGACGGGGTATATCAGTAGAAGACGTTGCTAAGATGATCGTGAAATGCCCACAGTTACTTGCTTTGCAAGTCGGGTTGATGAAAAATAGTTTTTACTTTTTCAAGAGTGAAATGGGAAGGCCTTTGAAAGAGTTGGTTGAGTTTCCTGAATATTTTACTTACGGTCTCGAATCAAGAATTAAACCACGGTACCAAAGATTGCAGCATAAGGGGATTAGGTGTTCGTTATCTTGGTTTCTTAATTGTAGCGATCAAAGATTTGAAGAAAGATTGTATGCAGATTATATTGAAACTGAGATTCAAGGGCCATCGTTTGTTATGGGCGGGAAATTGGATCTACCTGGTAATCAAATGGTATCTGATGATGAAGATGAAAGTGATGATGAAATACTTTATAGACGTACGGTTTCCCTTTAATCATACATGTATTTGCTACACTAATGTATTGAGATTCTGTTAGTTTTTATTTAAAGTTATCAGTTTTGACATATGATTTGTTCCGAGTTCATCTGGTTTGCTTTATGTATGGATCCTTCTAATTGGAGTTGGGGATGGTATTTAGGGGTGTGACTTTATGACATGACGAGAACCTTTACACGAACTCGTTTTGGGTCGAACTCACGACACCGTTTAGCTAAATAGGTTGTAATCATGTCAATTTGGGAGGTTCATATGATGATTATTTTTTAAATGTGTTTTACATCATGAATTATATGCCAAAAATTTAATTTAAAAGGTTATAAGAGAAATTGTCACAGTATTTTATAATTAAAATGTAACCATATGTATGCATATGTATTTTTGGCTATAAAATTGAAGTATTAATAAAAAGAAAAATCTGTTACACGGCTTGTGTTCGTGTCAACTCTTGAATATTCATCTTGTATTTGGGTTCATATGTCTAGATTCGTGTCGTGTTCAGGTTCATATGTTTGACACAATTTTTGGGTTTGTGTCGGGTTGGAGCTGTCGACCCGCAAACATGAACCGTTTAACTGATAAACGTCGCCTGTTGCAAATTTTGTATTTGGGCAGAATGGATTAGTTTCATATGTTCCAGGAAAGAAATTCAGTTAGACTTCTTTTAAAGTAAACAAACTCTTGATCAACTATTGTATTGCTACGAATAATTTTCTGAAAATTTTGGACATCTGATCAGACTTTTTAGCATACTGCACACAGAGAAGTGTTGGGTCATACTATATTTTTGTCAAGTCAACATACTATGCATAATCAGTAAATGTCAAGTCAACACACTATATTGACCATTTGAAGGACTAAACAGCTACCTCAACTTTCAAGTTACACATGCTACATCAAACAACCAGAATTATGTTCCTGAATATTACATAATGACAGTTAAAACACACTAAAAATGCGTCATGACCATAGAGGATGTTATGTTATAACAAAAAAAAAAACACATGAAAATTCAATGATTTTGTGTTTCATATAAAAAAATTAACTATGATGTTTATTACCATTCGATCACTGGGTAGAAATCAGTTGTGCTCTGAAGAACATATTTCTGTCTCATGAAAGCTTTTGACATTTTAGCTATGCTTTCAAAAGCGCACTAGGCGCAGAAGCACAGCTAGTTTGTATTCTCACTATTTGTTCTAATTGGGAGGTTTCAGATAGCCAAAGTTGCTTTCAGTTCTGTGTTAATGAAATTGATATGAATGTGTGATTGCAATAGTGTGCGAACAGGCATGTCCCTTTTAACTTTTGTCACTTTTCAATCGATGAAACCAGAACAGTCGATGTGTATAATCAGCGTATAAACAAACAGTTTGGTAGGTGTGTTCGAAACGATTGCTTAAAAACATCAACGAAACAAACAGTTCATATAGCCTTTGTTCCAGGAAAGGTTCAGTTTGACTTGTTTAAGCTATTGGTCAACTATTGTATTGGTATGACCTATTAGGGAACATTTTCTACATTTGATCAAAATTACACATGTACAAGTGTTTGGGTCAGAAATTGATTGAAAAAAGTCAACAACCTATAAATAATCAGTAAATGTCAAGTCAACACACTATATTGACCTACCTCAACTTTCAAATTACACATGGTACAACAACTAACTAAAATTATGTTTCTAAATATTACATAATGAGAGTCCAAACACACTAAACGCGTCATGACCATAGAGGATGTTGTTCAAAGTGACGCTCGAACTTTTTGTGGCGTTGTGGCAAGTAAGGCGGTGTTCAATACCTCATAAGAACAACCAGGTCTCACTATATCATTCCCCTGCAAATAACAACACATGCAAGCTTTTTTTGTTATAACCAAAAAGTCACATGAAAATTCAAAGATTTTATGTTTCATATAATATAACTTTACTGCATGGTGGTTAATGTTTATACCATATCAACTTTATCATTGACCTCCGTTATCTTCTCCATGTAGTCATGATTTGTTAGACTCTCTAAGTGTCCTGCTTGGTTTATGTCATCTGCTCTGCTGATAGGTTCTTCGATTCTGTGTTTATTATGCTGTTTACAAACATAGATTCCAACGAATCAAATGGCAGCCATAAATCATTCAGTTTTTAGAACTCAAAATATTAATTAAAAACCGAGTTGAAAGGAATTCAAGAGTCATATAAGTTCATGCCATGTGCCATAAGATTGTTTTGTTTTAGTATAGTTAATAGATTTTATCTTTAACCTTTTTAATTTGTAATTTAATATATATTGGTTTTCATTAAGCTTTTTAAATACAAGATAATTTTATCTTTAAGCTTTTCAATTTATGATTTAATATATTCGTTTTCTATAACAGAATACAAAATTTCAATTTATGATTTAATATTTTCGCTTTTATGTTACCAATGGAAAACAAAGATTCCCTACACCATTCGTTATCCAAAGTGCCCATTAATTTTTAGAAAATAACTTTTATAATTACGAAAGCAAAGATTCATTGAAGGTTTATCGAAGATCGCTCAACCCCTTAGAACTCTAACCCAAAAGTGTATCACCTACAGGTGGGGTGATACTCAGGAATCCGCGTTTCAACTGCTGAAAGAGAAGCTTTGTAGTGTGACCTATTCTCTCGTTACCTGAAGGCACTGATGATTTCATTGTTTACTGCGATGCATCCATCCAAGGACTAGGTTGTGTGCTGATGCAACGCGAGAAGGTCATTGCTTACGCGTCACGTCAACACAAGGTTCATGAAAAGAACTACACTATCCACGACTTAGAACTGGGGGCTGTAGTATTCGCACTCAAGATATGGAGACATTACTTGTACGGTACCAAATGTACGATTTACACCGATCACAAGAGTCTCCAACATATACTTGATCAAAAGGAGTTAAACATGCGACAACACCGATGGGTCGAACTCCTGAACGATTACGAGTGCGCAATCAAGTATCATCCAGGCAAGGCAAACGTTGTAGTTGATGCTCTCAGCCGAAAGGAAACCAAACCTAAGCGTGTCCATGCGCTTCAGCTTACCATTCATTCGAACCTTCCCGAACAGATTCGCAATGCCCAAGTCAAAGCACTGAAGGAAGAGAACCTGCTAGCAAAGTCTATGCGAGGCATGGAAAAGCAACTTGAGCTCGAGGATAAACTTGACTGAAGAACTCAGTGGCGTACACAACATGTTCCACATGTCGAATCTGAAGAAATGTTTATCTGATGAAACTCTCATTGTTCCTTTCAATGAACTCACCATCGATGATCAACTCCGTTTCGTTGAGGAATCTTCAGAAGGTACCCTCATAGGGGATTATCACCTTCCTTATTACGATCACATAGCCATGTTCGATTCGAACATTGGCTTGACCGAAATGGTCATAACCGAAAGTCAAAGCAAAAGTCAATTTGCTTGACTTTCGGCTAAATACTAGCCTATAAATTGAAAAAGAACTAAGGAAGAACACTTACAAGTGTTATAAGAAGCTTATAACTTCGGTAGGAGGCCTCATAAGCAAAAGCAACTCCAAGAGTGATTAGAGAGAAAGAAATTGAGAGGTGCAAATGCACCTCTATTTATACTTGCTCCAAGCTCACAAGATCATGCCAAGTGTTAGCAATGATCTTCAGGTGTTGATTAGTGTCTACTTAGGTGTAAGAAGCAGAGGAATGGTTCCAATTAGCGAGCTAGGTGTCATAAGCAGCAGGCTGCCATGGCTGTCTGCACAAACTGCCAAGGCAACCCTTATGGACCGTAAGGGGTAATGGTTTACAGTCCGTAAGAACCTTAGCGCGCCCATGGTTTCAAATACCTTACGGTCCGTAAGTCATAAGCCTTGCGGTCCGTAAAGGATTATCAGAATAAAATATTAACAACTGTCTTACGGTTCGTAAGGCATATGCCTTGCGGTCCGTAAGGATTCTTCAGAAGCCAAACTTTGGCAATTTGTCACAAATAATCCCTCCACGTCCAATCTCCCACAATTTTACATATATGGTCCCTCTCGTCCAAACAATTTGACATACTTGAGAGTTGATACTATTCGTTATAAATTTCCGAGGTGTTACACTTTGGTACAACTGTATTTGGTATTCAAGCTCGCTTGTAGCTCTTATTAAAAATGCTTTAGCTTTTATTTGCATTGTCGCCTCTCGCGCCTCATGATTCCTCTACATAGCCGCCAGCTTTATATTAAGGTAGTCAACTTAAAAATTGTAAACAAATAATCGTACTTAATTTTATAATTCTGATTCAGAGGAAACATGTAATTAGAAAAAGGTCCGGAGATGCAAGGCTTTTCCTTCCTCCCCATGTGCATCCAGATGTAAAAAGATTTTGGATAAACCACGATTCGTAATAAAATTTGAATATTTAATAAATAGATGGTACTGATAGAAACCAAAGAGAAATAGAGATAAACTGAATTGTATCTTCATTCTATTCAACATTACAATATATAGATAAACATAACTATAAACCCTAAAGCCCATAAGTAATGGGTTGGGCCTAAAATGTCTAGTTTATAACACTCCCCCTCGGACATTTAGAATTATACACAGTTTAACAACATACTTCAGGATGATGTTAAATAGGTACTTCAGGACCTGAATAAATAAACTGATACTCCTGGATCAGCTATGTTGCCTCATTAAAAACCTTACTAGGAAAACCCAGTGGGACAAAACTTAGTTAAGGGAAAAAGAGTACAGCGTGTATAATTCTCCCCCTGAATTCAACAAACATCTTTCAATCTATGAAGACCGATCTTGTGTGATAGTTGCTCGAAACTACTTCTAGGTAAAGATTTCGTGAACAGGTCAGCTAGATTTTCACTTGACTTAATCTGGCGAACATCAATTTCCCCTTCTTTCTGCAAGTCATATTGTCACACCCTGACATTTCCACGTATTGCCGGTGGGCCCGATGGGGAGTATCGTGACGTTGTTGGTAACATTACAGTCAAACAACACAATATTCAAATGCACAGCGGAAGCAAAGGATAGATATATTTCAACTGAATATAATTGTAATATCAAGTATCACAAACAGTTGAAAATAATCCACAGGTGGATCAAAAATAAATAGGAAACATTGTTCAACAGTTTTGACATCCAAGCTTGCGAGACTTATAGTGGACGCTATGAGGAAGCCAGCCTAGTTCGCGTAGTACCTGCACTTAATATTTTTGGGAAAATACGTCAGTTTACACTGGTAAATACAATTAACTGACTCATTTTAAAAATGATTAAAAATTGATTTGGATGCACGTGGCACAAACATTTTATAACTTGGGATAATTATTTAAATATAAACTTGTAAAAGAATTACATGTTCCTTATGCGTTCAGTAGCCCGGTTCGTGCCGGGTTAAAGATCAATAGACACACCACATTATTTATTTTGGCACTGACGGGTGTACGCCTACACCCCGCGCTTAGGTCGTGGCCATTTCGTAAAATGATGCCAAGGATATCCGGGACATGGTCATTAACCCCCCAAAGGCGTTAAGCAAACAAAACATATTTTTAAACGGGTCATCTCGATAATACCTAACCACCAATCGGTTAGGGTCGAATGCCCGACCAAGCGGTATTTTATATACCGTACCCCAAGCCCGTATAAGGGAAAATAAGTTAAAGTATTTACCTTTGCAAAGTAATAATCACAATAAGCAAGTGCGTGTAGCTTTTACCGGGTCTCCTATTCTGGAACGAAGGTTTATAACAACCTATTAGAATCCTAACGGGTCTTTAATTAAGCCTAAACTTAGACCGATTAGTTTTAAAGAAAGATACGGTTCGAACGCGTGATTAAGCGAAGACCGGAATAGAATGTGATTTAGACCCGACAAGTTTGAAGACTTGTATAATATGGGAAATCTAAACACCTTCTGGATTTTGAGATAAAAACGATAAGGTTTGACCCGTTTCGGCTAATTTATGCAAACTAGTTACATAAACCGAACCGAACGCGCCATAAGCGTAACGGGTAACCATGAGAGTCATTTACAGGTTTCCTAAGTTAATATGCCTTAATTAGGTTGTGATATCAGTAGGATACCTTCCATTATGCCCAAAACGAGTTTAATCTCAATTTAAGCCCCATAGGGGTATTTTGGTCATTTTAAAGATTATGAAAGAGATTATTTAAGTTTCTGAGATTCGGGTCTGAATACATCAGTAAAATAACTTATTTTAATAGGTCATATCATTCGTAATAAGTCTTATATGACAAAAATGGTTTTAAACATAAACTATGCGTTTAATGCGCTTAAAAAGCCATTTTAAGCGATTTCCGGGTTATACAGGAAATCTGAGTTTTCTGATCAGGTTATAAAGTTCAAAATACTACATTTATTATATAAAATCAGTAGCAATTGGATTGGTGTCAAAATACTATGTAAAACTCATTTTATACTCAAAAAGGGTATAATAGGTATTTATCGAATTAACGCCATAACCTTAGGTTATGAGCAGGTTAAAAATAATTAAAAATCATTAAAAATCCCAAAATATTATATTACATCAGTGGGTAAAAGGTTTGGTGTCAAAAATTGGGTTTAGATAGGCTTTATGCTAATGACGTCGTTTAATTACTAAAATGCGTTCTAATTACGCTAATGAGCATAACTCCTAATCTAGACCTCCAATTGATGTGAAAATTTAGGGACATGTTTATAAATCAGTAACAAAGATTATTGTCCTTTCACATATTCAAAATTCTCGTTTTATGGTCAAAAGGGCATTATGGTCAACGTTAGGCATTTAACGGAAAAATGTAAACGAATCGAGCAATCAACGAACCAAACACAGAGGGTTATTCCAACAAGTAACTTGGTCCTAATGAAGTTCTAAGGCATTTCCAAAACATACTAAATCGGGTCTGAACTGAAGTCAAAGCAAAAGTCAAAGTTTTGCGACTTTCGGTTCCGAACCGGGTCTAAACAGAAAATTGTCGGATCAAACAAGCTTAGACCAGTTATTATACTTATTACCAAGTTATATGAGTGATAAAATAGGTTACATGCCTTCTACATTGTTAATTAGGCGTTAATTCGAAGATTAGCATTCTGTTGACTTTTTCTAATCAACTTTGACCCGACAAATGGTCTAGTTAGAGTGGGAATCAGAGGGTGCCCTTTTAAGGGTTTAATGCCCACATAATTACCAACTTATAACTACCTTTGATTCGACTAAACACTGAACCATTAATGATTAATCGCCAAGTCAAACGGTAATTACGACGGTTTGACTTTTAAGCTAAAACTAAGTAAAAACTCAATTAAGGAAGGTCAAGGGTACTTACCAAAGTCCTAAGCACGACTAGGGATGACTTGGGTCTGCTTTGGAGCTCCAGAAGTCTTCAAGAATGCAGATGGAAGGTGTGATCAAATGGTTGCAACATGAGGCCCTTTTATAGTGTTCTTGATCCATTATGATGATGAAAACTAAGTCTATGGGGTGATCCAGATCAATAACAAGTGCTCCTAGGGTCTAAAAGCATGTAGGGGTCGTCCAATAAGTGAAAAATATCTAACTAAGTCGGTTACAAGCTCATAACAGCCAACTGCCCGATTTTCTGTTGCTGGGCACCCCTTACGGACCGTAAGGGGGTGGCTTACGGTCCGTAAGCCTTTTGCAGAAGGCAAAAACTATTGACCTTTCGAGCATTCAAACGGGCAACCAGTGTATTTTGAATTTTAGCCTCAATTATCAGTATGGGGCCTCTTGTTTGGGTCTTGAATAGTTATGTACCCTACCATTTTGAAATGTTTTCTTGGACTTTAAAGGAAAACCATGAACGAAGGTTTATTGTGCATATCCTCCTAGGATCCCACTCTTGCAAATATGCATCAATTATTACTAGTAATTACCGGATTGAATGCAAATCAGATGTTTGTAATATATGTTAGGGTCTTGGGATTCATAACGAGGTCGTTCAGAGGTATATCTTAACATGACGACACTTTTAAATCCTGCCAAACATCTTTAACTAGATCCGGGTTTATATCACTTTTGTCTTACATGACACGTGTCGTTATTTCATTGAACACGAATTTTTGAGGTGTTACATCCTCACCCCCTTAAAAGAAATCTCGGACCTCGAGATTTACTGCAACAAGTGAGGGTACTTTTCTTTCATTGTGGACTCTACCTCCCACGTGTACTCAGGACCTCTACGGGCATCCCATTTTACCTTTACAATAGGCACATGCTTCCTTCGAAGTTTCTTAACCTGTCGATCCTCGATCGACACAGGTTTTTCAACAAACTTCAAGCTTTCTTCTATGTGCACATCTGTATGTGGTATGACTAGTGATTCATCAGTGAAACACTTCTTCAGATTGCAGATGTGGAATACATTATGAATACCACTGAGCTCTTCAGGTAAGTTTAATTTATAAGCAACTGATCCGACACATTCGATGACCTTGAATGGCCCTATGTATCTCGGGCTTAACTTACCTTTCTTACCAAATCGCATCATTCCCTTCCAGGGTGATACTTTGAGCAACACTTTGTCACCTACCTCGAATTTCAGAGGTTTACGCTTTAGATCCGCGTAGCTTTTCTGCCTATCCCTGGCAGCTTTCAGGCGGTCACGAATCTGGACAATTTTGTCCGTCGTTTCAAAGACTATTTCCGGTCCTGTCAGTTGGACATCTCCAACTTCCGCCCAACAAACGGGAGTCCTGCATTTTCTACCGTACAAGGCCTCGAAAGGCGCGGCTTTAATGCTCGAATGGTAGCTATTATTATATGAGAACTCGATTAATGGCAGGTGGTTATCCCAACTACCACCTAAGTCGATCACACATGCACGAAGCATGTCCTCCAACGTTTGGATTGTACGCTCACTCTGTCCGTCCGTCTAAGGATGGTAAGCCGTACTGAAATTTAAGCGCGTGCCCAAAGATTGTTGGAAACTTTTCCAAAAATGTGATGTGTATCTAGTGTCTCTGTCAGAGATAATAGACACAGGTATGCCATGTAAAGCTACAATCTTATCTACGTACAATTGGGCTAACATGTCGGAGCTATAGGTCTCCTTGATGGGTAGGAAATGTGCTGACTTAGTCAGTCTATCCACTATCACCCATATCGTATCATTTCCTTTCCTTGTTTTTGGCAACTTGGTGATGAAATCCATCGTCCCATTTCCCACTTCCACGTGGGAAGTTCAGGCTGTTGTAGTAAACCTGACGGCTTTTGATGTTCTGCCTTGACTTGCGCACACGTCAAGCATTTAGCTACATAGGCAGCTACAGACTTCTTCAAGCCTATCCACCAATAGTTTGCCTTCAGATCCTGGTACATCTTATCAGCTCCAGGATGAACGGAATATTTAGAGCTGTGGGCTTCCTGGAGGATAACATCTCGAAGTCCTCCATAAACAGGAACCCATATTCGTCCATTTAACCTCAGGATTCCGTCCTTTCCCTGAGATAATTGCTCTTCAGTTACTCCTAGTCTTTCATTAGGATAGTTAGCTTCCAACACAGCTTCCTTCTGCGCAGCTAACAACCTTTCATTCAAACCGTTCTTTATCTTAATGCTCTTAGCATTGATTCTTATGGGCTTCACTCTTTCCTTCCGACTTAAGGCATCAGCAACCACATTTGCCTTGCCTGGATGGTATCGGATTTCACAATCATAATCATTCAACGTCTCCATCCATCGTCGTTGCCTCATGTTTAAATCCTTTTGGTTAAACAGGTGCTGGAGGCTCTTGTGATCAAAATAGATCACACACTTGACACCATATAAATAGTTCCTCCATAGCTTCAGTGCAAATACAACGGCACCCAACTCCAAGTCATGGGTGGTGTAATTCTTTTCATGCACCTTTAATTGACGTGAAGCATAGGCAATAACTTTGCCTTTCTGCATAAGCACACATCCCATACCTGTGTGCGATGCATCACAATAAACTACAAATTCTTCGATTCCATCCGGCAACGTCAATACAGGAGCGTTGCTCAACTTTTGCTTTAGGATATCAAAGGATTCTTGCTGCTTAGGGCCCCAATCGAACTTTATTTTCTTCCTAGTCAAAGAAGTTAGGGGTGCGGCAATCCTTGAAAAATTTTCGATAAATCGCCTATAGTATCCTGCCAATCCCAAGAAACTGCGAATTTCTGTGGGCGTCTTCGGCTCTTGCCAATTCATGACAGCTTCAACCTTAGCGGGGTCCACTTGGATTCCGCGTTCGCTAACCACATGTCCAAGAAATTGGACTTCACGAAGCCAGAATTCACATTTAGAGAATTTGGCATAGAGCTTCTCCTGCTGAAGTAGTGCAAGAATACATCGAAGATGTTTCTCATGGTCGGCCTGATTCTTCGAATAGATGAGGATGTCGTCAATGAAGACGATGACAAATTTGTCCAAGTAGGGCTTGCAGACGCGATTCATGAGATCCATGAATGTGGCAGGTGCATTAGTGAGTCCAAAAGGCATCACTAGGAACTCGTAATGACCATAACGAGTCCTAAATGCAGTCTTGTGTACATCTTCATCTTTAACCTTCAATTGATGATAGCCTGACCTCAGATCAATCTTGGAGAAGTAACTTGCCCCTTGTAGTTGATCGAACAGATCGTCGATCCTGAGCAACGGGTACCTATTCTTGATAGTGACCTTATTAAGCTCACGGTAATCGATGCACAGACGCATCGATCCATCCTTCTTCTTGACAAATAAGATTGGTGCTCCCCAAGGAGACGAACTAGGTCTAACGAAACCCTTGGCTAGCAATTCATCTAGTTGTGTTCTCAATTCCTTCATCTCTGTTGGTGCCAACCTATAAGGTGCTCTTGCTACTGGTGCTGCTCCAAGGATGATGTCAATTCTGAATTCCACTTGCCTATCTGGTGGTAAACCAGGTAGTTCTTCAGGAAAAACTTCAGGGTATTCAGAAATGACAGGGATATCCTCAATCTTAGGCTTCGGCTCATCAATAGTTACTTGTGCCATGTAGATGACACAACCCTTCTTTAAACACTTAGAGGCCTTGAGCATTGTCACTTGCTCAGGCAGTCCATACTGGGTATCTCTCTGAATAGTAAGTGATTCACCAGACGGAGTCTTGATCATCACTTGCTTCTTATTGCAGACAATCTGGGCCTGGTTATGAGATAACCAGTCCATGCCTAAAACGATGTCAAAACCGGCTAACTTCAAAGGAATTAGGGACAAAGGAAAAGAGTGGTTCTTAATGGATATGAAACATCCATCTTATATGGTGGAGGCGGTTTCTAAGGTGTCATCTGCTAATTCCACCTCATACTTCACACTTAAGGTTTTTACAGGTAAATTCAGTAATTTGCAAAACTTATTATCTACAAACGATTTATCAGCGCCTGAATTAAAAAGTACTCTTGCATAGACATCATTTATGAGGAAAGTACCTGTGATCACGTTATCGTCCTGCACAGCTTCCTTTGCATCCATCCTAAAGACCCTAGTATTGGTCTTCTTTCCTTCATCAGCTTTCTTTGCGAGTTTTGGGCAGTTGGACTTGATATGCCCTTTTTTGTTGCAACTGTAGCACGTTGCGTCCTTCAACTTTTTGCAATCCAAGGTCTTGTGTTCCTTAGACTTGCATATACCACATGCAAAAGTTCTTGACTGAGTCTGCGAGTTCGATTCATATCTGCACTTCCCGAAGTGCTGTTTCTTGCAGACTTTGCACTTGGGCTTATCACCAGATTGATGCCCATCCTTCTTAGAACCAGACCCCTTCTTGTGATCATTGTTTCCCCAGTGCTTCTTATCTGACCGTCGTGAATTGTCATCTTCACGCTTCCTTTTCTCGGCATCCGTGTTCCTCAGCGATCTCTGCCTGACCGTGTCCAGTGTGAGGGACAAAGATATATCAGCTACAGATCTGAAGGTAGCTGGCCGAGAGGCTTTTACACTTTCCTTGATCTCTGGGGCTAAACCCCCAATGAAACGAGCTATTCTTTTGGGTTCCGGCGTCACCAGATAAGGAACCAACCTTGACATTGTATTAAAGCTCGTAAGGTAAGCTTGGCAATCCAGATTCTTCATAACCAATGACAGGAAATCCGACTCAATCTTTTCAACCTCATGTTAAGGGCAGTAGTTCTCCCTGATGAGGGCAACGAATTGTTCCCATGTCATATTGTACAGTGGAATCTTCCCTGTAGCTTGAATCAATGATCTCCACCAGGCTAAGGCCTCACCTTTGAACGATTGAGACACAAACTTTACCACATCCTTCTCAGCGCACCCGCTGATATCCACCACTGTGTCCATCTCATCCAGCCATGTCATGCAGTCTATAGCTCTTTTTTCCCCATTGAAATCCCTGGGTTTGCATGAAACAAAGTATTTGTAGGAGCAACCCTTATCACGGGGTCCTTGATTCAGCACGATCTTTTGAGATGGGACACTTCGCTGGTTTGAAGAGTGACGATCGTCATCGCCTTTCTTTGGTTCATCCTTCTTGGAGGGTGGCTTGCTGTGAGCCTCAGAATGAGTCCTAGGCTTGGAATGGGGCACTGATTGGGCTCTGCTCCGAGTACCACTTGTTTCACTATACTGCCTATCCAAGGCTCTCGTAACAGCATTGTCGATTAATGTTTGGAGTTCAGCACCAGACACATTGAATCTGGTGGTGTCATTATTCTCCTTTGGTCGACTATTGATTTCATCAGAGTCCGCCATGTATCTTGAACTGTTACATAAGATATCGACAATAATTTATTTGGGAGTTTATTATGGAATTGTCTTTTATGGCAATTCATTAACCATGGTAAACATAGACCATATTTGGTTAATTTGTTACTCACATTTATTTAGGATTTTATTATAACCTATCCTAATTATAAAACAATAACAGTATTATTAGCACAAAAGG
Source organism: Helianthus tuberosus (assembly GCA_030545235.1). NCBI lineage: Eukaryota > Viridiplantae > Streptophyta > Magnoliopsida > Asterales > Asteraceae > Helianthus > Helianthus tuberosus. Next base: position 146,174,035 of record CM060377.1, on the reverse strand, counting down.
CCTAGTCACAGGGACATTTTTAAATCATAAGCCATGATTTCGGAGAATCAAGGTATTAAGGTTTGAACATAGTTCATTACCTTTCTTTGACAGGGAGTCGTGGACTACTACTGTCTTTTGTCTTATATGACAATGAGTATGGCTCGTAGGCACTATATTACCAATGTATGGTCAATAATATGATCATCTTAATTGATGACTTAAACCCATGATTTATAGATCATTAAATTAGGTTAGGAATCTTTTGAAGAATCCTTATATAAGAATGACGTGTGTGAATTAACGAATCACGTCTGCCAGGAGCGTTAAGATGTTTTCAGATGTTAACAGGGATCCGAATCTTTTAAGCAGGTCTTACCATCTTGGCCAAGTCTTATAATGACATGTAGGCTAGGTTATACCTTTAAGATTCTTGTTTAATATATAATAGGCAGATTATTTTAAAAAGGAACGATTTTGATTCATTTATTTCATGTATAATATATATTTATGCATATAGTGGCAAAATGAAATTTATAAACTTAACATTCCATTAACATTTAAAAGAGTACACATCGCCCTAAACGGGACTTTTAATAGACAAATTACCCACGCAGGGGTTAAACTAAAATACAAGTCCACGCAGGGACCAATACTAGAATAGATGTCCACGCAGGGACTAATTACACAGATAAATGTCCACGCAGGGACTAAATACAAAGAGGAATGTCCATGCAGGGACTTGATTGAAAATTGGAATACAACAATACATATAGGGATTTAATGATCCCTCTTCTTCTTCCCCTTTAACAAGCTCGCTAGGCCCTTGAGGAAACCCCTGTTGTTCCCTCGTTCTTCTTGGAACTCATGTTCCACTCGACTAAGTCTTTGGAGGATCTCCTCCTGTTCAGGTGGGGAAAATCGTGGTGGCTGCGACTGTTGCCGAATCGGTGGTCGAGCAGGTACTTGATATCCATGAGTTGGATATCCCACTCCCCAAGGAGCTCCATACGGTCCCTCCGGATGTAGGGCGTTGTAGTTTGCCGCGACCAGGTACGGGTCGGCTTCAGCGTAGTTATAATGCGTGTGAACCGGCTGCTCAAACGGATTGTACGCCGTTGAACCGGCGTATGTAGGAATCGGGTTATCAAAACCCATCGGTGGCGGCTGTGGTGCAACTGGTGCAGAATTCACCGCTGCAGCTGGGTTTGAAGGCCCACCCACTTATGGGTCTTCATGCAGTGGCGGATAGTGGATGCCACTGGAGTGTTGAGGGGTGCTGAAGTGAAAATCCCCTCCTCGCGCGGATATTCGCGCGCCCGTTCTCCTATGCCTTGGTGGTTCTGGAGGTGCTTGATGAACTGGCGGCGGTGGAGGCGTTGGTGTGACTGCCACGAATCGTGAATCCCCAGAGGGATCTTGCTGCTGCTGCTGCTGGTGAGGTGATGAATGGTGAGAAGGTGTGAAGTACCATTCATATTGGTTAAACCTCGCTTGGTAACTGTCTGGACCACCGTAAGGTGATCCGTGGAAGGAAGATCCATCAGAGATCTCGATGGGATGGTTGGGGGTACCGCTTGCAGGTTCGACGGGATCCGTGTCCTCGTCCATATCCATCGCATTGTCTTCTGAGAAGTGGTCCTCTGGTCCCAATGGGTTAAAACCCACTGGTTCTTGTATATAGTTTGCCGGGTTGAACCAGCCCTGAAAGACAGAAGTAGGGTTGCCAAAAGAATTGTGCGAAAGGGATCGCTGAAGAGGTATATATGAAGGCTGTGGGTTATCGGGCTCGTTTTCTGACTGTGGCCCATAGGAGTTACGATAGGGAGGCGTTGAACTGTGCGAAACAGACCGTCTAGCGGGCTCAAAAAGGTTCCTCCTGTTTCCTTGCGGATCGGCACTCATTGTAGTGGAAGGAGTTCGCCGGTGAGAAGGCCCGGCCTCGTGATCGTTAGGGGCAGTGATTGGCCCTTTACCTCGTCCTCCTCTTCTAAATCTTGGCGGCAGTGTTAAACCTGTCAATATAAACAAAGATAACAACAAGAATATATATAATAAAAGACAAAAATAAAACAAAGCAGAATTTGTCCTATGTTCTTTGTCTAGACTCGAAAATTTAGGAATGTGCAATTGTGTCATTGAGATTAAACACAAAAGGCTAGTGTTTAATTCACTCAATGTTGGCTCTGATACCAACCTGTCACACCCCGATATTTCCACGTATTGCCGGTGGGCCTGATGGGGAGTATCGTGACATGGTTGGTAACATTACAGTCAAAAAACACAATATTTAAATGCACAGCGGAAGCAAAGGATAGATATATTTCAACCGAATATAATTGTAATATCAAGTATCACAAACAGTTGAAAATAATCCACAGGTGGATAAAAAATAAATAGGAAACATTGTTCAACAGTTTTGACATCCAAGCTTGCGAGACTTATAGTGGATGCTAGGAGGAAGCCAGCCTAGTTCGCGTAGTACCTGCACTTAATATTTTTGGGAAAATACGTCAGTTTACACTGGTAAATACAATTAACTGACTCATTTTAAAAATGATTAAAAATTGATTTGGATGCACGTGGCATAAATATTTTATAACTTGGGATAATTATTTAAATATAAACTTGTAAAAGAATTACATGTTCCTTATGTGTTCAGTAGCCCGGTTCGTGCCGGGTTAAAGATCAATAGACACACCACATTATTTATTTTGGCACTGACGGGTGTACGCCTACACCCCGCGCTTAGGTCGTGGCCATTTCGCAAAATGATGCCAAGGATATCCGGGACATGGTCATTAACCCCCCAAAGGCGTTAAGCAAACAAAACATATTTTTAAACGGGTCATCTCGATAATACCTAACCACCAATCGGTTAGGGTCGAATGCCCGACCAAGCGGTATTTTATATACCGTACCCCAAGCCCGTATAAGGGAAAATAAGTTAAAGTATTTACCTTTGCACAGTAATAATCACAATAAGCAAGTGCGTGTAGCTTTTACCGGGTCTCCTATTCTGGAACGAAGGTTTATAACAACCTATTAGAATCCTAACGGGTCTTTAATTAAGCCTAAACTTAGACCGGTTAGTTTTAAAGAAAGATACGGTTCGAACGCGTGATTAAGCGAAGACCGGAATAGAATGTGATTTAGACCCGACAAGTTTGAAGACTTGTATAATATGGGAAATCTAAACACCTTCTGGATTTTGAGATAAAAACGATAAGGTTTGACCCGTTTCGGCTAATTTATGCAAACTAGTTACATAAACCGAACCGAACGCGCCATAAGCGTAACGGGTAACCATGAGAGTCATTTACAGGTTTCCTAAGTTAATATGCCTTAATTAGGTTGTGATATCAGTAGGATACCTTCCAATATGCCCAAAACGAGTTTAATCTCAATTTAAGCCCCGTAGGGGTATTTTGGTCATTTTAAAGATTATGAAAGAGATTATTTAAGTTTCTGAGATTCGGGTCTGAATACATCAGTAAAATAAATTATTTTAATAGGTCATATCAGTCGTAATAAGTCTTATATGACAAAAATGGTTTTAAACACAAACTATGCGTTTAATGCGCTTAAAAACCCATTTTAAGCGATTTCCGGGTTATACAGGAAATCTGAGTTTTCTGATCAGGTTATAAAGTTCAAAATACTACATTTATTATATAAAATCAGTAGCAATTGGATTCGTGTCAAAATACTATGTAAAACTCATTTTATACTCAAAAAGGGTATAATAGGTATTTATCGAATTAACGCCATAACCTTAGGTTATGAGCAGGTTAAAAATAATTAAAAATCTTTAATAAATCCCAAAATATTATATTACATCAGTGGGAAAAAGGTTTGGTGTCAAAAATTGGGTTTAGATAGGCTTTATGCTAATGACGCCGTTTAATTACTAAAAGGCGTTCTAATTACGCTAATGAGCATAACTCCTAATCTAGACCTCCAACTGATGTGAAAATTTAGGGACATGTTTATAAATCAGTAACAAAGATTATTGTCCTTTCACATATTCAAAATTCTCGTTTTATGGTCAAAAGGGCATTATGGTCAACGTTAGGCATTTACGGAAACGTGTAAACGAATCGAGCAATCAACGAACCAAACACAGAGGGTTATTCCAACAAGTAACTTGGTCCTAATGAAGCTCTAAGGCATTTCCAAAACATACTAAATCGGGTCAGAACTGAAGTCAAAGCAAAAGTCAAAGTTTTGCGACTTTCGGTTCCGAACCGGGTCTAAACAGAAAATTGTCGGATCAAACAAGCTTAGACCAGTTATTATACTTATTACCAAGTTATATGAGTGATAAAATAGGTTACATGCCTTCTACATTGTTAATTAGGCGTTAATTCGAAGATTAGCATTCTGTTGACTTTTTCTAATCAACTTTGACCCGACAAATGGTCTAGTTAGAGTGGGAATCAGAGGGTGCCCTTTTAAGGGTTTAATGCCAACATAATTACCAACTTATAACTACCTTTGATTCGACTAAAAACTGAACCCTTAATGATTAATCGCCAAGTCAAACGGTAATTACGACGGTTTGACTTTTAAGCTAAAACTAAGTAAAAACTCAATTAAGGAAGGTCAAGGGTACTTACCAAAGTCCTAAGCACGACTAGGGATGACTTGGGTCTGCTTTGGAGCTCCAGAAGTCTTCAAGAATGCAGATGGAAGGTGTGATCAAATGGTTGCAACATGAGGCCCTTTTATAGTGTTCTTGATCCATTATGATGATGACAACTAAGTCTATGGGGTGATCCAGATCAATAACAAGTGCTCCTAGGGTCTAAAAACATGTAGGGGTCGTCTAAGAAGTGAAAAATATCTAACTAAGTTGGTTACAAGCTAATAACAGCCAACTGCCCGATTTTCTGTTGCTGGGCACCCCTTACGGACCGTAAGGGGGTGGCTTACGGTCCGTAAGCCTTTTGCAGAAGGCAAAAACTCTTGACCTTTCGAGCATTCGAATGGGCAACCAGTGTATTTCGAATTTTAGCCTCAATTATCAGTATGGGGCCTCTTGTTTGGGTCTTGAATAGTTATGTACCCTACCATTTTGAAATGTTTTCTTGGACTTTAAAGGAAAACCATAAACGAAGGTTTATTGTGCATATCCTCCTAGGATCCACTCTTGAAAATATGCATCAATTATTACTAGTAATTACCGGATTGAATGCAAATCAGATGTTTGTAATATATGTTAGGGTCTTGGGATTCATAACGAGGTCATTCAGAGGTATATCTTAACATGACGACACTTTTAAATCCTGCCATACATCTTTAACTAGATCCGGGTTTATATCACTTTTTTCTTACACGACACGTGTCGTTATTTCATTGAACACGAATTTTCGAGGTGTTACACATATGTTGAGAAGAACTTTGGTGAGATATGCTTTGTTCGATCACCCTTGATGTAACCTTCTCTATTCTGAGCTATGCAAGCAGCATTGTCTTCATAAATATTTGTCAGCTCCTTCTTGATCTGTTCTAATCCGCATGCTTCTTGTATGTGATTAATCATTGATCTCAACCACATACATTCTTGACCAGCATCATATAGTGCTATCAATTCAGCATGATTTGATGATGTTAATGTAAGTGTTTGCTTATTTGACTTCCAAGAAATTGCTATGCCACCATTTGTGAATATGTAACATGTCTGATATTTTGCTTTGTGAGGATCTGATAGATATCCGGCATCAGCATACCCAACAAGCTAGGACTTTTGATCTTTCTGATAGAAAAGACCTAAGTCTTGTGTCCAGCAAATATACCGGAATATATGTTTTACACCATTCCAGTGTCTACGTGTTGGATTCGAACTGTATCTCGCTAGTACATGAACTACAAATGCAATGTCAGGTCTTGTGTTATTTGCAAGATACATAAGGGCACCGATCGCGCTTAAGTACGGTACTTCCGGACCAAGTACTTCTTCGCCTTCTTCTTGAGGGCGATAAGGATCCTTGTGTGGATCTAGCGGTCGGACAACCATAGGTACGCTAAACGGATGTGCTTTATCCATATTGAAACGTACTAACCTCTTCTGGATGTAGTTTGATTGATGGACAAATGTGCCATTGCACAAATACTCAAATTGTAATCCGATACATAATTTCGCCATACCAAGATCTTTCATTTCAAATTCCTTCTTTAACAAATGAGCTCTCTTCAAGAGATCCTATGATGTTGATATCATCAGCATAGACTACTATTATAGTGAAATTTGAGAGTGATCTTTTTATAAAGACACATGGACTGATTACATCAGACTTATATCCTTCTTTTTCGAGATATTCACTAAGTCAATTGTACCACATACGACCAGATTGTTTGAGACCATATAAAGATCTCTGGAGCTTTATAGAACACATATCTTGAGGTGTTGATTTTAATGCTTCAGGCAATTTTAATCCTTTAGGGATTTTCATGTAGATGTCATTTTCAAGTGTCCCGTATAAGTATGCGGTGACGACATCCATTAGTCTCATATGAAGTCCTTCAGAGATTGTGAGGCCGATTAGGAACCTAAGGGTTATCGCATCCACTACAGGGGAATACGTTTCCTCATAATCAACTCCTGGGATTTGGGAAAAACCCTTGTGCTACAAGTCGAGCCTTATGTCGTACAATCTCATTCTTTTCATTTCTTTTTATTGCAAACACCCATTTATAACCTACTGGTTTGGCGTCTATGGGTGTTCGGACTACAGGTCCGAAAACATGTCGCTTTTCGAGCGAATTCAATTCAGCGTTTATGGCTTCTTGCCATCTTGGCCAATCAATTTTGTGCATGCACTTTTCTAAATATTTTGGTACGTAATCATTTTCATTGATTACATCCGTTGCTATAGCATATGCGAATATATCATCAACACGTGTTTTATTCCGGTTTCACATTATACTATCTTGTACATAATTAATAGAGATCTCATTTTCGTTCGGTACCGGTGTTTCTTCTGAAACTTCGTTTTCCTCTGGATTCATAGTTGTCTCTTCTGGGACATTTACCTCTACCGGGGTTTCATTTATAATCTTTTGTGAGTTTTCACCAACTGCGTTACTTTGCTCTTTTCGTTTCCGTGGGTTTTTTTCTTTGGAACCGATTGGTCTCCTTTGCTTTCGTTGTATAGTAATCGATTTTGGGATTACTTCAATTCGAGCAGGTGCATTTGATGCTGGTACATGTGATGTTGTCACTCTATTCGTGTCTGTGAATGCATCTGGTAATTCATTCGCTATTCTTTACAAATGTATGATCTTTTGGACTTCATATTCACATTGACCACTTCGGGGGTCGAGATTTGATAGCGATGATGCATTCAACGTTATTTCTTGTGTTACCAGTCTTTCTTTGTCCTTATCTCCCCCTAAGACTGGGAACATTGCTTCATCAAAATGACAGTCAGCATACCGTGCCGTAAACATGTCTCCCGTCATTGGTTCTAAATATTTAATTATGGACGGGGAGTTAAAACCAATATAGATACCCAGTCTTCTTTGGGGTCCCATTCTAGTACGTTGTGGTGGCGGTATTGGTACATATACCGCACAACCAAAAATTCTAAGGTGGGACAAACTTGCTTCTCGTCCGGAGACCAGTTGCAATGGGGAGTATTCGTGATCAGCAGTTGGTCTCAATCTAATCAGTGCAGCGGCATGCAAAATAGCATGACCCCATGCAGAAGATGGTAATTTACATCTCATTACGAGTGGTCTAGCGATTATTTGTAATTGTTTAATCAGAGATTCAGCTAAACCGGTTTATGTGTAAACATGACGTACTGAATGTTCAACATTGATCCCAATTGACATACAATACTCATTAAAATCTTGAGATGTGAACTCTCCCGCATTATCCATCCGGATGTTTTTAATTTGATTATCGGGGAAATTGGCTCTCAATTGTATGATTTGAGCTAAAATTCGGGCAAATGCTACATTTCAAGTAGCTAAAAGACTCACATGTGAGCACCTTGAGGATGCGTCAATTAAGACCAAGAAATAGCGGAATGGTCCACACGGAGGATGAATAGGCCCACAAATATCCCCTTGGATTCTTTCTAAAAATGATGGGGTTTCATGTATCAATTTAGTTTGCGAGGGCCGAGTTATAAGTTTGCCCAGAGAGCATGTTGCACTTAATAAGTCTTGTGGTAGCAAAACTTTTAAGTTTTTGAGAGGGTGTCCGGTTGCACTTTTGATTATTCGTCTCATCATTATGCTACCAGGGTAACCTAGACGGTCATGTCATATTTTGAATGTGTTTTTATCTAACAGCTTTTGGTTACTCACCATGTATGATTCAATAGGATTGATATTAGTATAATATAATCCAGAGGATAAGGCTTCTAATTGTTCAACAATGGTTTCTTGACCAATTTTGTTTGAAGTAATTTGAAGATATTCAATTTTATTTTCAAATATTGTTTTTAGGTGGTAACCGTTTTTTCGAATATCTTTAAAGCTAAGTAAATTTCTTCTGGATTTACTAGAATATAATGCATTATCAATGGTTAATTTGGTACCCGAAGAGAATGTTATGTGTGCTCTGCCGGAGCCTTCAATAAGGTTACTGACACCAGATATAGTACTAATCGGTGTCTCTGCCGGAGACAACTCAGAGAAAAATTTCATATCTTTGAGAATAGTGTTAGTACTACCGCTATCTACCAGACATTCATCACCAATAATAGCTCTACTGGAGCTAGCATGCATATTTCTTCAGGAAATAAAAAAAATAAATAAAAGTTAATGCAAAGAAGTAAAATAAAACATTGCAAGAGTTTCAAACCAAACCAAATAACAAATGTTGCTTTGGTTCCCGCTACTTTTCCCTTTTGAAGGTCGCCCTGTATTGTGTCGACTTGATTCACCACCGCTATTTTTAGTGTTATGGGACTCTCGATGCCATGTATATCCTCGTCCTCGACCACGACCACGACCTATGCTGGGGCCGCGGCCTCTACCTATACCTCGTCTGCTTTGATAATTGGTCACATTCGCTTCAGGGAATGGGCTTGCACCGGCGGGTCGCGATTGATGGTTTTGTAGTAGGAGCTTGTTGTTTTGCTCCGCGACCAGAAGACATGATATCAATTCAGAATATTTAGTAAATTTACGTTCCCGGTATTGCTGCGACAGGAGCATGTTTGAGGTGTGGAATGTTGAGAAAGTTTTTTTTTTCAAGCATGTCTTCATCGGTTGTTTTTTCACCACTTAATTTTAACTCAGAGGTAATGCGGAACAAGGCAGAATTATATTCACTGACAGCCTTAAAATCATGTAGTCGTAAATGAAGCCATTCATAGCGGGCTTTGGGGAGTAAGACCAACTTCTGGTGGTCAAAACATTCTTCGATGTTTGTCCAAAATTCAAGGGGGTTCTCAACAGTTAGATATTCCCGCTTTAGATCTTCGTGAAGATGATGGCGGAGGAATATCATAGCTTTCGATTTATCTTGAGGTGAAGTTTGACTACCATCAATAATTGTCTCCCCCTAATTATTTGCCGTCAAATGAATTTTAGCATCAAGAGTCCATGGGAGGTAGTTGTTACCCGAGATGTCAAGTGCGGTGAATTCAATCTTTGATAAATTCGACATTTTATCTACAAGGAAAGATTCATGCATTTAAAAAAAATGAGCATGTGTATAATATGTATATTCATTGAGAACTTCGGGTTCTCTTTTGCTAGAACTGCAGGTTCTAAACTTTAATTATGTGTATAAAATAGAGAAGGAAAACAAACTCATTTAATTAATTTTGTATCTTATAATGTGGTTGTCTGGTAACATTATAATTGAGGGTTAAATTTGGAATTCAAATTAGTTATACTCCATATTTGAAGATACTACTGACATAATATATTATTAATTTTATAATTTATTTATTATTATTATTATTATTATTATTATTTTTTCAAATCGAACTTTAAATGTTAAGCATAAAATGTTGCAACCTGCTTACACATATCAGATGATTAATAAAATAATCCCATATTAAATAGTATTAAATAACAACTAGTTTATTTTCCGCCCGCGCGTTGCGGCGGGGATCCAATGACTGCAAAACGCGTGTCAGTGACGGCAAGCAGATACCGAATACCAAAACATAAATAAAAATGTCGTGAAAAGGACAACCACTCCGTCCTAAAAAAGCGATTTTAGATAACCTAATATATAATAATAGGACACACACGTCCTACACGTTGGAAAATGGGTTGTTTTTAGTTCAGTTATTACGGTGCTAACACGTTAAAAGTACCAATCTGGAAAATCATCGAAGTTAGGTACCGGCACCGAAAATGCTCGGTACAATACGGTATGGTATTTGAAGGTAAAAATCAATAAATACAGATATGGTGCTAGACCGGTGTCGAACCGAAAGTAACGATTCTGAAAACGCCCAAAGGTGGGTACCAAAATGATTCCGAAAATGATTTGGTATAGTAAATTTGGTACCGATACGATACCGGTTTGATTACAGGATTTGATACGATTTGCTCATCAATAATCTAAATATCGAAGTTAATTTTCCATACTACAATTCATTCATTACAGAAAAAGACAAAAAAATAAAGCAAAATAAGTAGTTGTGTATATAAAACCTCATTCAAACGAAATACAGTTTACTTACCGTGTGTATGAAAAGTAATATAAACGGTGCAATTACTTGCATTGTTACGTTGCTACAGGATTTGATGAGCTCGGTACCAAACGGTACGGAAAATACCATTACCGAAATCCCCAAAAGTGGGTACCGGTACCGAATATACCTGGTACGGTACGGCTCGGTACCGGTACTGGTACGACACCAGCATTCAAGGGTAAAAACCGATGAATATCGGTGTCAAACCGGTACCGAAAATACACCCGGTTTGGTAAATTCGATACCGATACAGGTACCTGATACCAGCTCATTCCTTAGTGATGTTACTATTCATTAAATTCAATTTTTATTACTATTCATTCAATTATGTTTACTATTACAGTTTACTTACTGTATGTATGAAAAGTAATCTAAACGGTGCAATTACTTGAATTGCTACGTTGCTACGGGATTTGATGAGCTCGGTACCAACCGGTACGGAAAATACCATTACCGAAATCCCCAAAAGTGGGTACCGGTACCGAATATACCTGGTACAGTACGGCTCGATACGGTCGGTACTGGTACGACACCGGTATTTGAGGGTAAAAACCGATGAATACCGGTGTCGAACCGGTACCAAAAACACACTCAGTTTGGTAAATTTGATACCGGTACCGGTACCCGATACCATTTACTAATTCGTTAGTGATGTTACCATTTAATTCTTTTTTATTACTGTAAATTGATTTCAATTTTTAATATATAGGTGAATCAATTATGATACTGTTCATTGATTTCAATTTTTAATATATAGGTCAATAAGTAATGGGATACAGGTGTTTGTTCTTGGAACCATCAAAAATGTAAAGTGAATATTAATATTATCACTCTTCTTCATTCTATTATCTAGATCTTTCTTCTTTGTCAAAAAAAATTTAAAATGTCGATCAATAAAGAACCGGCTATGCCGCCGATGATCGGTAAGATCAGTCCGTACACCGTGAGTAACCGCCGATCTCAACGACTTTCTCACCTTCCCTTCCGGCGAACACGCCGCAGTTAAACAGTTCCCTTCCGCATTGTTGTCTTTGATTTTATTTTAACGGTTGGCGGTTGAAGACAATCGCTAGAGAAAAGTTTTCAGCTAAGACTGTTATGTGTGACAGTAGGAACCGTCGTGTGTTTGAGGGAAAAAAATCTAATTTTATGGTATATCGATTCGTTAGTTGTTGCATCGGTTCGTAATATATATTTCTGTATATACAAATCAAAAGAAATTCCTAGTTGTTCTAAAGTCCAGATAAAAAAAATCCGAATTGAGTAACTAGTATCCAGATCGAAATTCTTATTTCTTTTGTTCCAAAAGATGAGACTTAAAATCCAGTTTGAAAAATATTCGAAAATGGCGTGGATCCTTTATGTGAAAAATTACCACCGTAGAGAGCATATATATATATATATATATATATATATATATTCTATTTTTCTAATACCCACTTTGTAAAATTTAAATATGTGAATCATCCTTTGGAATATCAAGACTGTAAAAAGAAAAAAAAATGAAATATAATAAACACTTAGTTGGGACTGTGATGATATATACCAGGATGTGGTAGAACAGAATAGTTTCTGAATCACAAAAATAGAGTCCGGTGAATATGTGTTGTGGCCGGCGACGGGGAAACGACTACACATTCTTATGATTGATTTCAGATTTCCGATAAATCTTAGTGTTGAACCTCGTGCTGATAACGTGATAGAAACCAAAGAGAAATAGAGATAAACTGAATTGTACCTTCATTCTATTCAACATTACAATATATAGATAAACATAACTATAAACGCTAAAGCCCATAACTAATAGGTTGGACCTAAAATATCTGGTTTATAACAGGCACAAAATAACGCTACCTACCAAGTTTTTTATTTACATACATCATTGACCCATTAAAACTACAACTTCATGTGTATGCAATGTTTTTATCAAGATTTATTTTATTGCATATTATTTATAATTACTTGGAGAGAAAAATGCAATTTGCGTCCCTGTGGTTTGTGTGAAACATCAACCTGAGCCCCTAAATTCATTTTTTGGTTTTTTGATCCCCTGAGCTTATGAATTCATAACACTTTGAGTCCCTCCGTCAGTGTGTCGTCTGTTTGACTGTTTGAGCCAGGGGTAAGACCGTCTTTTGGCATATATTAATAACACTTTGCGTCCCTATGGTAAGAGTGAAATATCAACCTGAGCCCCTAAATTCTTTTCTTGCTTTTTTGTTAAGAAATCATTGATTTAATAATTCAAATGAACTCTTTTTAAATAAATGCAATCTAATAATTAACTCTTTTTAAATAAATGCAATCTAATAATTAAATGTATACTATATATAACAAATTATTAAAGCCTAAATTGTATATTAAATGTAAACTTTTAATACATACAATACAGAGACAAAACGTCATACCAACTTCGTAGACTTGACGGAACTTACAGACTCGATAACAAAAGACCGTAACATACAATACAGAGACAAAACGTCATACCACCACAAGCAATTGTGGATCTTTACTGACGGGTGCACTTCGGAATGTAGCAGATATGAATGAATATAACCCCAGTGTAGCTAATTACATATCTGCCACTGGGGTTATATTCATTCATAGAATGAATATAACCCCAGTGTAGCTCTTCGATTTTCCTTGAAATTCCAGAGCTCGCTAATTACATATCTGCCACTGGGGTTATATTCATTCATATGTAATTGATCGTTTTGATCAATCAGTTCCTTATGTGCACCGCACCATCTTCTAGGAGGTTGTCAAGTGTTCTCGTCGTCGTAGTTGGTGTTTTGCGTATCTTTACATCCGCAGCCATTCTGTACAATATTTTCACAAAAAACATCACAAACAAACCTGAACAAAGCAAAACAAATCAACCCTCTGTTTTTTCAAAGCAGAACAAACAAACAAACAGAACAAAGCAGAACAAAAACAAAACAAACAAACAGAACAAAACAGAACAAAAACATCACAAACAAACCTGAAAAACTGAAACCAAAATACCCAAATCAACCCATTCACAAATAACTGATTATCATCATCATGCGGCATTCAGATTATCAAAGAACTGATTACCAAAATACCCAAATCAACCCTCTGTTTTTTCACAAAAAACTGATTATCATCATCATCATGCGGCATTCAGATTATCATTATCAAAAACTGAAACCAAAATACCCAAATCAACCCTCTGTTTTTTCACAAATAACTGATTATCATCATCATGCGGCATTCAGATTATCAAAAACTGATTATCAAAAACTGAAACCAAAATACCCAAATCAACCCTCTATTTTTTCACAAATAACTGATTATCATCATCATGCGGCATTCAGATTATCAAAAACTGAAACCAAAATACCCAAATCAACCCTCTGTTTTTCACAAAAAACATCACAAATATCAAAAACATATATAGATAAGATGATTATCCAAACCTCTGTTTTGAAGATGAAGATGGATAAAGATGATGAAGATGGATGAAGATGATGATGATGATCGGTGTTGGGAGTTGAGAGAGAGAGATTTCGAGATTTTTTGAGAAGTGTGATGATGATGATGATCAGTGCAATTGATATATATTTGCTATTATGTGGATATTAAGGGATAAGGGTATTAAGGACATTTCATACATGTTACAACAGACAAACAGACGGCACACTGACGGAGGGACTCAAACTGTTATGAATTCATAAGCTCAGGGGCTTAAAAAACGAAAAAAATGAATTTAGGGGCTCAGGTTGATGTTTCGCACAAACCACAGGGACGCAAATTGCATTTTTCTCTTACTTGGAATTAATGTTATTTGGATTGTCTTTTTAATCAAGATTCATTAGTATACATGCGAATCCCTTTTGTCCTCCCGATTTGATGATATTTGTATTGGTAATTTATTGACTATATTTTTTTAACGGCAATGTTGGTAATTTATTGACTATATTTTTTTAACACAAATTTGGATTACTGGCGGATCATTAAAGTATTATCGTGTCACCAGCGGAATGAATCACCTGATCATATCCAACTCCATCAGACAATAATGCTTATACACTAATTTAGAAGGAAACCCAATAAATCTGTGAAAAACCCTCTGGTAAGAATCAAATTCAAGACCTAATAGTTGCTAAACTTTTTTTCACCTTGGGCTAATTGTCAAATTATTAACCTAATGCCAGTGTTAAGCAAAATATTTAATTGTCATAAGTTAAAGGGTTATTATTGTAACTAGTAGAATATATATAAACCTCTTTGTATTCAATATTGAGATAATGAATGAAAATTATGAGTTGATATGGTATCAGAGCCTATCAACTTGTAAACCCTAAACAAGCCCAACCCCAACTCGCCGCCGTCAACCAGCCGGCCACTCGCCGCCGTCAACTAGTCGGCGATCAGTAACAACCATCGGCGAACCTTCAACCAGCCTCAAGAACGAACCATCGACCATCGATCAGCAACAACCATCGGGGATCAGCAACAACCCCAGCCATCGACCTGACCTGCAACAGCGACGAACCTTCAACCTGCAACAACGACGAACCTTCAATCTGCAACAGTGACGGACCTTCAACCAGCAACAGCGACGAACCTTCAACCTGCAACAGCGATGAACCTTCAACCTGCAACAGCGACGAACCTTCAATCTGCAACAATGACGAACCTTCAATCTGCAACAGCGACGAACCTTCAACCAGCAGCAACGAATCTTCAAAGAACGATTACTGTTTTACTCCTCACAACCATCAACGAACCATCAGCCAACCATCGATGACCTCAGGTGTCAAAATCACTGTTTTACTCATCATGACAACGATTACTGCTTTCAGTATTCAAGAACTTACATCCCATAATTCCCACAAGTTTGCATTCAACCTTACACCAAACAATTATGGCTCCTGGAAAGCCATGATGGAACCATTTTTAAAGGCCAATGGATTATATTGTAATGTTGACAACATGTTATCTTGCCCATAAGAGAAAATTACAACCGGTGATGCTACCACTACAAACCCTAATTTTACAAACTGGATTGCTAATGATGCACACGTCCGCATGATCATTATATCCACCGTTTCCGAGTCTTTGTTTCAACACATCCAAGGAGACACGGCTCGGGAAGTGTGGTTAAGTCTAGCACGTGCATATGCTCCTTCGAATTCATCTCATGAGTTCACACTAAAAACACAGCTTTTAAAGATTTCAATGAAAAATGATGAAAAAGGTATCGATTATCTCAACCGTGCTCAAGAATATGCAACGGCTCTTGCAAATATTGGTGAACCCATCAAAGAAAAAGATTTCATCATGCTTACTATAGCTGGTTTACGTGAGGAATACCATGGTTTGAAAAGCAACCTTCTTGCCCGCTCCCCACCGGTTCAATTTAACGAGCTTAACGGCCTGATTGGTGATCATGAATATATCACTCGGTCCACTATTTCTTCATCATCGGCCTCTCCACAAGTCTTCAATGTTACCACTGCCGCAACAACTACTTCCCAGGCCCCCGATTTGGCTTCGATTCAGCAGCAGATTACCAATCTTCAACTTTTGGTAAACCAACTTGCTTCCACAACTCAACTGTCGGCATCACCATCGGCTCCTCAGGCAAACTATGCTAATTGGTCTGCTTCTTCAAGACCGACCTGTGGATACGGTCGGGGCCGTGCGTCTTCTTGCTGGGGCCGTGGCCGTGGTGGTTCACAAGGCTCTCGCCAATTTGCTTGGGCGTCCACTCAAAATATGGTTTACGGTCATTGCAATAGGTGTGGTATTGGTCATATTCCCTCACAGTGCCCGAATCACGCCGGCTCTTCTCGTCGATCACCTCAAGCGAATTATGCTAACTCTGAGGCGGGCTCATATACTACTTGGACATCGGATACAGGCGCTAATTCCCATGGTACTCCTGATCTTGCTAGTATGGATAACTCAGACGTCTATTACGGTAATGACTCTCTCTATGTTGGTAACGGTAACTCTCTTCCAATTCTTCATGTCGGTTCAAAATCCTTTTTTACCTCAAACAAAAACTTACAACTTAACCACATACTTCATGTCCCGGGCCTACAACGTAACCTACTTTCCATTCACAAATTTTGCAAAGATAATAACGTTTTCTTTGAATTTCACACTTTTTTTTTGTTGTGAAGGACGAGGCTACCAGGGCTATCCTCCTCACGGGCCCCAGTGACCAGGGTCTCTACACCATTCGCCTACCTTCTTTTCAACCGGTTTCCAAGATGGCGTTCACTACTTTTCGAGCTCCATCTACCATGTGGCATCAACGACTTGGGCATCATCACTTTCGAGTTTTTCAACATATTGTTAAAACATTTTCTTTACCTGTTTCTGACAAAATTTGTTCATCTTTGTGTACTTCTTGTCAATTGGGAAAAATGTCCAAACTTACTTTGCCTATTTCATCTTTTCGTAGTAAAAACATACTTGATTTGGTTTATTGTGATGTTTGGGGCCATACTACCACGTCCTTTGACGGTTATCGTTATTTTTTGTTATGTGTTGATCATCATACCCGCTATATGTGGTATTTCCTGCTCATGCAAAAATCTAACGTTTTTACCACCTTTACAAATTTCGTTCGCCTAGTTGAACGCCAATTTAACACCAAACTAAAAAGTGTTCAAACTAATTGGGGTGGTGAGTTTCGAAACCTTACTCAGTTTTTTTATATCCCATGGTATTTTACATCGTCGCTCATGTCCTCATACGAGTGAACAGAATGGCATTGTCGAGCTTCGCCACCGCCACGTCGTGGAAACCGGTCTCACCTTACTAGCCCAATCCAAACTACCTCAAACTTTTTGGTCATTCGCCTTTCAAACCGCCGTCTACCTCATCAATCGTCTACCATCTCGTCTTTCCTCAAACAAATCCCCATATCAACTAGTTTTCCAACGTCCTCCCGATTACTCATTTCTTCGAGTCTTCGGATGTCTCTGTTTTCCTTATTTACGTCCATATAACCAACACAAAATTGATTTTCGTTCTACTCCTTGTATATTTCTCGGTTATAGCCCGTCTCATCATGGATATCAATGCCTCGATCAAACTACTCACCGAATCTACATTGCTCGCCATGTCCAATTTAACGAGCATGTTTTTCCCTCCCTTACTGAACCCTCCATCGACCCTCCTTCCTCCTCCACAGCCGCCACTTCCTTTTCTACAATTCCTGATCTGCCGTTAACCATTTTCGATAACCCATCCACTCCTACAACCGAACCATCGCTACCCACCCCTCCTATTTCTGAACCTGTCCAAACCGCCCCTATTCCACAAACTACCACCACCCAACCTAATTCCTCTCCTTCGCAACCATCTACGCCCCGTTACAGACCTCCTCACCTTCGGCCACATCCTAAACCCCGAAAAATGTTTGACCCTTCAGCCAATATCGCCACTACCGCTCCCGTTCCTTCTGAACCGACTTCCTTTACTGTTGCCAACGAATCCGCGGAGTGTCGTCAAGCCATGGCAGCCGAGTTGCATGCACTACACAGAAACGGAACATGGTCGTTATTTCCTCCGGTTCCAAATTCTAATGTTATTGATTTCAAGTGGGTTTACAGGTTGAAAACTGATCAGCATGGGAACCTGACTGGACACAAGGCTCGATTGGTAGCAAAAGGTTTTTTTACAGCAGTCTGGCATTGATTATCATGAGACGTTCAGCCCCGTGGTCAAACCAGCCACCATCCTCACGGTTCTTTCTCTTGCCGTCTGTAACAATTGGTCTCTCAAACAACTTGATGTGCAAAATGCGTTTTTACACGGTGATCTACATGAAACGGTTTACATGCGTCAACCACCGGGCTTCGAGGATCCTAAACATCCTCATCATGTTTGCAAGTTGCACAAATCCCTTTATGGCTTAAAACAGTCGCCCAGGGCATGGTTCACCAAACTATCAAACGTCTTACAGCATCTTGGTTTTCATGGTTCCAAAACTGATCCATCATTATTTATCCTTAACCACTTGGGTACACAGGTTTATCTACTTGTTTATGTGGACGACATCATCATTAGGGCAACGATCCCAACACAGTTAATCGCATCATTGCCTTACTTGGTCAGCAGGTGTCTCTCACTGACATGGGTCGTCTTACTTACTTTCTTGGTATTGAAGTTCTTCACACCTCTTCGGGTCTTATCCTATCTCAACAGAAGTATATTCAGGAACTTATTGATCGAGTCGGGTTAAAAGATTCGAAACCGCTTGCAACACCTACAAATGCCAAAGCAGATACGATAACCAAGGACGACCCACTTATGTTCGATGCTACAAGATATCGTCATTGTGTTGGAGCACTTCAGTATGCTACTTTATCTCGGCCCGACATTGCCTACGCTGTCAACAGGGTCTGTCAGTTCATGCATGAACCTCAGGAATCCCATTGGACGGCTGTTAAACGTATAATTCGCTATCTCAAAGGGACGTCTCAACTGGGCCTTCGTTTTACATCGAACTCAATGTCTCAATTACATGCCTTTGCTGATTCACATTGGGGTGAGCGATTGGTTCCTATTATAGCATATTCGGATTCCGATTGGGCTGGTTGCCCGGTCGACCGTCGATCCACGGGGGGCTATGCTATCTTCTTGGGTTCAAATTTAGTATCATGGTCAGCTCGTAAGCAGAAAACTGTCTCTAGGTCGTCTACTGAATCCGAATACAAGGCTATTGTTGATACGGTTGCTGAACTAATCTGGCTAAAGTCTCTTCTACAAGAACTGGGAGTTAAGTTGAATAAACCTTTGGTGTGATAATCTTGGAGCTACGTATCTTTCAGCAAACCCGGTGTTTCATGCTAGAACTAAACATGTGGAGGTAGATTTTCATTTTGTTCGTGAGCAAGTCAGTCAAGGAAATCTGAAGGTTCAATTTATTAAAACAGATGATCAAATTGCCAACATCTTCACGAAGCCGTTATCAACTCAAAGATTTGAATTTTTAAGATCCATGTTACATGTCGTTACCCCGGGTGGGCTTGGGTTTCGGCGTGGCCCCATTGGCGAGGGTTTCAGCCTGAGCGTTAGGCGGGGCTACGAGCATGACATGGCGGGATCTCATTGGCCAAGAAAAGTAGTCATTTGGGCTAGCCGTTGGGGTTGAATTTTATAAAAAAAAAACTTTTTTCTTATATAAATACCCTTCCATATTTAACATTTTTCTCACACAATATCAAACACATAAAACACAATCTTTCCATGAGTTCTTCAAGTTCAAGTGAATCGTCATCATCATCTGACGATGGTGCGGAAATATTTCTACAAACGATCACGACGGTTGTGAAAGCTCTCGTGGAAGACGATGAGGAAGAGACTTCGAAACCTAAACGGAGGAGGTACATCGCTTGTCATACCCCAACCGATGGCGGAAACATCGGAGTGAGACGAAAACGAGATTGCAAGAGACTTCATAACACTATTTATGACAATAATTAAATAATGGATTTCCTTTCATTTCTAAAATTCGATTACAAAGGTTAAAATCAAATACAACAACTTGATATACAATACGTTAAATACAAGAATACTACAACAAGTACAAATCGATACAACGAAATAAAGCTTAAGACGTCTATGTGTGTATCTAAGCATTATCACTACTTCAATTTCAAAGTGTCATCATCTTCAACCTGTAACATGTTTAAAATAAAGTTCGATGCAAAAGCAAAGGCGAGTATACAAGTTTGATACGTACATAGCATAAAAAGATGATTAAACAATTCCTCATAGCAAGCATGTGATACAAGATAAACATTAAATCCGGCATGTGTCTAACATATCAAACCAATGATGAAACACAATATGCTCATGAAATAACCACAAGTCTACGGGCAGTAATCCTATAGCGCTATATATGTCACGGTTAGGCTCGTACAAAGTTAATGATAAGTCTAACACAAGATGTAATTAACCCAAGTTTATGGTATCAAGCAATCACGTATACAAGCATGTTATAGGAATGTTTGTGTATTTAAGTAAAATGTTCATGTGTAAGTTGTGTAAGTAAAACATATTACACCCCAAAAAGTGGTAAGCGTAAAGAGGGGAATTCGAGTATACTCACAAAATTGCATATGCTTTCCGATTTATCCAACGTGACGAGGTTGTTGAGACTAGAAAGTTGAATGCGTTCGATTTGGAGTTTAAGAGGTGTTTACATATGGTTTAGGGATTCGAAGCTTAAGGACATGAAAGTAAGCATATGAAAATAGTCATCTAGCACATATGATACTTGTTCTTGACACTAGGAAACTCTAAGGAGTTTAAATGTTTTCATGGAACAAGGTTCCATTAGAATCATGACAAGTTATCAAAGTCTAAGATGATATAACCTAGTACCTTGACATATGAACACTAATTCATCATCAAAGGTTCGATTATTTGGATAATATAATAGTATTATATAATGTTCATATAGTTATATAGGTCAAGCATGAGGTAGAAGATTAAAGTCTTCATTTAGGTACCTCTAAGTGTCACAGAAATCATGTAGGAGGTTGGAAGAACAAGTTCTTCCATTTAGGCACCTCTAAGTGTTCACCACTACACTTGATGTTATGAACATTCAAGGAGGGTCATGAACTTACAAGTAATACAAGAATACTAAACACTAATCTATAAGAAATCATCAAGCAATGTGTGGATTTTATGTAGGACACCCAAGTTAATTCTAAATCACACCTACATCAAGTCTTGAACTTGAACGTCACTTGTGGGTTAAACCCTTGAACAAAACAGAAAGTTTATGAGGATTAATCCTCTGATTTTGAATGTCTCAACCTTGTTTCTAAGCCTAACTAACCATAGAAGTGGTTATAAGCATAAGGACATAGGTTTAAGATGAGTTTTCTCAAGCTTACACAAAGATTTACAAAGTTTAAGTAAAAATAGAAACTTCGGTCCACTTTGGAGCCTATTTGGGGACATTCCAGACCTTTGTTTTCCATAAAAAAACCTGTGGAATTGTTCCTTAGGTCAATCCAAACAAGTAGGAAGAAGAATCGACGAAAACGGACAAGAAATGAAGAAGTTATGCTTGTTTGAAGAACTTGTGTTGAATCTGTCCAAGACTCTGAATTTGCAGCTGATTTAGGGTGTTGAGAGTGATTTTGAGGTGTTTGAAAAGTGTATGAAGTGTGGAGGATGCTTGGTTTTTATAGGAGAGGGTTGGGGTTGAGTTAGTTGGGGTTTAAATGCAAGAAACACAAGTTAAACCACTCAAATCTCACCAAAATCGCGACCAATCCAAGAGCTGATATGAGTTGTCTCCGGATTACACTGGCTCACGGCCAACGAAGGTTCCGAGGGTAGTCTTCGCGGCCAGCGACAAGGGGAATGGATCAAGTTTCATTAAATGACGTTTTGGCCCCTGAAGTTTCATATTTAAGGTTTTTAAGTGATTTAGGGATTGTTTTCGACATATAGGCATAGTTTAAGAGTAAAATAAGCATGATGATCATAATCCAAGTGTAATTAAGTATATGAATGTCGTTTTTAGGTTTCGCATACGATCAAAAGGCGTTTTAAGCATAAGTTTCGCGTATTTGCAAGATTGGCACATAGTTTTCAAGAATTACGAATATAAATCAATTGTTTCACGAATTTGAATGTATGAGCATGTATAAAGTGAGTACAACATGAATTTAACAAAAAACGAGTTTTATTTATGATCCAAGTCTCGGATTTTACAGCGATTACCATGAAGGGACGATTACAAGGTTACAAGGTTTCCAAAAATAGAAGTTCAGGCAAGGGTTTCGAAATATAGAAAGTATAAAAACGCGGGGCGTTACATAGCTCGTGAACGGCACACCGCTAACAATTTGTTGGTAAGCGATTATTTCTCAGCCGAACCTAAGTATGATGAAAAAATGTTTAGGCGTCGTTTTCGTATGAGTAGAAACTTATTTTTAAGGATATCTAGGGATCCTGAGGAGAAGTATGTTTTTTCCAACAAAAACTGGATGTAACCGGGCAATTAGGATTTAGTACGTGGCAAAAGGTCATGGCCGCACTTAGACAGTTAGCGTACGGAAATAGTTCGGACATTATGGATGACTGTTTAAAAATGTCTGCACGTGTAGCTAGAGAAAGTCTTCACAACTTTTGTTCGTGTATTTTAGAACTTTATAAGAAAATATATTTGAGAAAGCCGTCATTCGGTGACATGCAACAAATATTGGAACATCACACCGATTATCATGGGCTACTATGGATGCTAGGTAGTTTAGATTGTATGAAATGGCCTTGGGAACTTTGTCCAACCGCATGGCAAGGCGCTCACACGAGTGG
The DNA here is from genome assembly GCA_030545235.1 of Helianthus tuberosus. Lineage (NCBI taxonomy): Eukaryota > Viridiplantae > Streptophyta > Magnoliopsida > Asterales > Asteraceae > Helianthus > Helianthus tuberosus. The sequence goes on along the minus strand of CM060377.1, from coordinate 146,151,056 downwards.
ATATCACGGGATGCCAGCCATTATGCTTGAAGCGGTTGCGTCCCAAGATCTTTGGATATGGTATGCGTTCTTCGGTATGCCAGGTTCACATAACGATATTACCATCATAAACCACTCGCCCCTTTTCAATGATCGGGTAAATGGTATAGGACCCAAAGGAAGTTTCTTTGTAAACGGGGTTGAGTACGTGTATGGGTACTACCTAGTTGATGGGATTTACCCGGAGTGGGGGGTTTTCGTAAAATCGTTCACAAGACACGGTACCATAGATCCAAAAAGATTAAAGTTTAACAGGGTCCAAATGGCTGCACGTAAAGACATCGAGCGAGCGTTCGGTGTTTTGAAGAAAAGGTGGCGAATACTGGCAATGCCTTGTTGACTATGGGACAAGGATCAGATTGGAAACGTGATGTACGTATGTATCATTCTTCACAACATGATTTTGGAGGATGAAGGTAGAGCGGTCGTTACCTACTATGATGACGATGACCCCTAACTAGATAACGTAACAATTACAAACAAAGATAAATCAACAAATGAATTTTTGATCGAGTCAAGGGATATACATCACAACCTTCGATCTGATTTGGTGGATCATGTTTCAACGATTCCTGGGTTCGAAACCGACGAAGGCGACGAAGAATGATTGTTTTTATTTTGATACTATGTTTTTTGTAATTATTATTTATGTTTATGTAGTTTTTAATGGTTTATATTGAGTTCATTTCAGAACTCTAAATTACTACAGAACTTTCAGAACTCCTAATAAACAATCATTTTATATATAAGTTTTTGTATTTAGGATCTTTTTATCATCTATTATATGTATTTCTTTGATTACATACATGTTAAAAGTAGTTTACATATGTTTAATTGCCAAAATTATATATATATGTGTCATAACTAATTACATATATGTAAAAAAACTAGTTTACATATGTGTAATTATAAAATTACATATCAAAAATGATAAAATTACTCTTAACATGTATGTAATCGTAAAAATACATAAAATTATCCTAAACATAAAAATATATAAATAAAAAGATTGTTTATTAGAAGTTCTGCGAGTTCTGTAAATATTTATGGTTCTGAAATGATCCTGGCCCTATATATATATATATATTAAAAAAAATGATGTGGCTTGGCCACGCCACCCCAGCCACGCCCACCATACCGCTATGAACTTTAGTTTCGGTATTGGGTGCCCCATAATTCACGTCTCAACCCATGCCCTAAATCCCCGTCCCACCATACCCTACGGTCTTATTAGCATGAATTTCCTCAAATATATATTGTGTGTACTCTAATATAAATAATAATCAACATAACTAGGAACTCAGAAATAATTCTACATATAACAGCACATTGGCACACCAAGTAAACAATTTTCTTAATCAACAAATAACTAAATTTGAAACGCTGTAAGAACCTCAATAGGGGAATATGATTTTAGTATAACAACCACATTTATAATCTTGGGTAAATTACATTTTTTATCCTTTATGTTTGTATCAGATTGTAATAGATGTCATTTAACTTCAAGAATTACAGTCATAATCCTTTATTTGTAAAACTCATTACAAACTAGGTGCTTTGGCGCTAACCTAATTAAAATTTTTAGTTAAATCTGGCATATACAGGGCATTTATGTCCTTATCCCAATCTATTTATCTCTTTTAATTATAGAATAATAATAATCCACAAACCCCCCTCCCTCATATATCTCTTCTCTTATTGTCTCTCTCTACACCCATCATAACCATTAACCATTAACTATTATCATCATCACCATCAGATGAACAATTCGTCATCATGTTCTTAAACTCCTCAAAATTAACATACGCATCACAATCAAAATCCACTGATTTAATCATCTTCACACAATCCTCAACCATACACTTCTCCCCCAATCGAGTCAAGATCTGGTGCAACTTAGTCGATGATATCAACCCGTTCTTTTTCAGAATAGAGTTAATTACGTTTTTCGTCCATGTGATTTGTCAAAAATTACTATTTCAGTCCATTAGTTTAAAAATTGCAATTTCAGTCCCTATGGTTTCACTTTCGTAACTATTTCAGTCCACCAACTTAACTCCATCCATTTATTCTGTTAAGTTTTGATGAAATGACCATATTACCCCTGTGTTTTAATTAAAAAAACGGTGGT
>CM060377.1:146071834-146148686 GCA_030545235.1 Helianthus tuberosus | reverse complement strand
TATCTGTTCAAAACATGACTGGGGAAGTTGAGGTTTATGAAACGAAGACGGAGTTAAACGGTGGTACATTACGTTACGTCGTTGATGGTTGGAGGAAGTTCATGGCAGATAACCAGTTGGAGTTTGGTCATATGCTGCACTTCACTTATGTAACTTCCCAGAAGAAGATTGTGTTGAATGATGTAACCTCGATCTAAGCAAGACTGGTATGCATTTTGTTTATAACAGCTATGGTTTGGTAACTTGTTGGTTAGTATATTTGATATGTACATTTTGGATGTTGGGTTGATGGACATGAAAACTTTGCTTACTTTATTATGGTTTAGTTTATATAGATGTTTTGTAATGGTAGAAATAATTTAGTTAAATATGTGGTTGAATGGTGTTACTGTTTGATGTTATTATCATTGTCTTTATATATGTTTACAATAGTTTATCAAGTACTTTTGTTTTTGTCATATGGCCATTTTTAACTTCCGGCTAGGTTAACGTTTTCTTATGTTTATAATGTTACGTTCTTGATTTATACAATAGTTAGATGATATTCTTTTGTATAAATTAGGTATCGATTCTTCTAACCATTCATAATCTTCATATTTTCGGTTATAAAACTTTGTTATTTTATTTGAAAGATGTGATCACTCTAAGGTAGTTTTGTAACCATTGACAATCTTCATATGTAGTATACAAGGAAGTTTTTTTCGGGATTTAATAATTTTCTGTTTGTTTCTTCCAATGTATGCGTTTGTACAAAATATTTCATTTCAAAGTAAATAATATTGTTTTGGTTGAAGCCCGCATATTACGCGGGCATTAACCTAGTTAGTGTATTAACTCAATTTAACTTTAACGATAATCACGAGATCAAAACTCACAACAAATGACAAAGTATAGCCGTATACAGGCAACACTTAAACATCCATTGGATCGGTTTCAATCGATCCGAAAAAGTACCGTACCAGTGATTCGAGTTATTACTCTGTAACGGGCAGAGTTTAAGTGCTTCGGGTATTTTGTGGGTAGAAAGCAGAATATCAAGAGAGAAAGAAAGTTGTGAGCGGTTTAGAATGTCTCATGCACGTCAATTATATAGCAGAATTTAGACCTCGTCGCGTCACGCGAACGAAAATCACAATCCCTTCACATAGCGCGAAAGGTCTAGCTAGGGCATAGGTGGCATGAGTCACCACGTAGGCATGCCACGTGGTGACAGGTGTCCCTTGTAACTTCACAGGTCGGTCGCGTCACGTGACCAAATTTTGTAAACTTCGTCGCGTAGAGCGACGTGGCTAAAATCAGGTTTCCTTCGTTTTTCGTGCTGGTTTTCGTCGTGCGTGCTTGGAATTTTGGTTACGAGTTGTTTTTGGACTTTTTCGATGGTTGTTACATGGGTATTCAAAATCACATAATTACGTAATGGTATTCAAAATCATGTAAACCTTTTTAAGAAAACTCTAGCAATAGACTGCTCGAATTAAAGAGAATGAAATGCTTGTTAATACGGTGTAATTTTTTAATAAAATATTAACGTATGAAAAAGTTATAGTCATTTGAAAATCAATGGGGAAGTTGTTCACTTGAGAAAGGACCAGAATACCCTTTCTGCCAATGACACTTGTCCTCCTCTCCTTCTCGCGTAGGTCTCGTACGTAAATTTCCTCTTGTACAGGATCCTCTCTCTCTCTATCTCTAAACAAGGGATTTACAATTAGCCCTATGTTTGAGGCGTATAAACGAATCTTCTTTAATGAACTCCTCCGCCTTCATAAACGGACTTGACTTCCCATCAAACTCATTTTTGTTCCTTGACAACCAAATTCACCAAACACCAGTCAGTGCCATGGTATGCACGATCCTCTTCGACCTCTTGGAACCGACTTGCTCTCTCAGAAACCGAAGAATATCGACAACGGAGCCCAGGTTACCCGGCATAGGAACTTTAATCCAAACAAATATATGCCACCTAATGACCTTCGCTAGACGACAATCTGCAAAAATGTGTTCAACTGACTCCTCGGCCAACCCACAACCGAAACAAAGAGAATTGAGCAAAGGTACTCCCCAGTGCACCAAAGCAAATTTCGATGGAACCCTTCCGAAAGCCGCTATCCAAGTTAAATAATTCGACTTTAAAGTACACAACTATTCTATTTGAACCAGCAATCATCAGAGATGGTATTCGAAACAGATGTATATAAATTAAGTAAGAGGCTTTTGGTGGACAATTTATCAAAAATGGATAATGGAATCCCTATCCTTTTACTTGTTACACCCTCTCTTTAACTTATTACGTCAGTAATATTTTCTTATTATCAAACTATAAGACAAAACCTCGTATTTTGATGTTTGGGACGAGGGGATGATGAAAATTTAAAGGGTGGGGTTATGTTTAGCCAAGATCTTATTTTTAAGGGGTTATACTAAGCATACCCTATCATATTTTCACTTAGTGTACTTCTATTTTTAATATGTCACATAAGAGCACCTCTAACGAGAGGTTTGGAATGGTGGTCCGCTTTCCAAATGGGGCAAATTGGACAAGGAGGGCGATGGAGGGGATGACATGGCTGGTTTGGTTGGGTGTTGGTCCGGTAGGGCGGACGAGGGGAAGGGGGTGGAGGTGTGCCCCCCCTGATTTAAATAAAAAACTAATTTCAATAAAATAAAATAAAACCTAAAAATAACATAAATTTAAAATACATATATATATATATATATATATACATATATTATATATAATAAAAATAATACAAACTAAAAAAACAAATTTATTAAAATTAAAAACATTACACAAAACACACAATTAAACCTAAACACACCAGATAATTAAGCTTAAACAGGACGAGATAATTAAACATAAACACACAAGATAATTAAACCAAAACAAGATGAGATAACTAAACCTAAACAAGACGAGATAATTAAACCTAATCGTCAACCCCTGAATCGTCGGTTGAGAAGTGAATTATCAGTGAAAAGTGCACATGTTGCTTGAAATACGAATTGAATTTATAGCTAATAAAGACTAGCCGTTGCAAAAGTAGCCATTTAAAAAACCAGTCATTGCAAAAGAATCCGTTTGAAAAAGTGTCGTTGTAAGAATTAAATATTCTTTTTTACTATTTTATTTGAATTCTGAGTTAATTACACCGTTTGTCCCTATGGTTTGTTGAAAGTAACAACCTTAGGTATTAATAGTTTAAAGTAACAATCTAAGGCTTTAACTTTTAATTTGTAACATCCTAGGGCCTTAAGGCTAACGGGTGTTAAATACTAACTAAAAACTTAGGGTATTTTTTTTCAATTAACAACTTAGTACCCAACCTTGTTACTTTGGAGAAACCACAGGGACTAACCCCGCAACTAACTCTGATAGTATTTAAAACACAAATGTTATTTTTTTTCTCATTTTCTTTAACTAAGTTTTTTTTAATTATTTAACTAAAAATATAAAAAAAAATGAGGACAAACCAAAGCACACTAATTTGTAAAATCCAAAATGGTCAATATGAGTTATAAAAAACTTCTTGAAACCATGGAATAAGTCACTTTTAATTCTAAGCCTTTTAACACATAATTCAATTTTAGTAAAAAAAAATTAAAGTTTATATCCATCAAGAACTAAATTCAACTTTATTAAAAAAGCTGCACATGGTTGATTAATATGAATTTTAGTTTGAAGGTGGTCATCAAACAATAAAGCAAATATGAAGTTTATATCCATCATATACCCATCCATTCATCACAAATTAGTTTGAACTAAATTTCTATGAAGTTTAGCATATCTTTATTGTCATCCATTCATCACTTTATATCCATCAAGAACTAAATTCTCATGTGCATGATGGTCACCAAAAAATGGTTGTATGGTTCTATGACACGGTGTCGGTGGTGGTTCCACGGTACGGTGGTGGTACGGCATGATGACGCGACGGTGTTGGGTGGTGCAACAATTTGGTGGTGCGACGGTTGGATGCTACGTTGGGTGACGATTGGGTGGTGCGATGGTTCGATGGCACGGTGGTGGTTCAACGGTTAGGTGGTGGTGTGACAGTACTGAATGATCACAATGTGTATCTATTTTTTATTTGATTAACTTTATTTTTCTCTTTTATTAAATAAATTATGTCAACATATTTAATAAAAATAAAAAATAAATGTCACCTAAGATAGTTTACCTCCCATTCAGGTAAATTATATAGGATTAGCAAATAAAATAAACTTTAATGAGTTAATTAGAACAATTTTTTGATGAAACACTCCTAAAACTTGGTTATCATTTTGTGAAATATTCTCGTTAATTTACTTGTAAGCTAATTACTGAAGTGGCTTTAAATTAACTTTAATACGTCAATTACGTGTAATTATTTAAAAAATGGTTTACATACATAATAAAAAAAGGTTTAATTAAATAATAAGAGAAAAAAATTGTGTTTTATATATTACAAGAGTTAATTTTGTGGTTATTCCATATGGTTTCTCCAAAGTTCAAGGTTGGGTACTAAGTTCTCAGTTAGTTTTTAACGGCCGTTAGCCTTAACGCCCTAGGATGTTACAAAATCAAAAGTTAAAACCTTAGATTGTTACTTTGAACTATTGATACCTGATGTTGTTACTTTCCATAAACCACATGGACTAATGGTGTAATTAACTCTTGAATTTATTATTATAACCTATAAATAAGCAACTACATCTGGCTTTGATAGGTTGTACCATATGCTTGGGGTGTGTTTCAAAAAAAAAAAAATCTGTGGTTCTCATTGATCCATTTGTGACCCCATCATACAATCGTCTTTATCATTATCTGCTTGTGCCCTGTCTCTTTCACCACTCTCTCGATCTCCATCTCCATCTCTATCTGAGCATTCTCTCCATCTCCCCATGTGAGCACTCTCCCCATCCGGTAATGTTTGGGTTCTTCATATTTATGGTATATATTCTTGAAATCAAAATAAACCCCTTCGTCTTCATTGAAAGTTGAAAGTATATATACAAACATACAAACAAAACCACTGATTGCTTCTAAAGTTATAAAGCCCTAAAACTAAGAGATGAAAGAACCAACAAAATTAGCCACTGCAAATGTAAATATACTAAATATATACTAAACAACTCAAACCCAAGATGGAAAAAAACAAGAATTTATCACATTGTAGCAACAACTGCATACATCTATGAACTCAAACTGTATAATAATAATAATGTCTAAATATTAAAGAAACTTTTTAAAGATTCCCTGAAGAAGTGTGGGAAACAAAAGAATGAAAACGTTAAACCCCATGATAAAAATTGAGGATTTGAAAAGAAAAAAAAAATTGTTTATTTGTTGGAAGATTGAGAATTACCTGAAGAAGAAGATATCCCAAAATACCCTTAACATTTCCCTCTGATTCCTCCGTGAAATTATGTAATTGCCGGTGCGGAAGGCGAGAAAAGTGAAAAAAAGGGGGTGTCATGGTCGGACTTAGGGTTTTGTTTTTTTTTATTGTTTTCTTTTGTTAGTAGAAGAACCTAAGAGGTAGAAGTGATAATAAGATAGATAAAATGGAAATTGGGGTAACTTGGGAGGCAGTGAATACATATAATATGGTTGTCATTATGTCGCATTTTCTCATTTGCACTTTTTGCTTTGGAGTTGTGCATTGATGGAATAAGATTTATTTGTTGCTTCTGTTGTGAATGAGTGATCAAGATTTATAGCTGCTACACATTGCTATGAAAGATCTCGACACGAGAGGTTGTTTCTTGCTTTTATAAAAGTTGCTATGCTTTTTTAAAAGTTGTTATGCTTTTTAATGTCTGCCCTAAACAGCCCTAGGTTTAAAGCCACAGAGAGAAGGAAAACAGCTGCATTAAGAACACAATTCACTATATACACTTAAAAGTAAGATGTATGTTTTTTTCCTTGTGTTCTTTTAGCTACTTTTCTACACATATGTATTATGTTTGACAACCTCATTCTTGGTTTTAATCAACCAAAATAAGAAAATTGTATCATATGAGTAACAATAGAAAAATTTAATGAAATACCATGAGTTGCCCATCTACTTTTTTGGCATTTTTTGGTCCCTAATCAATTATGTAACATGCTATCAGCTTATTTTTGCATTCTAATTGTATCATATGAGTAACAATAGAAAATTTTAATAAAATACCATGAGTTTCAACTATTTTACTGTAATCACGGTTTACAATCAAACACAAGGGATTTAGTTAAATAAAATCAAAGTTAGGAGGTATAAAATGTACATTCTTATGGAATGATATGAACCTTTAACCCATCGAGTCGCATAGGTTGATGAACCTTGGTTTATACTTAATTATTGATGAACTTAGTAAAATCTAACCATATGTCAACTTAGGTGTTAAGTATGGTCAACCATCAGTCTGAACAGTTGTACTATTTGATGAAAAGAAATGAACATCAACCTTCAAGGTTCTACTACATTAAACTAACTTTTCCCCTTCTTTGTGTAACAGTTGTTTCTTATCTCATTACGTTTGTGGCTAACTGTTATAGAATACTATTTACATTTCAGGTATGTTTTACTTTCCTTTTCCTTGACTTTGTTGTTAACTTATACGTTTAGTCGGATATCTTTTTATTACGTACCGTATATTACAAGTTGTGTCTTTCTGTTTTTAGACTTGTAGTCTTTGCGGTATATGTAGGTGTTTTTTGGTGTTGCTTTTGTACAGTGCTTTTTAAATAGATAGATACCTAGCTACAAAAGGAAAAGGTTGACATCAACCGTTTTGGCTGACGTACCCTTCACGTCTACTCAAGCAAGTACTTTACCATCCTATGTAGACCATGGTGATTGTCAGAATGTGTGTGAGTTTTGTGGTGCTTTGTATTGGTCGGATGAACGTGTTGCGTCTGCGTTTTCTTCTGGTGGATTTGGTTATAATCAATGTTGTAGGAGTGGGGTTGTAGTGCTACCATTTCCTAGAAGACCTTATACGACACTTATGCATCTTCACGAACGGACAAGTTTTATGGCAAATATTCGTGCATATAACTCTATGTTTTCAATGACATCTTTCGGTGCCAAAGTTGATGAGACTGTTAATAGAGGTTCTGGCCCATATGTGTTTAAGATTGGTGGGCAAGTCCATCATTGGATTGGTAGCCTATGCCCACCAGATGATGAGAGACCTCGATTCTTACAAATGTACATGTATGATACGGAAAATGAAATCTCTAATAGGCTACATTCTTTTTGTAATGATGGTGAATCTTCTTTGTCTGCTGAGACAGTAATGCATGAGATCTTTGTTCTTCTCATCATACGCAGTCCTTTTGTGTTTCCCTTTTCGGTACTCAGTATGAACGTTCTTATGAAAAGCCGTCTTCTGGTTGTATTGGTGCGATCGTGACTGATGCGGATCATATGTCTGGAAAGTTTGACATCATCATTCGTGAAAGAGATGGTACACTGAAGCGCATAAGTAAACTGCACCCACTTTATATGCCTTTGCAATATCCTCTGCTTATACCGTTTGGCGATGCGGGTTGGTCTCCTGACTTATTACTTCGCACCCGAGATGGTTCACGCCGAAAGATGACTATTAATAAGTATTATAGCTATATACTTCATGACAGTCATAATCTATACACATTGCTTCTACGCGGTGGTCGGTTGTTTCAACAATATATCGTCGACGCTTATGTGTGTATAGAAGAATGTCGGCTAGATTATGTAAGAAAAATTCAAAATGTATTCCGCTCTGAGTTCTTACAAGGAATACACGATGCTATTGAATGTGGTGACACTGAAGGTCATGACGTTGGTAAACGGACATTCCTGCCATCATCGTTTTTTGGTGGGCCAAGGTACATGTACAAGCATTATCAAGACGCTTTGGCTATTTGTAGAGTACATGGCAATCCACAATACTTCATCACCTTCACCTGTAATGTAAAGTGGCCAGAAATACAGAGATATCTTTCAGGATATCCTATTTTGAAGGATCAGGATCGCCCAGACATAATTGCTAGGGTTTTCCAGCTTAAAGTAAAGTCCTTGATTAAGTTTCTAAGAAGCTCACGTATGTTTGGGGATGTTGCTGCGGGTATGATATCTTCCTATGTACCTCAGTGTATTGTAATCTTTTAGAATATTAACTTTCCTTATTTTCTACAGATCTTTACACTATTGAGTTTCAGAAAAGAGGTTTACCACATTGTCATTCACTATTATGGGTGGCGGCGGCTGACAGGATTCGAGAAGCCTATCGGATTGACGACTTTATTTCTGTAGAGATTCCAAATCCGTTAACTCAGCCTCAGTTGTTTGCGGTCGTTACCGATCTTATGATACATGGACCATGTGGCATTGTAAAGCCTAACTCGTCATGCATGGTATCCGGATCGTGCTCAAAGAAGTTCCCGAAAGATTATCATGAACATACGACGTTTGATGATAAGGGTAATGCACGTTATAGGAGACGTTCAGTTGGATTTAGTGTTAATAAGAGTCGTGTCGAATTGGACAATCGTTATATTGTGCCTTACAATCCAGTTTTATGTACCCAGTTTATGGCACACATTAATGTAGAGTATTGTGGTTGGAGTATGTTTATTAAGTACCTATTTAAGTATATATCCAAAGGTGCTGATCGTATACACTACAAGATAACACGTGCTCCTACAAAAACACAATCAGCGCAACAATGCGACTCTAATCAGCAAAATGAAATACAAAACTTCTTAGATGGGAGGTTTATATGTCCACATGAGGCTGCTTGGAGGATTTTCAACTTTTACATACATGATAGAAATCCCCCAGTTCAGGTTCTTGCTGTACATCTAGAGAATATGCAAAAAAATCACTTTTCGCGACAAAGATGATCTTGACAATGTATCTAATAATCAGTTTAGCAAGCGTACAACACTTACAGAATGGTTATCCAACAACATGAATGACAATATTGGAAGGCATTTACGCTATGTCGATTACCTTAATGAATATAGACGGGACGTGGCCTCAAAGCACTGGATACGTAGAACAACAAACAAAGCGCATGCGATTGGAAGGTTGATATATGTACATTCAGTGTGTGGAGAAGCATTCTATTTGCGTTTACTTCTAGGTCATCAAAAGGGTTGTCAATCTTACAGTGTTATTAGGACTGTTAACGGGCATGTATGCTTCACGTACAGAAATGCTTGTGAAAGGTTAGGGTTAATTGGTGATGATAGGGAATGGTCATTCACCTTTGACGAGGCATCGAATTGGGCGACCGCTAAAGAGCTGCGATCTTTATTTATCCAAATCCTGCTATACTGTGACATTGCGGACCCGGTAGACCTTTGGAATCAACATTGGCATAAGATGGCTGACGATGGACAAAAAGATTTTGGTTTGGTAAATGATGAGGACATGATGCAGTTTGTCCTTTATGAATTACAGTTATTACTTCAATCTGGGTCTTCAGATTTGTCTTTGGTAGATTTTGGTCTACCAATGCCTAACTCAAGAATGCTAGAACGGTTAAGAAATAGATTGCTTATGGAGGAGAAAAACTATGACATACATGTTTTGGCATCTGAACATCGATCCTATCATGGTAGACTAAATCCAGACCAAATGCAGATATATGATCATGTTATTTCAGGTTGTGAATCAAACAAGCAAACCCTAACGTTCATTTATGGCCATGGTGGTACTGGGAAGACATTTTTATGGGCCGCTATCCTGGCTGCTTTACATTCTTCTGGTAAAGTGGTCTTGGCTATTGCAGCTTCAGGGATTGCGTCTTTACTTCTGCCCTCAGGTAGAACTGCTCACTCAAGGTTCAAGATACCATTAGATCTAACAGAAGAGTCTATCTATCATATTAAGAAAGGCACTCATCTTGGTACACTACTTAAGGAGACAGTTCTTATAATTTGGGATGAGGCGCCAATGAGTGATGGTCGCTGTTATGAAGCGCTAGACAGAGCCCTAAAAGACTTAGAAGATAATACCTCACAACCTTTTGGTGGTAAGTCAGTGTTGTTGGGTGGAGACTTTAGGCAAACCTTACCTGTTGTTCCTAAATCGACAAAAGCCACCCTTTTAGCCTTGACATTACCTAGGTCTTACCTATGGCCACACTTTAAAGTCCTCATACTTACGATAAACATGCGCCTCCAAAGACCAAATCTTACTTTTGAAAGGCAGCTTGAAATATCTTCTTTCTCCTCATGGTTAGTTGCTATTGGAGACGGTGAAATAGGTACGCCATACATGAATGATCCAGTCAACATGAAGATGCTTGATATACATTCGAGATACCTCATAGTACATTCAGAAAGCGCGTTAACAGACCTTATCCGCTTCATTTATGATGATACTACCCTTCAACAACCGACTGCTGCCACATTGTCAACGAAAGCAATCGTTTGCCCAAAGAATGATACAGCAGATGAGATCAACGAAAATATAATTTCCATGACAGATGGCTCATCAACAACGTATCTAAGCATTGACTCATTTATACCAACTGCTATCAGTAACACAGACATAGAGTCTCTTTATCCGCCAGAGTACCTGAACCTTCTAAATTTTAGCGGCTTTCCACCTCATACTTTGCAGCTGAAGGTAAATTCACACATAATTTTACTGAGGAATCTTAACCCACTTGAAGGGCTTTGCAATGGTACAAGAATGATAGTAACACAGTTGCTAGCAAGAGTAATTGAGGCACAAATAATGACGGGTAAATTTATAGGTAAACGTGTTTTCATACCCAAGATTTCTTTGATACACAAGGATGATGAACTACCCTTTCAGTTTAAAAGAAAACAATTTCCTATAAGGCTATGCTATGCAATGACTATAAATAAAAGCCAAGGATAATCATTAGACAAAATAGGAGTATACTTGCCATAACCAGTATTCAGTCATGGACAACTATATGTTGCTTTGTCTAGAGCTACCGTGCCTGAATCTTTAAAAATACTTATAGTTCCAGAAGACAGTGGTAATAGTACCACAAGAAACATAGTTTATACGGACTTCTTAAATGAAATTAGATAGATGTGTTGATACTCTTTACACATATATATGTTACATGTACAAAATACATTATACATTATCATAATTTCTTACATTCATTGTGCTATACATTTCGTGATTAAAATGTAACTAGAATTAAAGTTACCCAAAATAAAAAGTTTTAAATTGCACATTTAAACTTAGGTATGATTCTTTTATTACCTTTGGATTTCATGTTACGTATATTTGTATTAGATATCCTAATGTATGTTGTGTATAATATATAATATAATAATTACTTATTATCCACTCTGATTTCACTACAACTACTTCAGTACTAATCTCTGGCTATTGTTGTACATACCTATATAGCGGCATCAGTATCAAGATGTCATTCAGACGTTTGAAGGATATCAGGCCAACGGAGAAACCACAACCTATTGAAATTAGGGTTGTGAAAAAGTGGATGGCGCAAAGCAAGACACAAGGTGTCATCAAAGATGATCTATGTTATCAATTTGTGGACAAATATGTAAGCTACAATTTAATATTCGTTTATTAACATATCGAAAATTCTTTCATAACATTAATTAAACTGACTATAATTTTTTTTATGTAATGTAGGGGGATGGAATAGAGGCTACTGCTGACGCTGGCGAGGTGGAATACTATGACTCCATAATACGTTTACAGTCGTGCTACTGTGTTACTGGGTATGTGTGCACCAAAGCTAGGGACTTTATGGCTACTGTTAACCACGATGCATCACTCATAATTGGCAAGAAAGCAAGGTTTGTTCCCACGGACAATCTGGAGATACCTACTATCTACTTTGGATTTGCCCATTATGGGTTGCTTAAAGGCAGGGTGAAGGATAACAAGCTCCTCACTGGTGTGTTTATACATAAAGGAATAACAATATTGAATTATGTAACCATTTAATTAACAAGTAATTATGTGATTGCAGATTATATTGGTCATGTTTACGACAACCACTTGCAACCAACATCAAAAACAAAGCCATTAATGAAGGTTGCCATCAGAGAAGAATAGTAAGTATTACTACACTATGTAAGTAGTCAAAAGTGTTGGATATCTTGTAATTAAATAACTTTCTTATTGCATAGGGGAAAACAAGTTGAAATAACATTGTGGCCAAACATGATGTATCTCATTGGAGACAACGTAGTGCCTGGAGATATAGTGGCAATCACTAGCACACAAGTCTCAGATTACTACGGTATGTAAATATGGGTAAAAAGTATCATCAATACTAACATATACAAGTAGCGTTTCTGATTAAGCAATTATATTTGTCAGACCTGATGCAGTTAGAGTCAACACATCTTACAACAGTTGTTAACCCAGAATTCGCCCACATTGCTGAAAGAGTAAATAGGTAAGTCTTGTATGTCGTTAATAATTCTATTCCGAGTAATCTTTATTTATATGTTTCAAAATAAGTCAAGTAACCTTGCTCCTTAATTCCAAGTTATTATACTTTATAGAATTGGAATACATGCTAGGTACAGGTGTTTTGCATTAAACCTTATACACTCTCTACATTCAATGGCAAATTAAAATTAATTCATTCTATGTGATTACTATTTTTCTTCTCATAAACATGCTGAAACAACTCCCAAATAACCTGCTAGCAGACACTTCTAATCCTGTTGTGAAACTCCACCAGCTAGGCTCGGATCAGCATCCAGAACTTCAGGTACGTTTTACAAGAAAACTCAACTGTTTCAGATAATCCATTTGAAAAAGACCTTTTACCATGTTGGGTCTATTTTCTTTCGGATCAAGTTAAGGCAAATAAAAATATTTTGGGTTTTTCTTAAATATATCATATCCGATTTGATTTCATTCCTCTGGGTTTTTTAAGATTCTACTTGGCGATACACTTTACATGTAAAACATCAGCTGAAAGTCATGTTGTATTTCGCCAATATGAACTCATTTGCAATACTGTTTCCTGTACACTAACACTTTTGGACACTCTATCAACAGGGAATTAAACGCTTCAGATTTGAAGCATGGGTGGAAAAGATTGAAACAAACAGAGGTTGGTATTATGTCAAATGTTCTAAATGTGGCAAAAAACTCTACCCGGAGGAAGACTGGTCATTAAACTTTATTTGCAAAGATGAAGATGATGTCGTTCCCATATTCGCGTGAGTCTCTATACTAGAAAAACAAGAAAGCTTATATTCTGTATTGTAATCTAAATCAAACCACTTTGCTAATACAGGTATGGTGTCAATGCTTTCATCAATGACTCAACAAAACCGACTGAGGTTACCTTCTTCAACGAAGGCATGATGGCTTTCCTTAACATTAGTTGTGAAGAGCTGATTAGGAAGTATGATTGCACCGACCCAAAGATCCCCCCACCTCAAATGGAATCAATCATTGGTGAAGCAAGGATGATGCACATCTCTCGCAGGAGTAAAAACCAGCTGGTTGTCACCAATGTCATAGACGTCGCTAATGTAGGTGAGGCACAATCTTCAAGTGCTCAGCACTGCATGCTGGCATTACCACTAAGCACCCCTAACCCAAAAATCAACCTAGCAAAAAGGACTCAGCCTGATTCGCCAGGTATATGACCGTACAAAATGTTCGCCAATTGTACATAGCTTAATACATGATCACCCTACAAAATGGCTAACTAAGTCACTGTATTAATCTTTTCTTATTTACCTGCTCCAGACTCTAGCCAGCCTGCGAAGAGAGGGCGCGAGGCATAATACGATAGAACACCCCTTTTGGAAATGCCGAAGACTTAGAAGACATGGCAGTAACAACAAACCAGAATATAACTTTTGGGTTGAGTTATTCGACTAACAGGCTTACTGTTAGTAATATAACTCGCCAACATAACCACTTGACAAACTTTTGTATATAACTTAGCTACGCAGCATACCTACCGGAGAAACTTTTGTATAACATAGCTACGTAGGTTGCATGATGTGGATGGTAGAAAAACCATATGTCTTCGGCTACACATAATATATATAGATATATATTACATATATAAACTGCCACCCGCCGCATTGCGGCGGGTAATATTTCTAGTTAAATAAAAAAAATAAAAAAATAACAAATTAGTTATATTGTTATGAATTTTATTTTTTTTATAATTATTAATATTATCCTATATATTAAAACACAAACCTTATGAATAGTAAAACAGTACCCTCACCTTTAAAATGTTGACACGTACACCCTGATCAAAAACAACACAGAACTTTGATCTCTACCCTCTACATCTTGCTTCTATAGCAAATACACATACAAAACAACCTCATCTACAAAACATACACACCCAAAACCCACAATCAGACCCCTCCACCCCCCCTCGATCGACAAAACGAACCACCACCACCACCTGTCCACCACTGTCCGGTACAAAACATACACACACAAAACTCACAATCAGACCCCTCCACCCCCCTCGATCGACAAAACGAACCACCACCACCAGTCCACCACTGTCTGGTGGTGATGTGGTGACGAAGATAAGAAGAGGCGAGATAGAGAGAGACACTGGGGAGAAGGAGAGAGAGAGCGACGGAGATTTGGAGCGGCGCCGCCGCTCACGGCGGCGGCAGTGGAGGAGACGGCGGTGGTGCCATTTTATTCCGACGAAAGTCACCGGTAAACCCTCGTACTCTCTTTCATTTGAAATTTCTCATATGCCAAGCGTTAATCGACAGAGAATTGATTTTTTTATCTTTCCTTTCCGATGCTGAAGACGATTATGACGATGCTGTTAGATGATGGTGGACACAACCACCATTTCCGGCGGCTTAAGGCCGACCGGTGACGGCGACGGTGGTTGTGGTGATGTCAGTTTGAGTTGGTTCGGGTATTTCAAGTAGATTCGAGTTAGATTGGTTACGGGTGCGGGTCTCGGGTCAGATATCGGATTCCGGGTGAGCAGCGGATTTAGTTTATGTTTTGGTGTGGTATGGTTCAAGTCAGTTAGTGATGCGGGCCTGACATGGTTCGGGTTCGGTCAAACCCAGTCAACACGTTGGGTTGACTGGTCAAACCAAGTCAACAAGTCAGCGGGTATGGGTCCAAAGCAGTGAACGGTTCGGGCAACAGAAGTCAACGAAAGACCCGGTAAAGTTGTTAGCGTAGCGAGTTAGTCTACGTTTGATTTTAATTAGTATACACGAACCGAGCTCGACCCGACTAACTAACGGTTTTACATTTAGTGATTTTGTTTCGTATTCGACGTTTTAATATATTTAACAAAAAAATTATATAATGTTTGTTGAGTGATTGCTGAATTTTGATGAATATAACGACACCTGATTGTCGGGATCGTCCAAAAACAGAGGAAACTCTGTCCATTTTTTCGTAAAAACCCGACATACAAAATGTAATTTGGTTATAAAAACTTACACTTATTGAAATTCAAGTAGATACATGATCTAATGAGTTTGCACATTTAAGAACCTTGGTTTTCTACAAATGTTATATATATCTTTTAAGGAGTTTTACAAGAACCGATATATTCACAATCAAGAGTTTTGACCTTAAGGTATGTTATTTGAAGAGTTTTATATGTATTTTCTTATTACATTCAAGACATGAGAGCGGTGATGAGTTGGTGGCTCGAAGTCGAAACAGAGCTGGAGACGGAAAGGGTAAAGACGGTGGCGGCGAGGTTGCTGAGGGCGGTCAACAACGGTGCCGAAGATTAAACGTATCCACACGACTTCAATTTCTCCCGGCCCTCTCAACATATCATGCGAGGAAAATGATGAAATGGAAGCTGGAACTAAACCCCCGTAGGCGTAACAGTCTTTCTTGCGAATCTGATTTTACCCAACTTGAGTAACTGTAATTTGGTGTTTTTTGTTTAACTCAAGACTTGAATGGAAGACGAATCTGAAAAATACCAGCCTCATTTCTCTATATACTTCAAGGTAGGGATTCAACACGACATCCTAGAAGAGCTTTACAAAAAGGTCCAGGTCCATACTGCCATTCATGAACCACCCAACTAGCACAAGAGGTAGCTACAACCTTTATTTTAGATTGAAATTGCAGGCTTTGCAGGTCAAGAGTAATATCTTGCAGTTTTCCGGCTTTGTCTGGCCTGATAATGAGGTAATAATCATTTCATCTACAGTAGAATGTTGATGTTATTTTCTCACTAGCTATTTTCTTTTTAAAGTTACAAGGTATGACAGGCATGTATATGGAGAGAATAAATAAATAAATAGATATTTACACATGTAGTAATTCAGAGATCTGTATCACTATATGATTCCATTAGAAAAATATGCATGCTCTATTCTTCTAAAGCTAATTTTGATATAAATGCATGACATGTACTGGTTGTGAATTGTGATACATTTATTGCCGTTGCTATAAGTGTGAGCAGTAAATATTTATCATCATTCCAGGAAAAGCATAAATTATGAGTTAAAGAAAAGCTTGACAAGCTTAATAAAGAGAAGCTCTCGGAGTTCTGTGATATATTTGACATCACGACAGTCAGCAGAACTAATAAGGTTTGTTTAGTCATTCTATGGTTCTTTATAAATTTAATGTGGAATATTCATCAGATAGGTGTATGACATCATGTTTGTTTTGCTAAAACAGGAAGATATTGTGGTGACGCTGATAGATTTTATGTTGACTCCTCATGGCACAACTAGCGAGCTGCTTGCAGAGAAAGATCAGGTTTGCATTTAAGCTTTAAAAATTGTTATTTTTCACTCTATTGACGTCCTGAATATAATATGGCATGTTATTCAGTCGACCACAGGTAAAAAGCGTAAGAGGCCAAGCAAGAAAAGTGCATCTGCCTCTGAGGCTACACCTTCTAAAAGCTCATCTAAGGTACCTTCTCCCCAATCTAAGTCCACCTAGAAATGAAGCATGAGAAAGATTTTAGCACAAAGATTAAACCTAGAAACCAAACATGTGATGCAAGAAATCAAAAAAAAAAAAAAAACGTTTTAATGCTTTATAATCATATATGCTAACCACAATGTAAATCGCGCAACGCGCGTCGGGCAATGACCCTAGTTTTAGTTAATTATAAATAATATAATTAAGTAAATAAATTAAAAATAGATTATGAATCTATATCTATACTATATAATAAAAGAAACCATTATGGGGACACTTGTCATTATATTAGGCAATGTCTTATAGATAATTTTATTTTAGTTTAATCTTTTCTAATTAATTATAAATAATCCTCCTACTAAATATTATTTGGTCTAATTATTACTTTTATATATATCTATAGTTAATTAATATGATCGGTTCGTAATTTCAAACTTCTATATTATTGTTTCAAAGCTTCTTTGTTTATATATTAAATATATTAATACACGTGTATTACACAATAATATTTAGTAGAAGAGAATACACTAAAAAAAATACACGTGTAATACACGTGTATTACACAATAATATTTTGTTTAATATAAAGAGTAAATTACGATTTTGGCCCCTGTGGTTATATTACTTTTACCCTTTTAGCAAAAAAAAATGAATCTTTTAATATATGGGCCCTCAACGTCTTTTTTCTAACCCTTTTGGCTCCTAACACTAATCCCATCCATTCACTTTTAGGGGCCAAAAGGGTTAAAAAAAAATACGTTGAGGTCCAAAGGGGTTAGAAAAAAAGACGTTAAGTGCTCAGATGTTAAAAGATTCCTTTTTGGGCTAAAAGAGTAAAAGTGATATAACCACAGTGGCCAAAATCGTAATTTACTCTAATATCAAATTAGATAACTAAGTTTGAATTTGAAGTACATAGATAAATATAAAAGTAATAATTAGACCAAATAATATTTAGTAGGATGATTATTTATAATTAATTAGAAGAGATTAAACTAAAATAAAAAATTATCCATATGACATGGCGTATCAAATAGATTTTACGAAACTCAAAATAAAATTAACTAATATTATTTATCATTTCTACGTTTACAAGTTTTAAATAAAGGATTAAATTTATTGAGATTTCGTTACATTTACAAGTTTTAAATAAAGGGTTAAATTTACTAAGACTTCTTTAACAAATTTTACTACAATAGAATAATCTATTTATATCAATCTAAATATATATCTATATTGTACTATATAATAAAACATTAATGTGTGACGCCTATCATTCGTTGTACGCATTTATTTTATGATTTTCTCGCCACATTTCCAAACTTTTCTTATATTAATTAAATAAATGAATAATGAGCTATATAAAATTCATTTATTCGACCCGTGTAATACACGGGGTTATAACCTAGTAGTTAAATAAAAGAAAAAGTAGGTGATGAGGTTGATAATGAGGTGAATGTTTGGAGTAGTTTGGAATTGTTTAGTGTTGTGGAAAAAAAATGGGGTTTAAAATGATATGGTATGCTAACTAGGTAGCCTGGATTTTGGACCAACTTTATCATTGTAGATGCTCTAAGTAATATTCCTATACTTTCTTACTAAAAGAAAAAAAAATGATACTTCATAAAGAATGTACGATGAAAATTTACGGAAAAGAGGTACATTCTACCAATGGAACTTTAATACCCTATTATAATTAGTTAATTTGTTTTTAAACAGCGAATTTCTTGTTTCTTGTGAGACTTAAACCCATTGTTAATTACTAAACGTTTTGAAAGATATTAAGTTGGCATGGTTTATATGTAAATGTTTAAGAAAAAAAATGTAAGGTTAGACTTTTAGAGTATTAATATAATAGAAACTTATATACATTTTGTTTTGGGTTAAACAGATTGTGTTTGTGTCAACCCAAAATACACGCTCTTGTTTGGTTTAATGTGTGACACGATTTTCGGGTTCGTCTCAGGTATAATCTACCAACCGCGAGCACGACTTCATTAACATCCATAGCTTTCCACCATCAAATCCATACAACCGAAAATGAAAATAGGTTTTAATCTCATAGTCGAATCTGTAGCAATTGTTTATGGATTAGGATCATAAGCAATTGTTTATGGATTAGGATCAAATACAAAGTTCATAACAAATAAGAAGGTTAAGAAGTATTTTAGTCCATTGATCTTAAATTTGGAGGGTTGAGATTATTTTAGAGAAAAGAAATAGTGGAAGGGCATAAAGAGAATCCTACATTTATTGACTTTCTTTCTTCACATGCAAGACACATGTCAATTTCCTCCATTAGTTTAAACATTCATAACTTTTTTCATACGACATTTAAAAAATCACCATTATAACAAGCGTTTTTTATCTTTAACATGAGTAGGATAATGCTACATAAAAATAAAATAAAAAATTTCATTTTTACTGGGTTTTCTTTGCATTGTGTTAAAGGTATGGTCATTGCGTCTTTCAATTGGGTTTTGGTCATTACATTTTTATTAGAGTTTCTATACATTGTGTTATCAAAACTTGTAACACAATGTTATTTTGAGTTATGCCCATTGTGTTTGTACAATGTATGACACAATGAAGATGATATTTGAGTTTTCTATACATTGTGTTATTGGTTTCGATTATAGTTTTTTTAAACTGAGTGAGTTTTCTATACATTGTGTTTAGTCTGCTATCCATTGTATTTTAATCTGTTGTCCATTGTGTTTTTATATGTTGTTCATTGTGTTTTAATGAGTTGTTCATTATGTTTTTAGTCTATTGTTCATTGTGTTTTTAATCTTTTGTTCATTGTGTTTTAGTCTATTATTCATTGTTTTTTTAGTCTGTTGTCCATTGTGTTTTAGTCTGTTGTCCATGGTGTCTTTTATCCGCTATCATCAATTGTGTTTTTAATTTACTTTCCATTGTGTTTTTAGTTTGACACTCATAGTGTTTTACGTTATATACATTGTGTTTTAGTCTGTTGTCCATTGTGTCTTTTATCTATTATCATCAATTGTGTTTTTTTGTTTGATACTCATTGTTTTTTACGTTATGTCCAGTGTGTAATACACAATTGGGTTTTCGAATTTATTTATTGTCGTTTTTTTTATATTGTATGATTGCACGACAAAAAAACCTTTTTTAGGATACCCCTGATTTAATGGGCTTGTTCCGCCAGTGATTGTTATAACTTCCATCGTCTATATTGCCTATTTTGCTCACAAAAATTTGTCTGACTTCTTTTTGTTATCCGCGTGGATACTTTCAAAAGGTCACACATACTAGAATTACTCTCAATAAAGCTTTGTTTAACTATGAATTTCTTGTCTTGTTCACAACCCATGTCTGCAAAACGAATTGGTGGTATCTGAGGTCGAACATTCCCCTTGCAACTCATCATCCTCAATCAGGTTTGCCTCACCATTGTAAACAAAACATGACAAAAGTGGCCCAGATACTCTTTGTAACATATAAACCCTCATACCATCAAATATCGTCCGCTTTAGTCACAAAAAAGCTCGCAACTTAGTTTTCTTATACTTTTTTTTTTTTTCTAAGAGTGAAGACATTCCAAAATGTCACCAACCTTAAAATAATCAACCATAATCATTCTTAATCGTGGAAACCATCCCAAGATGTCACCAACCTTAGAATGATCAAGCATATAATCATTCTTAATTGTGGAAGCCAATGTGTCCAAAATATATTGTTAGTACATTAGATCAGACATTTCTTATGACCCAATGTCTTTCATCTGGACCTAATGATAAAGAACTTGCCTAAGTTAGCCACATTTGTTTTCATCAATATTTATAGGTTTATTTATTCGATTTATAAAAATCTCATCAATATTGTTTTGATCATGTTTTTTGGTTGTTACAAATTTAATCATGATCCTTTTGTTATTCAATTAAAACTTTAAGTCTTATTTTTGTTTAACCTTTTGGAATGATTAGATTCGTGCTTTCAAATTAACATTGTGTAACTTAAAATCGTACATATCTTCAAGACCGTTCCTACGTTTTTGGAGGCCCTAAGCAAACTACAAAGGTGAGGCCCTTTGAATTGGTATAATAAAGAAAACATCGGTTTTGCTTTCTTTCTTCTAAGTCTCAATTGCAAGCACAATATCAAAATTCAAAGATTCAAAGTCTCAATCAGGGATTTGGGGGATAACAGTGATTAAGTAAATCGCAATATATAGAGATTACTATAAAAATAGCCGTTAACCAACTTGGATTATCCTTGCGACACCACTAATTTCCCCTAATTCGCCTCTAATTTTTCCTCAATCGGCGACACCATTGAGCGGAACAGTCATGTGCGACGTTACAGTTAGTGAGTATGACAATGACGGCCTAAATTAAATACAAATTGCATATTGCTTAGAGTTGGAATTACGTCTCTTTAATTTTATAATTGTTTCTTTTGTTATGCCTTGCAATAAATATCATTTTTGTTTTAATTATTTGGGCCTATTGGAGTAATACACATATGATATATAAAGATTTTTAAAAATTTGATGGCCTTTGTTTTTATGGTGACCATAGGTCGTTGCCTAAAATTGAAAACCTCTAGCTACGGTCTTGAATATCTTTATGAAAAAAGTAAAGGAATTGATGATTGATAAAATGTATTAAAATGCACATAACTTAATATCATGAAAAAGTAAGTTATTGTCCTTCTATGAGTTATTTGTACCACATTATTTTGGAAAGTACATTGTTCATCTTAAAACCATAAATCTATTCATTATTTTCCTAAACCAAGGGTATGCCCTCTTTTGTAAGATTCAAAATAAAGTTATGCTTAAATCGTCATCAGTAAATCTCAACAATAGCAAAGCTAAGGTAGGGTCTCAGAAGGGTAAGATGTAGACAGTCTTACCCCTACCCCGTAGGAATAGATAGGCTGCTTCCAATGAGACCCTCTGCTCGATAGTAGTTTTGCATCAAGCCTTTGACATAAGACACATAACACTTAGCATCAATTAAGACAAATGCCGATTAGCGCATGTACTCTCTTGTCTTTCGGCTATCAACGCCACCACATGATGCATGATTAACCATCCCCCTCTTCTAACGTTATTTTCACGAAATTAGTAAAATAACGTTAAAATTAGTGCACTTTCATTTTAGCCCCCGAGCGCCCACACATATATACATTATATGCACATACCGCAAACGGGACGTAATTAGTAAAATAAAGTTATGCTTAAATAGTATACCCAATAAATCAAGATATTTTAGCGGTTTTGTGAGTTGGGTAAAATGGCACACCATAGAAACACACGATATAGCAACTACAAAAAGATTCAACAACACTTATACTTACTGATTTCGAATCAGAGACAAGAGGAACAAACAAAGATTGAGTGAGTGCATATCAAATATTCACCTGTTATGAAGACGTTTTCACAAACAGTTTGCTGGTAATTTTAATAAATCCAGATGTTATAACAACTTTTATAATTGGGGGTTTTTGAAAAAAGAAATTGCTTGTAATCTTAATAAATCAAGATGTTATAGTGATTTTAATCGTAGTAGAAAAGCGTAAAAATACAAATTTGAGACGGATCAACTGATCCAGTCAGCATCGTGTCACCATTACTTTTTATTTGATAAATGTCAAAGTCTCAATATTAATTTCCTTTAGTCAACTTTTAATGTTAATTAATGTATAATGTCTTTTTCAGTTTCATCCTCGATTACTTTTTTTATTAACACAAAGCTGTCAAATTTAATATAACATAACTATAAAGTACACCAAAATGCATTGATAATTTTTTTTTTTTTTAAAACGGTCAATAGAATCAATCTCGAGCACTCTTGGGGCACCCACTGGACAAACGAAATACTTCGAGAGTAACCCTAGTTCACCACCAATTCCGGAGAAAACCCGGTAACGCACCCGCCAGTAGGCACGCCAATGAAATTACCGGTAAAACTCGTTTGGCTCAAGGATCAAACTCAGGTTTCCCTGAGTCTCATATCATTGCCCACCAGTGCCTCACTCTGCATCAGGTGGGAGTTGAACCTGCATCTCTTAAGAGAAATGCAAGTCTTCCACCACTTGATCTAGATATCATTGGCAAAATACATTGATAATGATAACTAATAATCTTATCTTATTTTATATATATCATAAATAAAATATTTAGGCTGATGTGACACTCAATTAAAGCTTCTCATTCTTGGTTTTGGCTTCAAAATTCGGGTCAAAGACTTTTTTATATGGGTTAAAGCGGGATCCGTTTCCTGTTATTGTGGCCTGACTTTATTTATATGACATCTGTGTTTCTTTTCCAAAACCCTAGAGAGCCTCCATCTCCATTCCAAGCAACTGATTATCTGTTACATCCAATCTATTACAATCTCAAACCCTAAAATTGTGTTCCCGAGTTTCATTTAACGAAAGAAAAGAAAGGATGTCAAAAAAAAAATTGTGTTCCAGAGATTTAAGGATTAGGAAGGAAATGGACAGAAATGGAAAGAAAACTTATCTTATTTTCCTTCATTTTAATTCCTTCCAAATTAGAGAGATTTGGAGAGAAATGGCTTTTAACATATAAAATTCCTGGCTTTTCTTTTAATTTCCTTTCGAACTTGGGAACACGATATATTCTTTTAATGGCTTTTCTTTTAATTTCCTTTCTTTTAACATATTCTTTCGTTTATTAAACTCGGGAACACAACATAAATCTCAGTCGCTTTTGATATTGGCAATTTCATATCTCGATTTCATCCGCATCAATTTCATATGGATCGTGGTATTTTTTTTTTTTTTTGAATCCACAATTTGTAGAAAGTTTTACTTGAATTTCATATGATTTCGTATGTTCACCCGCTTCTGTCTTCTTTGCCGACCATTTCTTTTGTATCGAAGTATGTTCATCGGACGACGGCTTAGGCGATTCCTAAGGGCACTCCGGCCGCGCAATTAGGGTTTTGCTGCGAACCCTAACAGCAGTGGCGGTGGCAGTTCCCAAAACTTTTTTTCTGAGAAAGAGGGGCTGTGTTAATGGAGGTTAGAGAGAGGGATGAATGTCTATTGATATTGTGTATAGATTAAGAAATGAAGCTAATCGCATGGTGTGAGTTAATCTTTCTAGATATGAGACATTCTTTGTTTTGTTTTTAGATTGTTCTCGCTTTTATGCATTACATATCTTTTGTGTTCACATCTTTCAAAATTGTGTCTTTAGGTATGCCTGAGAAACATTCTCTACTGTAGTTGTATGTTTTCTTAATGAATTAAATTCAAAATAACGATTTCTTTTAGTTTAATCCAGGTCACTAAATTGCCTTTTTTGAGGTATAAACATTTTTTTGGTTTCGGAATTCTTATATTATGCTTTGTCTGCTTATCGTATACCGATTATTATAGTTATAGATACAAAAACTTAGTTTTTCTTTGATTCTGTTACTCCCCTCCTGCTTTACTAACATTATTATCTTTTTGTTGTTATCGCAAGAGACTCAAATTGGTTCCCAACTCGGCCTTCTTGTGATCACGACTGACCTAATACATGAAGTCTTAAGAGTCGTACTAAAGCCTTGTGTTTTGTACGCACTTTGTGAAGTGTTTTGTGGGATTCAAAGAGAGGTGAAAGGCTTGTGTTCTCGACACACATTGTACTAAAGTTTGTTTTTTGTTGCTTCAATATTTTTATTTTTCATTGTTGTATTGAAATATTTAGTGAAGATGCTATGAAAATTGATTTTATTTTCATTTTCATTTTCATTCTCATTCTAGAAACATATCAGTAAACATATCATCGTTTTGCAATGTAATTTATGGTCTAATTTATGCAGTTTATGAGTTATGATTATGCATGGATTAAGGATAGGATGATACTTCTGTTTTTAGACCATGTGTAGTGGTTTAGCTCAATAATGCCCCCACCATGGGGCGTTTTGCGACACGTGGCAGTCCAGTCAGCATGGGGCATTATTGGGGGTTATTGCAAAAGTGTCGTAGTGGGAATAATGCCCAATAACGCCCCTTCCAATCATTAAACAATTATTATTTTTTAATTAAAAACTTAAAATACTTCATTAAATTAAAAAAAAATACAATACTAGAAATAAAAAAAAAATCCGACTAAATTAAAAAAAAAATACACTAGTTTTCGTCTTCGTTTTCTTCACCCTCGCCAACTTCGTCTTCCTCGTCCTCCGTTTCTTCCTCACCCTCAGGTGGTACATACCGAACCGACCATGCGTGTTGTGCATGATTATACAAGCGTACATAGCATCTCTCATTTTTTGCTTGCTCCATGCACGACAAGGATTTTTCAAATATTGCCAGCGTTGTTTAAGAACCCCAAAGCATCAATGTCTTTTCGTGAAGACTCTTGAACCTTTTTAAAGTATGCTCTTTTTTAATCAATATGATCACTAAACGTCTTCACGAAAATCGAATACCTAGGATAAATTCCGTCGCACAAATAATATCCATGAGGGTAGTAGTTTCCATTTGCGTAAAACGACGCTTTTGTAGCTTTGCCAGAAATCCACTCCTCTAACAACGGAGATTGTTCAAAAACATTTATATCATTGCATGACCCGACCACGCCAAAGTAAGCTGACCAAACCCAAAGGTCCTGTGAAGCAACCGCCTGAAGAATAACAGTGGGTCATTTTTGGTCACCCCGTGTGTGTTGGCCTCGCCATGCGGTCGGGCAGTTATCCCAACGCCAATGCATGCAATCTATGCTCCCGATCATACCAGGCAAACCATGCTCCGCCGAATGTACCTCGTAGATCTTTTGAAGGTCGTCCCATGTGGGCGTTCTAAGATAACGCGCACCATACACATCAATAATACCTTTATAAAAAAAACATACACAAACATAAGCTTCAAAAAAAATTGTAAACATTATAGTAAAGTATAGGAATTGTACCGCGACAAAAATGCTCCAAGGTGTCTCGCGTTGTTTTCTCACCCATTTTTAGATACTCGTCGTTGATGTCGGTTGTGTTTCCATAAGCAATGATTCGTAACGCCGACATACACTTTTGGATACCGGTAAATCCAAGTGCCCCTCTCGCATCCGCTTTTTGTTTAAAATAATCGTAGTTGGCTTCCAAGTCGTCGACGATGCGTAGAAACAACTGCTTACTCATTCGGAAACGACGCCTAAACATTTGGTTCGAAAATGTCGGCGCCTCATCAAAATAATCTTTCATCAAACGATCGTGTGCCGCGCGTCGGTCTCGTTCAATATAACCTCTTTTATTTTTTTCTGGTTCGGGGCGACGACAATGCTTCACATATCTCACCGCTAGTTGACAAGCACTCGTAACCGCCTCTTGCTCGACCTCCTCATCGGTGGAATCATCGCCATCCGCAAAAAACTCTTTGAAGTAAAAATTCACCATGGATGAAGAACTAGGGGAATCCACTAAATTTTATAAAATGGAAGTGTTTTTGAGAGAGTTTTTGAGAGTGTTTGAGAAGTTTTTGAAAGAGTTTATATATATATATATATATAGGTAAAAGGTTTAAAAAAATAAAAATAAAAACTAGCCGTTTGAATAGCTAGCCGTTGCTAGTTGTTGATTGGTCATTCAAACTTCTGGAGGCGTGTTTAAAACAACGCGGGGACAATTTTTTTCGAAAAAAACGCCCACAAACGCCCCTATGTAATGGGATGTGGGCGTTTTTTGGCGTTATTTTTCAATTTTTTTTAAAAAAACGCCCCCACTACAGGGGGTCTTAGAGTACATGGGAAGGTGTCTACTTTATTGCTTATTATACAACGCATTAAACCAAATAGAGATCCGCATTTAATTCATTTAACCGGTTGAACCGGGTTGTATCGGGCGGTTGAACCACATTACTAGTTAACCCTATAAATTCCATAAAATAACAATTCATTTAAAAAAATCCAATCTCAACTTGTATTTATGTAATTGATCATAGTTTTATCTAAAAATAATTATTTTTATTATAAACTATTAAGCATTTTAAGAATATTTTTACTAGTTATAAACAATATGGCATTGTATGAGGTGAGTAGCAATTTCAACAACGATGAAATATTGGAATAGAAGGCACTGGGTTAATTACCGGAAATATGGAAGATCAATATTACCTTAATATCATATTTTATTAAAATTAAGAAATCAAATCTTAAGATAATGCAAACCGGTTCAACGGTTTGAACCGGTAGAACCGGATTTACCATCGGTACATAAGACATACCGTATTCAGGTTTTGCCGACCTTTATCGTACCGGACTCGTGTCCGATATCCGGTTTAACCGGTATAACCGGCCAATTCATACCGGTATTTAAAACATTGGAGGTGAATGCGAAATGACAATCAATACACACCAAGCTTTTATTTCTACAAGGCATGTGGTTTTTTTAACTATACGTCAATTTGATTTATTAAATATATATCCGTATGTATAATTTTTTGTTCCCTTTAGGTATAATATCATCGGTTGGAGTGATTTGATGAGAGGCGAGGACATATCAGTCGGTGATCTTTATGTTTTTAAATGGTCAAGGAGTGAATGGAAGCTTTTGGTTGCAAAACCTCCAAAACATAGCATGAGACTAAAATTGTCTTAATGAGTTTGATATTTCATTTGTCTATTCACTTATTATTAGTATCGTATTGTTTCCTTTTTTTTTTTGAACGGTGAACTTCATGTATAAGGTTACCACACTCTTCAAATCGGAGAGCCCCGTATTGCCCCACTTTGGCCAGACTATGTTGTCTTAACCGGGCCTACTGTCACGGGGTTACTTTTCGACCCCCGTGTGGCGTCCCCAAGTCCTCGGGGACAAGCCAATCCATCCCGCTTCTTTATGTGGGTCACTGGTTTCGTCCTGCCTTGGACTCATCAGGAGAGCGGCGCCAGCTCTCGACCAGTGGTGCGTTCGTCGTTTGCACGACTAGGCACGTACATCTCTTCATTGACACTGACTCCGTCCCCTGATAAAGTCCAGGACTAGCCAGTAACCCAAGCGTTCAAGCACAACCCATAGCATTGCGATCTTCAAACATTTGGCCCGTGACACTCTCCCACCCCCATTTCATGCACGTCCTCGTGCATGCTCGCCGTCCCATACCAGCTCGCATACTTGAAAATGCATGACCCCCTTATGTTGAGCATGATTCACTTTGGGAGGGTAGGACACCCGAAAGCACAACAACAATGATCTTTTGTCGTGCATGTTCAATATAGTACGTCAGTTTTGGTTATAAGTGGCGCTGACATCCGCCGCATCGGATTAGGTGCCGATGATTCACCTTGTTTCAGGAATACGGGGACCTGAATAGTTGTAGCAGCTTTCACAAAACTTCCTTTTTACGGCGCTGCTTGAACCGTAGATTTTTTAACATAACACGGAGGGCTTCACTGCAACTATACTTGAGCGGCTCTCACGATCCCATACTCGCGGAGTACAAAGACCTTTGCCGAAGCAAACCCATATTTGGTCTTCTCCCACCACCATTGCGCAACCATACTCTAAATGTTAAGCTCATTTGGTTAAGAGTCACGTTCCCACGTATCCGAGAATCGTTCTGCTCTGATACCAAGTTGTCACGGGGTTACTTTTCCAACCCCCGTGTGGCGTCCCCGAGTCCCCGGGGACAAGCCAATCCATCCCGCTTCTTTGTGTGGGTCACAGGCTTCGTCCTGCCTTTGACTCATCAGGAGAGCGGCGCCAGCTCTCGACCAGTGGTGCGTTCGTCGTTTGCACGACTAGGCACGTACACCTCTTCATTGACACTGACTCCGTCCCCTGATAAAGTCCAGGACTAGCCAGTAACCCAAGCGTTCAAGCACAGCCCATAGCATTGCGATCTTTAAACATTTGGCTCGTGACACTACGCTGGCTTCCAAGTATGGGTGTTCCCCCGGGAAACTATACCGCCGGCTGCTACTTGATAGTCGTGCCACCACAAGAGCAGAACTCTCTGGCGTAACACACGGTGGGACGAAAACCCGGTTGGGCTCGGGAATCGAACTGACAACCTCACACAAGGCCTAGTCCAAATCCTTTATTACATATATCCACCCCAATATGACATAAGTGAGAATTGAACTCAACTCTCCTACCACTAGGCCATAAATGAGGGGATATCGTATTGTTTCATTAACGTTGAAATAATTGAATAGGCTTTTTTTTGTTTAAAACTTTAAATAATTATTCAATTGTTTTATTCATTATTAAATTTTTAATACAAATTAAATTATAAACACAAATAATAAGCAATCAATAAGTTTGTAAGTCTACTTATACCACATTTGCTTTTAGTAATTGCACTGTACCACATTTAAAAAAAATTTAAAAATCTATATTTATTATTATTTTGTTGTTATAGATATAATGTTGTCGGTTGGGCTGATTTGATCAAATCTGGGGAACTTCCATGGAGTAAGATCAATGTTTTCAGATGGTCAACTAGCGAAGGGAAACTTCTGCTTGCAATAGATGAAGAATAATTATGATAGTTCAAAACAATTATTTTACCAATTTCGTGTGTCGTATTCGATTATTTTAGTAATTAAACATCATGAATTGTAAGTTTTTATTGTTTAGATTATATTATTCGAAATCGTTATAAAATTTTACACATATTTTCATGTTTGTTGGGTCCATTTGACGAAATCGTTTTTAATATATATATATATATATATATTTTTTTTAAAATTATGTCATATATAGATTTTTCTCTACTCGTGTTGCAGACAGGTGATAACATAGTTGTTTCTATATACAGATACCTTATTGTTAAAACTAACAACCAATAGGGGTAGTAATCGTCAACCTAAAAAATTCTCTACCGGTTCACTCCTCTTTTCACATAAACTACTACAAAGACAATTTGAAAGGTCAAAATACAATAAAGTTTCTGGTTAGATATCCGTACTAACAAATAAAAAAAAAAAAAAAATCTAGTAGAGGGTCAATGGATCCCCCAACGACTATGGTGGGTTCATGAGGTTTTCTTTACATGTTTAACATAACGAGATGGTTCATGATAGAATTATTATATTTATATATTATTACAAACCGGTGATGAATAGTAGATTAAATCTTTCCTTTTTAATGTTGTTTTTCATTAGCTCTCAATATTTTATAGTTTTATTACATTAGTTGATTTTAAACATATTTTTTCCTCATATAATTATAACATGCGATCAAAGAATCCGTTATCAAACAGGAAACCATGAAAATGGCTACAAATCGGTGCCGAGATTGTTTGGTTTAGTTCCGTATGGTATGGTAGCGATACGGTGTCAGTTTATTTAAAGCGAAAACAATAAAATAAATACCGCTACCAATATAAATGTCCAATCGGTTTCGATTCAGTTTGGTATGATAGCGGTGCAATGCTCATTTTCGAAAAAATATGGCAATGTTGAACTAAAATAAACATAGAATGCAAACGAATCAAACCACTATCAACTAAACAACATCGATATTGGTATTGTTATTTATTTTTTATGGTTTTCAATCCATGTTAGGTTACTATAGCGAGTGCTGATACCATAACGAACCAAATTGATACCTACTGAATTCTAGCTGCAAAGCGCGGGAAATCTCACTATTATCTATATTATCTATATTAATTTAAAGGGGGATGAACAGTGATTATGATATTTTAAATATTTCTTATATTTTGTTTATTAATTGAAAGACAGACTACTTGAATTGTATAGAGGGATGCAAGTATCACAAAATTAAATAAGATGCAAAATCAATTTGTGTTTTAGTTCCAAATTAAACCAATTTACTTATCCTTTTCGATTATTTTGGTAAAAAAAATAAATAAAATTAGGTAACTAAAACTGTTATAAGAAATTAATATGTTTATTTATGAAAAGTTATTCGACCACAATTTTTTTCACGGTTTATCCCCTTTGTTGCAACGTAAGATATGAATTTACGCCAAGGTTTTTAGCGGGCAACTTTTTTATAATTTTTTTACAATGTTTGTACTAACCATTCTTTGTTTAGCGTACAAATTTTGTTATTCATTTTATTGTGTTTGTAATAACGATTCGATGTTTAACACGCCACAAAACGCTTCTGGATATCGAAACGTTACTTTTTCACAATATAACGTTATTTTTAACATTGCGTCTACATTTTGTTTAAATCAACTCGCCCCGCCGCGAAGCGCGGGATAATCAAACTAGTTTTAATAATTCAAGATAGAG
Organism: Helianthus tuberosus; assembly: GCA_030545235.1. Classification (NCBI taxonomy): domain Eukaryota; kingdom Viridiplantae; phylum Streptophyta; class Magnoliopsida; order Asterales; family Asteraceae; genus Helianthus; species Helianthus tuberosus. Next base: position 146,117,634 of record CM060377.1, on the reverse strand, counting down.
TTGATAAGGTCTTCTGAGTCACCTAAACCAAAAATGTGTTCAAGGATCGTTAAGGACTGATTTTCTTTCTGCACTTGGGACATGTTTGACAGAATTCCTTTTGCAGCCTAAACCATCATCATCTTCATCTTCATCTTCCGACTAATAAATGAGTTCTATAATTATGTGACTCACCTGTTAGATCATATCAGATACAATGGCACAGTAAGCTGACAAGAAACTACATATTATCTTATGGTCACTGAAATCCAAACATCAACATAAATGCAGAGTCAACTTAAATACAAAATTCCATGAAGCATGCTATCTAACGACTTAGGTTCCATATGAAACATTAAGCAAAGGTCTATGGATCAATAATCTAAACGTTTGTTATAAATCCTAGCATATAAAGACTACAAGTGATACTTCTACGAGACATTACCTTGGTCATTGTCCGTCTCTTGTAGATCATCATCATCATCCTCTTCGCTCTCACTTGAGCTCAACTTATAATCATCCGAACGCAAACCGCGTCTCCCCAATATTACAAGATCTAGAAGCTTCCTCCTGACGACATACACAGGATTCGGCTCAATCAAACACCCTCTCTCATAACCTTCCCGGAGAAAAACCGTGTGCCGTTTACCCTTTGTCGACAAATAAAACATTCCCGGATGATCCAAGAACAGATCCCTCACATTCAAATCAATCCCAAACCATTTCCTAAAATGACTAATCTTCTCAACTTCAACCGTCTTTTCCACAGTCAAACTTAAGAACTCATGAACAATCGCAACCGCTCGTTTCTCAATTTCCATAACTCCAATTTTAGATTTCTTCTTAACGCTTGTTAACTCCTCGTACGGCCCGGTGTACGGCAATTTCTGCCATTCTTTAACTTTAGCCCGTAAATTCTTCTTTAATTTCATACTTGGAGGATAACCGTGTTTAAAATTAAACCTCATTTCCGTCCTGTCAACGCTACAATCGTCTTTACAACACTCCGTAATCCTCCAATTTTCTACAGCAGCGGTTAACTTTTCATGACTAGGTGTTGTAACGAGCTTTATTAAGTGAGTATTGGGTTCATGTGCATCGAGAATGTTAAAAAGGTGCGGATTTTGGGATAAAATTGAATCCTCGAAGTCATCCGGAAGACCGAGTTCTCTCCACACTTTAAAAATTGCTCTAAGTGGCAGTGTCTTTGATAACGACATGGAAAGAAGCCGGGTCAAACGGTCAATGACAAGAGGGTGAGTGTCGTTAATAGCAGCGGATTCGTCTTTTGATATTTGCATCGCGGTTGGCGTTAGTTTACAACAAGGTTTAGAGAGTGCGGGGTCATAATAGATTTCGAATATGCGGGGGTATTTACGTAAAAACGCAGTGGCGCCACGGTTGAGGTGGAGTTTTTGAGAGAGACGGTTGAGGAAATCGACTGAGACGGGGGGTGGGTTGTTGCTCGGGTTTGCGAGAATAAGATCTTGAATGGAGATGACTTTAAGGAGGTTTTTGTAATGGTCCATGAACTTTTCGAAAGTGGCGTCTCGAAACCTAGAAGCTACATACTGAGAAGAGGTTGTCTTGGAGCGGTGAGAAAGAGGTGAATGAGGGCTGCTGGAAGTTACCTTTTTAATAAATTGGGTCGCCATACCTAATGAAACGAGGATCTTTTAGCTCATAGCCATTGGTAGGTACGTGCTCAGATTTAAAAATATCATTAGATCTGAAAAGCAAAAAGAGCATTATCTCAGTACAACCTAACAAACTATAGCAAGCGGTAGAACTGAAGAATATAACATGCAGGCATAATTTTCATAAAATGAACATATTCCAAAAGAATTAAACAACTAATATGTTGTATTGTGTAACTGTACAAGACTACAAGAGGCTGTGATACCTAGTGTCCTTTAAGACTAATGTTCGGTGGAGTTTGTAAAGCATACTGTAATGTAATGTGAGAAGCAGAAAATTCCATAACTGTAACTAAACAAACATAACATTTTTATAATTAGCAACCCAGTATACTGTTAAGCTAAACAATTGCACACAACACTTTTATAGGTTGTGGTGTTCCTAATTATTTGTCTACCTGAGAGTAACATTCTTTCTGTCTAATTAAGTTAAAATCTTGTTATATTTTCGTGATGATAAAAGAGCAAACATATCAAATAAATCATCAATGGTAATTATAACGTTGGTACTAATGGTGTAATTTCCAATAAATAGGTATGAAGCTAAGCAGTCAATAGCGGTGCTATAGCGGTTAGCGGACCTCAGGGTGTGTAGCGGTCCAAATAGCGGTGGCCTATAGCGGTTCCGCTATTAGCGGTGCTAAATACCGCTATAGCGGTGGCCTATAGCGGTTATAGCAGTAACAGTGTTTGATTGTGTTAATTCTTAAATTAAATACTTCAAAGTTACTATTAGTATTTGATTTGCAACGGGTTTTTGATAATGGAATGATATTACTATGAATTGTGATATTACTATTAATATTTTTCAAAGATATATATTTATATATATAAAAATACATAAATTATGCATGGTATAAAAATTACCGCTATACCACCGCTATAACCTATGTATCATATAGCGGACCTTGACCGCTATTCGATTTTGGACCGCTTTAACTGCATAGGTATGAAGATGGGTAAACCACAGGTACTAAGAAGCGTGTAATTAATTCATCATCATGTTTTTCGAACTTAACTCTCACTGGGGAATTTCATCGAGCACTTGGTGGCCTTAAGAAAGGCACATTGAGGATGCAGCCAAAGAGAAGGCACATAGTAATAGTATAGTATAGCATCAAACTACTTTAGGAAAATGCCATGTTCATGGCCTAGGTCTAACAAGTGGCAACCGTAAAACTAAACATTCCAACCATCAGCTTCAAACAGCCAAACTGTACAATCATCTCTACAGCTTAATCAGGTCAACTGCATACATTCTTGATGCACCATGCTGTAAAGTTGTTTATAGTCAGTCAAAATCGGATTAATGAAGTTATTATGGACTTGAAAAGCTAAATTCACCCATCTAACATTACCATAATATGAGCTAAAATGGGCACAAATCAACAATGGAGATTACATTTCAAAATTGGTCCATTCAATAAGTAATTAGTAAAATAATCTTGATAAAATAACATGTTACCAGTTCAAACATAACATGGTCAAATTCACAAATTTAAATCTAACTAATTAATCAAAACACTGTGAAAAGCAAGATATTGATGCACTAGGTTTTATTATTTTTTTAAAGCTCTTCATTATCTGTTATAAAATTTCACATAACTCAAAAGCTATCAATCAGGTCAAAAGAGTTATTATATGAACCCAATCACTATAATAAAATAGGCGATGAAAGTAGTCTATTACCTTACTACTGCTTGAATGCTTCTTCAGCTAACTGTTAAGAAAGAAGAATTCCAAATCACCAGAGGAGGCCGTGAATTCTGTCATTTCATAAGAAAAGAAAGATCAAACACTCAGTCATAACCTAATATTGAAATCAGGAGCTTATACTGCCAAAATTTACATCCACAAGTTGCAGTGGTCAGGTAAGTCGTCTTCTGATGTAAGTAAGGGTTTAATTGAAGCTGGTAGATTGACAGTATGGTAGATGGGGGAGTTAATTGATGAAGGCGGCAGATGGGTTGGAGGATTGGTAGACGAGTTGCAGTGGTCAGGGTTTAAGGGAGAGTTTAATTGATGAAGGCGGGATGAGGAGAGGCAGGGGGGTGGGGGGTTGTTTAATGGGAAATTTGTCCCCCAAAAGACTTTTGGGTTTGAACAAGTTACAATACCTAAAAAACTAAAATTGTACTTTTTTTCAGGCAAAATTTGAAGAAATAGAACGTGGATGAGGGAGCAATCGCGAGATGATGCATGTGTGAAAAAAATAAAAAAAAATTACCCCAGTTAGGATCGAGTACCGATAGTGAAACTGGTTTAGTGGTTTACGGATTGCTTTTTTTCTTTTTCTTTTTTCCCAATAATTTATTACTTTTTTTACCGCGAATTTCTTTTTTGTGTTTGGCCACCGCACTCCTTAAATTTCAGAGTCTCATTGTCCTACTCCAGTCAAACTATGTTGTCTTGATCGGACCCACATTGGCTTTAGAGTTTTGGCTTGGGCATTCTCTCAGAAAACCATACCGCCGGCTACCACTTGACAATCAATGTGTCATCACAAGAGCAAAATTGTTATGAACCTAATGGATCTATAGCAAGAGGCCCAATCAAGTAGCCCAGACTAAGAGGCCCAATAAGTTAAATGGGCGGTGAGGGGTTTAGTGCAGGTTATAACGAGCGGAGATAGAGAGCATAGGGATTAGGAATGAAGAGTTAAATGTCATTTTAGTCCCTGTGGTTTAGGTCATTTTGTTAGTTTAGTCCAAATGTTTCATTTCTCGTTTTTGGATCCAAAAAGGTGTCACCGTTACCATTTTAGTCTACTGGGTTAATTTAATCCATTTTTTCTGTTAATGAGAAGGGTAATTCGGTCATTTTATATGTAATTATGTTAACAAGAAGGGCAATGCGACCATATAAAATGACCAAATTGCTCTTCTCGTTATCAATAAAAATAGATGAAGTTAACCCAGTGGACTAAAATGGCAACGGTGAAACCTTTTTGGACTCACAGGCGAAAAATAAAACCTTTGGACTAAACTGACAAAATGGCCCAAACCACAATGGCATTTAACTCAGGAATGAATATTGTGAATGTTGTTTAGCTTCTTCTTCCCATCCCCAAATCTGATATCTGTTCTTCCCATCCCTACTATGTTGGTTCTTTAATTTTTAATGTAATCACCCCTTCGATATCAATAGAAACATCATGATTCCTTTCTAATTTGGCCATAAATTTGTTGTGTTAATATCCATATCAATAGAAACATCATGATTCCTTTCTAATTTGGCCATAAATTTGTTGTGTTAATATCCATTCACTTCATTGATGCTTTCATTGATTCGCATGCATTGATGGCGGACGAAGCGATAATCCACGAAATCATGGATAGCATCAGAACTCTACTCGTGATTAATGATCAAATGCAGTGTTCTCCGAAACGAATGTCTAACACCTTGGATAGCGCTCCTTCTCCAAATGCAGGATTTCACTAGTGCTGTGATTCAGTTGTGTGATGATTCTCATATAGGGATCGCAATTCCTCTGAATTCTAGTTCAATTGAATCAGAACATGAAGTTATTACTTATCTGGCAGGTATTGTGGAATGGTCGTTGTACCCTGCTTCAATCCCTCCCATTGGCAATTCACATCTAGATCTGGCTTCCAACATAATTGTCGCTCCGTCATTTCCATCTGGTTCGATTCACTCAGTTTCGATTTTGTCTATTACTGACAGTCAGTGTGCCACCACAAGAGCAGAACTCTATGGCGTAACACACGGTAGGACGAAAACCCGGGTGGGCTCAGGATTCGAACTGATAACCTTGCACAAAACCTAGCTCAAATCCTTTGTTGCTTTAATTCACCAAAAGTGACACAAGTAGGGATCGAACTTGATCTCCACTAGAGAATCCAAACGTCCTACCACTAGGCCACAATTGGGAATTTTTCTTTCTTAAATAATTGCCATGCTTCATCTAAACCAATTTATAAACTAAATCCGGAGTAAGATGTGGTTTGATTATTTTTAGAGTTTAGTTTAAAAGGTTTTTTTTTCACATTTGGGTTTTCAATGTTTCAAAACCTTATCATTTTCATCCAAATCGTTAACCTCATCTAATTTTTTGTTAACTTTTTTTGAAAAGACCAAAATACCCTTGTTTTTAATTGTTGTTATAAAAATAGATCTATATAATAATAATAATAATAACATACTCCCCCTCTCTAACTGTGACATCACCACCATAATCCAACCACCATAATCCACCCTACCACCACTTCTCAACCCATCTCTCTCTCTCTTGTTCCAGCCGATTACCACCACACCAAGAATTATTGCCCTATACCCAAACTCGAGCAATAAGAATCCCAGAGATCAAGAATACCTCCGGTGAGCCAAACCCCCCTCCCCCATATTTGAACTAAAATCCCACATTAACCCATCACCGATCAAGAACACCACCTGTCGCTGCTAAGAAACACCACAAAAATGCGACAATTGCCCAATTTAGGTTAATATCACATATCCACCCCATTTTTAAACCACTCATTTTTCTACTCTCTAGTTCTATAATATTTGAAAAACAAAAAAATATTTAAAAGATGTCTTCGGTTCTAGTGGTCTTACGTTGCCTTCGGGGTTGGTTATCATCCGGTGTGTTTAATGATTTTGTTTTCGACTCGTCGGATTCTACAGGAATAGAGTTTCAAGTGAGCTTTAGGATACGACACAATCAAAGAAAAGATATGGATCGCAAAGTGGCTCATCTATACTGTATTATAATACATGAGTGAAGGATTCCCAAAAGTTAAGAACTTCTTCCCCCATTATTTATAAATAAACCCCTAGAATGAGGGTAAAGTGGTCTTTTAAACCATAATTATTTTTTAGTCCCTCAATCTATTACATTTAAATTCTTTGACATTTAACATAATTATGGGTAATTAGTTACACTCCCCCCCCCCCCTTTAAATCTTTAATGTATTCCTGCGATATCTTACAACCCGTAATGTTTTAAAAAAATCCGAAGGTACCATGACGATCGGCACATTTTTTTAAACGTTTCGATAGTTGTCTTTTTTAGTTTCACCGTGCGTTCATAAAGTACAAATAGTCGATGCGTAAATGTACAATTGATTAAAGCCAACATTTGTTTTTTACCCAAGCCATCTTTGACCATTACCTAGCTACCGTGCATTAACATTTGTTTTTTACCCAAGTTTTTTGTTTTTGAACGACATTAATAAACTAAAATATTCCCTAATTTTACTTGTACAGAGTCAGTTTGTTGTGGCATGTTTAATATAGTATAGATAAAACTCACAACAAACTTCCTATTAAACATGCCACAACAAACTAAACAGGATATGTGCATCTTATTTTAAAAACTTAAAACTCACAACAAACTTCCTAAATAAATGGATGACCAATCTAAAACTAAACCCTAATGGACTACTATAAATACATAGCAAACACTCACAATTCTACATTTCTATTGCTAAACAGATTTAAAATATGGAGTCAGTTCTGAATTCACTTGATGCGAAAAAACAAGCATGCGATATTGAAAAATCTAAGGTCTGTTCTATGATAAGTTTTGTTATATCGCAATAATGAATAATTGTTTTCTTTTATTTACTTTTATGTGAATACTAACTTATTTGATTTTTCAGATTCAACACACCAATTTAAACACACCAGTTGTCGAACAAGCTTTTGTTAGTTTTTAAGTAATATTTTCGCTTATAATCTTTCATATTAACAAGTTCGTTATGTTATTATTTGGTGTTTTATTGTAGGATGATGGTGATAATAGTGTTGAAATTATTTCTTATGGTGCAATGTTTAGTCCATACAAGTCTAATCTTCAACGTCAATTTAGTAAAGAGGTAATTTTAAAATTTATTTAATCTTTTTTAAATTTTTTTATTCAATATTTGTTTTTTTTATAAAATTTATTTAATCATTTTTTAACTTTTTTATTAAATTTTTGTTTTTCAAGGATCGGAAGTATGAGAATCAAAAGAAAAGATCTAATTGACTCTCTGAATGGAAATGGGTCGAGGTTATAAATTTAGATGATTCTGAGGACGATGAGAAAGAAGATGAATTAGATGATACTGCTGATTCGAGCACAAACAAGAAAAATGGATCAAAAAAGAAGAGAAATTAGATGAAATATATCAAGTGTTTTTATGTTTTTTTTTCATTTTCAGTTGTTTTTGTTTGATCTAGACTATCCCATGAATAATAAATTTTATTTTATATTTGAAGTTTATGTTTTGTGTTATTTTATTGCACTTATAATTTACATCTCGATTGAACTAATCTTTTGTCATTTGTTTAGTATTTTTTATTAACAAACGAATCTTTACATGTTTAAAACAGTTTTTCTATACTTTATTTATTATTAATTTTTATAACAAAACAAAACTTTGATATTTAGTAGATAGAAGATAAACTATGTTCCAAAATTTTAGGAATTATTTAATACTAATTTATGATATTAGTAGATAGATAGTAAACTATATCCCAAAATTTTAGGAATTATTTAATACTAATTTACGATATTTATTTAATACTAATTTACGATATTAGTAGATAGATAGTAAACTATATCTCAAAATTTTAGGAACTATTTAATACTAATTTACGATATTTAGTAGATAAATAGTAAACTATGTCCCAAAATTTTAGGAATTATAAGTCAACTAATTAGGTCCTCCAAGTTAATTATATGGGATGAGACATCGATGGCGTAACGTCAGACGATAGAGGCAGTTGATCGAACATTGCAAGACATTATAGGTGTTAGGCTCCCATGTGTAACACTTATGACATATATCCACCACAATAATGTTATCATATACAAATAAGAAAACTACCAGCAACGAGTACCGCAATCCAAAGTGTCGCCCCCGCCGCATCGCGCGGGCACCCTACTAGTAAAGTTCTAATGAACGATTACTTCGTCGAAAAACTCGAAGTACGACGCAAATATGTTCGAATCGAGATTTACCATACCTAAGGAATTATTTTTAAAAAAATTGTAAACTATATAAATTTTTTTTTTACCGCAATGGCCATGAAGCACAATGAAATATGTAATTGATGTACACATGCCGTATTGCACAATACGATTTTAAAGCATGAAAGGAATGTAATATCACCCAATTATATCCCTTACCCCTAGGGACTGATATAGTAGTAGACGATGTAATTTATGAGTAGTTTGATGAAGATAAACACTTAAGACTTCAATATGATCTTGTGGAACACACTGCTACCATATTCAACTAGAACACCAACAATTTGGACAATGAGTAGTTTAATTTAACTTTATTTAGTTTTTTAATGTTTAATTATTCTATTGAGTTAAGATCAACCATGCTAACTATATAAACCGTGAGAATAGATTTGGGTCATCTAAATATTTAATCACTTCGTGATATTGATTACACATCAGCCCTTACCATTATATATATTATTAAGCTCACATAGTGATGTACTAAAAGTAGTTTAATAAAAACAACTAAAATTAACCTAATCTAGACACAAAGTAATACTCTAGACTCTTTAAATTCGACTAAACTACTAACCGGCAAGTGAACCTATCGACTCTAGTAAAGCTAAGTAAGTCTGGATATCGAACCCATGAGACTCTATTTAATTACGCTAATTTAGATTCTATCTAGACCTAGACTGACTCAGACACGACACTAACCATTTTTATGTTTGTTTGGGGGGGGGGGGGGGGTTCTAAATATCCTAAAATTGCAAATTAAATTAAATTAATTAACTAAAATTAATAATCACGAATTAAACTTGGATTTTATCAATTGATGGAAACGACTGCCTAGACTGGATTCCTGATTTATTTTAGTAATGACTTTATTATGTCTATTAATTACTATGGAACCGGGATCTTAATATACTAAACCTACCGAGATACCGAACAAACCCCTCGACCCTTCTCAAGGTGAAACTTATGGAACTCTAAATAGGTTGTTATGACTACCGGTTAACTAGACTCCTTCACAGGTTATCTAGGTTTATAAAAGTACCCTAATTCGATTCACCTCCTCACGGGTTATAAACCTAGGATAAGTTTGGAATTTCAGTTTAACTTATTAGACAACTATCACTATAGAAACTAATTCAGACTCCTCACAGATATCCTACCTAGCAATTTAATAACGAAGACCTAACAATAATTTCGCACCTCACAGCTATTGAAATTAGTAGAACACTTTAATTATTAAATTATCAATTATTACTTCTAAGGTGTATTGGCCAATTAACCCTAAAGATTATAAATTTATTCTGTAATATAGACACTCACCAAAACTTATAACCTAGAATGAATCTATAACGTGATATAGACAGTCATCAAAACTCATACGAAGCAACGAAAGATAATAAAACAATTTAAAGCATGCAGACACATTAAACCAAAATAACAAACCGACGTCCACAAAATCCATAACTAATTAATAAAATATTAAAAAAGTTAAAACTTTATAAATCCATCCTCCAATCTAGGCGGTAAAAGAAGACTAGCCAACAATCGTCATAGAAGTAAACACAAAAGAAGTAATTTCAAAAACTAGAAACATAGTCACAGAATGAAAGATGAAGAAAAAGAACACCCGAATTGCACAAAGTCGATCCGGTTGACTTCCTAAGCTCCCAAACTTTGACCAGCAGCTTCAAGTCTTCAAAAACCCTCCAAAGTGCTAAACTTGCAGTTGAATTCGTCCAAGCTCTCTCAAATTCGCGATTAGGGTTTAATGTTAGAGTTAATGATGTATTTATACTTAAACCGTGACAAGAATCCCGTTCGAATTATGACAATCTGCCAACAATTGACTCGGTCGCGCTACGCCAAGCCTAAACTTCCTGCCCTTCGCGTAGCGCCAAGCCTTGTTTCTTCATTTAATATTATTTAATGTGTTGCGTTTGTCAAAGGCTATTTCAAGATCCCTTTGCATAGCGCCAAGGGACTGATTTCCCAGATTTCTCGTTCAGCACGTGACAACCCGAAACTTGTTTCCAACTTCTTTTTCAGCAGATTTTTGGCGTTTTCTTCAACTTTCAACAGCAATGACCTGAAAACAAACAAACTAAAAGAAGTAACGTAAACTAAATACCAAAATAAACTAAACGAAATATGTACAAACTATACACGAATAAAGGATGTATTTTGCAATACATCAAGTATCCCCACACTTGCATTTTTTCGTCCCCGAAAAAGATCTATGCAAACGGAATCATAGTCAAGCAAAAATCCGGATTCAAAATTTAGATTATTTTATAACATTAAAAATTCGTATTAACCGCGATTGCAAATAAAAGTTTCCACTTAAACCCAAACCCCGGTTCCAAGCCCTTATCATGCAATTTACGATTAAGTTCGGTCAATCTACCTAGGGTCTCACTCTCACACTAGAAGCCGCTGTTTCACCTAATCCCGCCTCAAGCTCATGAAACAAAAGGAACGAATCACTGGATTCTTTCCTAACCATTTTATACCAAAGTTAAGAGAATTTAACATCAAACTTTTTCTTAGATTTTTCTTCTTCTCTTTTTCTTTTTTAGCACTAGACTTTGCATCACCTAACCAAGAGGCTGTCTCAACAAGAGTCACCATCCCCGATAGTAACAACGTGAGCGTCGGTAATTTTTCGCATTTTTTCTTAACTTAACCTAGAGGCAATCTAAATCAGAGTCACCATCCCCAACGAATATTACATAGGCCTCGTTTATATATCGATCTAGCTCAATTTATTATATTTTTTTCTTTTGATAAAAAAATCTACTCAACAATTTTAGCTTATAATAGCATTTCTTACACTATTTTTGGCGGTTTCAGTTATCTCCTTTTTCCAGATGAGAACCTACTAGCAGACTAACAATTAAGGTATATTTATATCAAAGGAACCTAGAAACCGGGTCGAGCCTATTCACATATCCCAAACTACACGAGTTTAAATAAAAAGAGAAAAAAAACATACATGCTTGTATTTTAAAAACCAATAAATTATTTTTATTTAAAATCGTAAGTTCATGAGATTAATTTTAGAATTTAAATTTCAGTATAATAATCTTGATATTATTTATAAGATTATAAGATGAGAGATTACATGAAAACAAATGAAGAAAAAAAAAAAAAAAAGGTTTGAAATGTGTATAATTGAAACCTTAGGAAGGGTATAGTAAGTAAAAAATAATATAAATGAGGTATGAATAGCAGCCCCTATTTTCTATTTACTTGTTACACCCGCTTAAGAGAAAAAATAGTGGACCTCACATCTAAGTTTGTGAGACGAGAGGGTGTAACAAGTAAATAAAAAGATGTATTTAGTACCACTCATAAATAAATGTTAACTAACTTGATAAAACTACAAAAGTAAATATAATAGTGTTCAAATAAGTTAATGATCTCTAGATCAATTGATAGAGGGTTTGCGGTTCAACTCTTACTTGGTGCAGAGTGAGGTATTGGTAGGCAATGATGGGAGACCCAGAGAAACCTAGGTTCGATCCTTGAGTCAAACAGGTTTTACCGGTATCCACTGCCGTGCCTGCAGGCGGGTGGGTTACCGGGTTTTCTCTGGAATTGGTGGTAGACTCATGTTACTCTCGAAGTACTTCGTTTGATACAGTAGGTGTCCGAAGAGTGCTCGGGATTGATTTGTATTTAAAAATAGTATTAAGATAAGTCTCAAGCTTTAGTGGCCCTACCACGAGGCAAGTTCAGTGAGTAGTTATTGACTTTTTGTTGGCTTTCACTTGAAAGCATTATTCACATTCATACGACTCCATAGCTTCCAGCAGCAACTCAAAATGTCAAATTGCACTGATCTAATACAAGTATCCTCCTCATCATCAATTTCTGATCACATATATGATGTGTTTTTAAGTTTCAGAGGTGCTGACACTCGTACTGGCTTCACCGATCACCTCTACAACGCCCTTATGGATGCAGGTGTCAACACTTTTTTGGATGATGAAGAGATTGAAATTGGAAAACAGCTGAAACCCGAACTGGAGAGTGCGATTAAATCAGCTACGGCTTCTGTAATCGTCTTGTCTGAGAATTATGCTTCTTCCACTTGGTGTCTGGATGAATTGGTATTAATCCTTGACCAAAACACCAACTTTAACCAAATTGTGATCCCCATATTTTATCATGTCGAGCCCACCAACGTCAGGAAGCAAAAACACAGCTTTGGGGAAGCAATGGAAAAGCATAGAGAGAAGATGAGAGGTGAAAAAGATGAAGTGAAAAGAATTCAATGGGGTCAAAAGATCCGGTCATGGAAGAAGGCACTTACACAAGTAGCTGATTTAAAAGGACTAGATGCAAAGAACAGGTTGGTTGTTATAAATCCCTATCTTGTATTGTAATTAATTTAGTCCACCACACAAATTGTTTGATATTATCACCACAGCACTTTTTCACAACCATTGTAGATTTGAGTAAAGAGTAAATTACAAAATCGTCTTTTATGTATGTCACTTAACGTACTCGATGTTTGCAAACCCTTGCAAGTTATGTCCTTTAGCCCTAACTCAGTTAATTTTTTGTGGTTAAATCTGACCAAATAGATCCCACTTGAGGGTCTTTTGGTCATTTTATTCCCATGTGGGGTCTATTCGGTCAGATTTAACCACAAAAATACCCTTAGACTAAGGGGAGTGGAGCATCCTTTTGATGGGGCGTCTTGCGACACGTCATATTAGAGGATTTTGACCAAAAAAGGGGGAGTGGGGCAACCTTGCTGGGTGTGGCGTCTTGCGACACGTGGATTGATTTATTTTGTCTTTTTTTATGTAAAAGATATAAAAAAAAGTCCTATTTTTTTATAAAAGTATTGATCAAAGTAAATAAAAACTAATACTTCAATAAAAAAAATTACTTCAATAAAATAAAAAATACATCAACTAAAAAAAAAATACATCAACAAAAATAAAAAAATACAATCAACAAAGGTTATATTTTTCTCGAATTTCTTGCTTCATTTGTTCGGCTAAAGCGAGCTCGGCTCCAGTAAGGTTTGTCGTGTCGGATGTTAATATTGGCAAATCAAGTGCTTTTTGACGACTTTCTTTCAGCTTTAGCTTTCGGTCCCCGTGTTCTTTTTTAAAGTTGATCCGTTGTTGGCTCGTTTGCAACAAGCCGTCTAACTTATTGGTCACTTTTTCGAACGTTTCGGTGTAGTCGATTCGTACACCGCTAGAAGACGGTTGGGCGGCTTTTTTGGCCCTATCTCTGCCAACCGGCCGTTGTGGTGGTTGAAACGCATCGGCCTCTTCATGTGGCTCTTCCAAATCTTCCTCAATGTCGTTGAGATTTATTTGGCACCGAGCGTCCGACCCGGTACTTTGATGGTCGTTTGAGGATGAGGTTTTTGACCGCTTAGCCGACGGTTGGCCACGAGTTTTAAATGGATCGAAGGCGATGACTATGTGAAATTTCGAACTCTTTCTTAAAAATTGCCAAATAGCAAGATAAGGAAACGCCTTCTTGTGTTCGGCTCGGAATTCATTTTGGGCGTTTGCTTGGAGCATCGCATCGTCGGAACCACTTTGGCGCACACTCGAGTTACTTAGGCGAGTGTATATTTGGTTGAAACTTTGAATCAAAGGACGCATTTTACGCCACTTCGCGCCGATACCATCGGGATCACGGTATCCATCTTCTTGATCTTCCAAGTTGAGGAAAACGTTGTAAATACGAGACCAATATGTTTTTTCCTTTTGATAGTTACCTATAAAAAACAAAACAATAGTTATATATAGAAAACTTTGTACATACGAGACCAATAAGTTATAAGACAACTTACTACATCTCGGGTCTTCGGATATTTCTAGCCAAGCCTTGGACAAGCTCATTTCCTCGTTGGAAGTCCATGGTATCGGTTTGGTTTTCAAGCGTTCTTCACCCGGTGTTTTCCTCTTGTGTGAACGTTTCTTTTTTTGAGGTTCAACATCATTTTGACCGACATGGAACTGGGTCTCCGGAACTTCTTCGTCATCTAAATCAACCACTAGATGGAATACAAACAAAGTTAAAAAAACATATTCTTTACAAAAAAATATCTAAAAAATTTATACCATTTTGTTGTCTCGATCCTCCAACGTTTTGAAAACCACCGGGTTGTTGTGTGTTCCAAGTGGTGAACCCCATATTTTGCGGTATCGTCGTATTGTTGTAGTATACTTGCGGTGTAGGGCTAGCAACGTGCATATTATTGAAATAGGCGTAAAAAGCGGGGTTATTTAAAACGTTTGGGTCCGCCATATCGGGTTGTGGATTGGAAGATTGTGTATTTTGGTTGAAAGGAGGGATGTTGTGGGGATACATTTTGATGAGTTGATAGAAGATTGGTATAAATTTTGATGAGTTGAGAGAAGATTGTGGTAAAAATGTGTTTGATATGTGGTATTATTTATAAAGGTTGGATGTATTTAAAAAAATAAAAATAAAAAACTTTGGCCAAACTATCCGTTGGCAACGGATATATGCATGGGAAAATGGAAAAAGTGGGCGACCTGCTGGAGACGGGCTGGCTTGGGACGCCAGCCGAGACGCCAAGGGGGGCGGTGTTCCAGGCGACTCCGGGCGACTCGGGAGGGGGAGTCGCCCCACTCCCTTCAGTCTTATGTGGGGTCCATTTAGTCAGATTTAACCGCAAAAATTAACTGAATTAGGGCTAAAGGAGATAACTTGCAAGTGTTTGCAAACATCGAGTACGTTATCTGTAATTATTGAAGACAAATGACACAGTTTGAAATAAGTTACATACATAAATGACGATTTTTGTAATTTACTCTTGAATAAATCCCGATCTTCTATTAGTAATCGAACCACGTTAAGGGAATAAATATGTTTGTGAACGGTTCATTAACATTTACTGAACAAGATTTTATGTTTGCGTTCACGAACACAAATAAATTTGGCGAACGCGACGGAGGCTAGAGTGGATGTTGGAGGGGAGCATCGCTGGAACTTGAAGCCCTAATCGTGGAACGGACGTTAATAATATTCGTCATTGTGTATATTGAAAAAGGAAAAAAGAACAATGCATAAACCATTTTTTCGCAACTTTTTAAAAAAATTAGGATTTTTTGCAATATTTATAACTTTTCGTAACTTTTTGTAAAAGTTTTTCGCATTTTAAAAAAAATATTTAGCGATTTATGAATCCGTGTTGACATTTTAAGTCATCGTCATCATATAACAAAAAAAGGAACGTAAAAGAAATGTCATGTAGCATTGGTTACATGATATTTAGGTCAAATATATAGGATTGGAACACTAAGGTAAACTTGAGTGATCCTGAAACTTGATTACTATCTTACAAAGTTATCCCTTTAATTTATACTAAAGTTGTTAGTTTTCGATTTTTCACAAAGAAGTTTCATATTATCACTGCAGGAAAGAGTCGGAGCTTATTAAAGAAGTTGTAATCGACATCCAACGTAGATTAGGTGTACCTTCTAATAATAAACGGCCACTTCTGGTCGGGGGCGACTATATCAATGAGATGAGATCCATTAGTTCATGGTTGACAGATGGATCTTGTCATATTGCCGACGTTCTCACAATTGTAGGCATGGGCGGGATTGGGAAGACATCCCTGGCCAGATATGTTTTCATGCTACACTCGCGTACATTCCACAAAAGCTGCTTTATTGAAGGTATCAATACAAGATGTAATGAAAAGAGTAATGGATTGCTTAAATTACAAAAGCAACTTCATGGAGACCTTTCAAAAAAAATCCAGTCACGAGTTAATGATGTCTATGAATACACCTCTAAGATTGAGAATGCACTTAAATGTAACAAGGTATTTGTAGTGCTTGATGATATTCATAGTCTCGATCAGTTGGATGCTTTACTTGGACAAAAAGGTTTTCATCCAGGAAGCAAAATCATAATTACAACCAAGGATGCATCTTTAACAGAAAGGTGTTCATTGTTCAACCCACAAGTTCAACCAAAGCATAAGACGGTCTCACTTAATGGCTTAACCAATTCTGAATCACTAGTGCTTTTATGCATTCATGCATTCAAGAGACAAACCCCCAAAGAAGGTTACAAAGAGGTTTCAGAAAATCTTGTGAAGTACTGTGAGGGACATCCATTGGCTCTTGAAGTTTTGGGCAAGTCTCTTAACACGCGAGATGTAGCATATTGGGAAGAGTGCATAAATGGACTGAAGAAAGAACCTCATTCCCATATAAATAAGGCATTGAAAATGAGCCTTGAGTCTTTGCCATTAAAAAATGATAAGGAACTGTTTAAGTATATTGCATGTTTCTTTGTGGGAATAGATAGAGATTTGACTGAAACAATACTGAAAGAATGTGATATTAACACAAGATCTGGGATTACGAATCTCATTGATAGACACCTTCTTAGAATAGGTTGGAAAAACAAGCTGATGATGCATCAATTGGTTCAAGAGATGGGAAGAGATTTAGTACGTCAAGAATCACCAGACAAGCCATGGGAGCGTAGTCGATTATGGTGTCACGAGGAGTCATTCAAAGTATTGAAACAAAAGAAAGTAAGAGGGGCACATATATACCTTTCCTTTTTAGTAGCTATGCATGTTCAAAGTATTTTGAATTTTGATAGTCTATATACATGTATATAACTTTGTTTGCATTATGTAGGGTCAGGGAAATCTTCTAGGTCTTGCCCTTGACATGAAAATGCTTGACAAAAAGAAGGTACGTGGATCATTGGAGCTAACAACAGACTCATTAAGCAATATGGATAATCTGATGCTACTACAACTCAATTATGTACAATTAAAAGGATCTTTCGACAAGTTTCCAGAAGAATTAAGATGGTTGTGTTTGCATGGCTTCCCTTTAAAGTCTATACCTCCAGAATTGTCATTGGAGTATCTGGTTGCTCTTGACATGTCCTATAGCAATATTGTGTCATTTGGCATGTGTTACACCAACACACAACAACTTGAAAGTGGGCAAAAGGTAAGATGTTACATATATGGATGGGTAATAATCAATAATCCACCTGGATAAAGCTCTAATCAGCCAGCCTTTCAAAATGTAGTATTTTGACCCAAACTGCCTAGGGTTACTCGATTGACACAAAATCTAAAATTAGATAATTCAAGTGGTCCTAGTCACAAACCAAACATAGACCCCTATCATTCCCAGTTTGGTTTGGTTTGGGTTGGGTTGGATTGGGTTGGGTAATACTGTGGCGCCATTGACCCCAGTCATTCCGAGTGTCAGCTTTTTATTAGAGCCTAACCAAATATCCTATAACACTTGCTACATAATATGATTGATGATAATAAAATCAGCATAAGACAACCTTTTTTTTCTATTGAGTAAATGCAATTCATTACCTGTTTTAACTTATATCCATTTCAACAGCTGTCTGGATCAGGTTCAAAAGACAAACGATTGCTTGGATTCTTGAAGATTCTTGATCTGAGTTTCTGTCAACAACTTCATAGCCTCGGTGGTTTTTTCGAACTTCCTGCACTTGAGAGGTTAATAGTTAAAAATTGCATAAGTTTGATAGAGGCGTCTGAATTAGTTGAGCAATGTGTTGAACTTTTCCACATTGATCTGAGTTACTGCTACAAGCTTAAAAAGCTTCCGATAGGCAAGTTAAAGAAGGTTAAAACACTGTTTTTAGAAGGCTGTAATTATGATGAATCTCAAACCGAGATACGTGGTATGAGTTCATCAGATAGTAGCTTAAACTCACAGACCTCTTCATATAATGCCATCATGGAGGCTACACCAAGTGATTTCAAGTTCTTTGCAATTTCCTTACCGAGCTCATTAATATTCTTGTCACTTGCAAATAATAATTTGTCTAACGAATCCTTTCCCATGGACATGAGTTGCCTATCCATGTTAGAGGAATTATGTTTAGATAATAATCCAATTGGATCAATGCCCAACTGCGTGAGAAGCCTTCCTAGGCTTAAGGAACTTAGTATGAGTTACTGCGACAAGTTGAGATCAATCAAGCATCCTCCACCGAAGCTAAGAAGGTTATCAGTCCAACATTCATTGAACCATTTAGAAGTGAGGAAAATCAAATTTGATCCCCGAATGTCCACGCTCAACTTTTATGGAGGCTGGAAAACGTTAGAACCTTGGTCACTTGATATCGATGGCATGGTTAAAATCCAACCATTGGTAGACGTCGAGGAAAAGGTATTAAATAGTTTGGGCTGGAAAAATTTGGAGTCTGTTAAAGAAAGGCATTGGGGAACTTGCTTCTTTACTGGATCAAATACATCAACTAAAACCCAGGTTTCCTCTTGATTAATTAACTAGGCAAAAGATCAAATACAAATAATCTTAACATACTTAACATACAAATTGAAGGAAAACTCAAAAAGAAAAGGTGGCATTTTTGTAATTACCACCAACTATCAAAGTTACTATACAAATGTGAACTCAACCAAAAATACCTAAAAAACACAAATTTTTTTTTAACATTTTTTATTAAAAAATCGCTACATTTTGTTAGCAAAAATTTTTTTTTTTTTTTTTTTTGCTGCTACTAAAAATAACGATTTTTTAATAAAAAATGTTAAAAAAATAAAATAAAATAATTTGTGTGTTTTTTTTAATTTTTTTAGGTTTTTTGGGGGTTTAGTTTTTAGCCTTTTAGCTTGGGGGGAGGGGGGGTTAGGTTTTTTTTAGGTATATTTGTAGAGTAACTTTGATAGTTATAGATAATTACAAAAATGTCACCTTGTCTTTTTGAGTTTTCCTTCAATTTGTATGTTTAGTATGTTAAGATTATTTGTAGAAGAACTTTACCCTAATTAACTAATTGCCTCTAGCTTGTTGTGTGAATATATATACATATGTGTATCTATTATTTAACGTGAATATTAATGTTGTATTTGACAGATGTTTTATGAATTTGGAATATTCAGCACATTTTATCATTTACCATCCCGTCATCTGTTAAGAAGCTCCGTGGGTTGAATTTCTGTTGTGTGGAGATGCATCCACAATGGAGTTATTTTAACTTGCCAATGATCAAAATTAGTAACATTACAAAAGAGCACACTTAGATTTATGATCATTATGTTGAGGATTGTGCCTTGGGTGGAATTTGTTTAAACTTTTTAAGCCATTGGATGTTTGGACCGAATGAGATGAGAAGTGATGACGAGATTACTATTACTGTGGTACAGATACCAAACAGGGTTTTGGAACAGAAACCAGAGTTGGTTTGCGGCCCGCAAGTTACAAAGCATTGCGGGGTGACGCTTGTGTATGAAGATGGAATGATTGAGGAAGAAGAAGAAGATGCGTTGGATTATTACAAGTCATGGAATCACATAATTGGCGGAGATCTCTCTGGTTTTCAGTTAGCAACACCAACAGGAGAATACCTCCTATATAACATGCGCTTTCAGAACAGGACCGATACATCACCATTTCGTACTCTCATTGCTCATGGAGCCAGTTACAAAGGTACATGTTTTGTAAACTAAAATTTAGTCAAGTGGATGTGTGAATGCACAGATAACATTTTGTACTTTTTCTTTCGCCAGCGGATGTGGGCTTTAAGGCTTTCTCCCAAACAGTTGGTCAGGTATGTACATCAAGTGATTAAAAGCCACACGGTTTCGAATATAATATGGCCGGTGCTCATCAAACTTCTTGGTCACAGGACGTATTTAAATAAAGAAGTTGCAACATGACAAGGCGACAACATATGGCAACGGAATATGTCAATAACCGTGTATGGAGTGTGGGCAAACAACAAAATTGCAATTGTTAATATCAAAATGGATGATACACTTGGTTAACTAGACTCGGTTCATTTTTGGTCCAACAACTAGCAGGCTTAAAATTGTTCCCTTCTTATTTGTGTATGCATGTTGATCTGCTATTCTCTATGTTTTGGTATGTACTGATTAGACAAAATTGAGGTAACTTGTAATGGCTTGGTTATTACCTTAACCCAAAAACAATATGTTATTGATCTTTTGCAGCGAGCAAGCTTATCTAATGCTAAACCAACTCCATCTCCAATGTGCTCATTCCTACTACTAAGACATGATCATGACCAAATACCCTACTTGTTAACAACCATAAGCAATGGCTAACAAACTAATTAACCAAAGCTACATGAACACCCCCCTGAACTATTAGTAAACTATCACACTTGACTGAAACTTCTAAAAACAGAGAATAATACCATTGACCCATATGTTGACTCAGTTGACTTCGGCATTACCCTTTTAACATTACTAGGCCCTCATGCTTATAGTTGCAAGTTCGGTTGAGAGTTCAGCTCCTTCAGCATTCATTTCTGTATACAAAAAAAAAATGCACATTTGTAGGCTTAATAACAAGATTAATATATGGGGAAATCATTAAAATAAACATGTTGCCCATAGATTTTACAAGAATAAACATCGACTTTTAGTACCATCCCAAATAAATATGCAAACTTAAACCAATAAGAACAAGACATACGCAGTTAATGCGGAAAAATATCGATTATCAGTCAAGGACTGATATCTGAGATATCGTTTATCACGGTGAGATATCGGTGGGATATCGGTAATTTATAATATCATGCATAAAAATATATCTATTCATATCTAGAAGTCTAGAACCTATATAATATTAATAGCAAAATAAAGAAGTGTTCATCAAGATCAACCAAGGCACCCGACTCTTCATTTGTTCATCATAACTTAAAACACTAAAATCCGATTGAAGCACGGGAGCTTGGGAGGGACGATTAGGGTTCAGCAGACATCATCAGTTGTCGTGTTAAGTGTTCGAAGTGTGATAAAGGTTATAATATACGAGCCAAAAAAGCATAAAAGAACTGGGAAAGAACTGGACTTCGTATTTTGTTGGCAGCCCATAAAGAAAAACATAAAAATCTGGCCTACCGATTTTCTCACCGATATGACCGAGATAAGAATATCAAAATATCAGCGATATCTCGGTAAATATCGCCGATATTCTCGCTACCGAGATTTCTACTGATATTCTGAACCGATATTATGTGCCAAGACCGATAACCGATATAGCAACACTATATCACCGAGATAGCGCCGATATTAACTGCCTAGAACAAGACACGTACTACAAACCGTCTTTACTGCAGCCGATTCCTTCACCAAAAAGAACACAGTGTCCCACGTCTTTCCCAATCATAGAAAACGGGTTTCAGAATTATATGGCTCAAAGGATGGCACCGTTTGTATCATATCGGATACAATGGCACAGTAAGCGAACAGAAAAAATAAAAAAAATAAAAAATCATATGGTCACTGAAATTCAAAGTGGTATATTCTCAAAGATCAACATAAATGCAGAGTGAAATGATGTCTAGAACTTAAATGCAGAAATCCATGAAGCATGCTGTCTAACGTAGGTTCCATGAAATGATATGCAGCATAAAGCAAAGGTCAACTGATCAATAATTTAAACGTTTTTATAAGACATGTAAATTATAGCATATGATCATAATATAAAGACTACAAGTGATACTTCTACGAGACATATTACCTTGGTCATTTTCCGTCTCTTGTAGATCATCATCATCATCCTCTTCACTCTCACTTGAGCTCAACTTATAATCAGCCGAACGCAAACCGCGTCTCCCCAGTATTACAAGATCTAGAAGCTTCCTCCTGATGACATACACAGGATTTGGCTCAATCAAACACCCTCTCTCATACGCTTCACGGAGAAAAACAGTGTGCCTTTTACCCTTCGTCGACAAATAAAACATTCCCGGATGATCCAAGAACAGATCCCTCACATTCAAATCAATCCCAAACCATTTCCTAAAATGACTAATCTTCTCAACTTCAACCGTCTTTTCCACAGTCAAACTTAAGAACTCATGAACCATCGCAACCGCTCGTTTCTCAATTTCCATAACTCCAGTTTTAGATCTCTTCTTAACGCTTGTGAACTCCTCGTACGGCCCGGTGTACGGCAATTGCTGCCATTCTTTAACTTTAGCCCGTAAATTCTTCTTCAATTTCATACTTGGAGGATAACCGTGTTTAAAACTAAACCTCATTTCCGTCCTGTCAACGCTACAGTCGTCTTTACAACACTCCGTAATCCTCCAATTTTCGACAGCAGCGGTTAAGTTTTCATCACTAGGTGTACCAACAAGCTTTATCAAGTGAGTATTGGGTTCATGTGCATCGAGAATGTGAAAAAGGTGAGGATTTCGGGATAATATCGAATCCTCAAAGTCATCAGGAAGACCGAGTTCTCTCCACACTTTAAAAATTGCTCTAAGTGGAAGTGTCTTTGATAACGACATAGAAAGAAGCCGGGTCAAACGGTCAATGACAAGAGGGTGAGTGTCGTGAATAGCAGCAGATTCTTCTTTTGATATTTGCATTGCAGTTGGCATTAGTTTACAATAAGGTTTGGAGAGTGAGGGGTCGTAATAGATTTCGAATATGCGGGGGTATTTACGTAAAAATGCGGTGGCGCCACGGTTGAGGTGGAGTTTTTGAGAGAGGCGGTTGAGGAAATCAAGTGAGACAGAGGGTGGGTTGCTGTTCGGGTTTGCGAGAATAAGATCTTGAATGGAGATGACTTTAAGGAGGTTTTTGTAATTGTCCATGAACTTTTCGAAAGTGGCATCTCTAAACCTAGAAGCTACATACTGAGAAGAGGTTGTCTTGGAGCGGTGAGAAAGAAGTGAACGAGGGCGGGTGGAGGTTAACTTTTTGATAAAGTGGGTTGCCATAGGTGGTGGAACGAAGATCTTTTAGCTCATAGCCATTGGTAGATACACGCTCAGCTAAATATCATGAGATCTGAAAAGCATACAAACATAATATGTTTATAATTAGCAATGCAGTATACTCTAAAACTAAACAAAATGCACACGACATTTTATTAGTTTGCGTTGTTCCTAATCATTTGTCTACCAGTTAGTAACATAATTTTCGTTTTATTAAGTTACTTCTAATAACATCTTGCTATTTCTTTAGTAATGATAAAAGAACATCGGACGCATATAAACATGACTAGAAGTTAAGATAATTGTAACTATCATATTGAACATTTCTATTCCCTAATCCCAACCTAGGATTCTAGGAACCCCTGTTGTGGCCTAGAAAAAATATTAAAGAAGAATATCTTCATTTTGTATCGAAAACAAAAGCGATTATAGATGTTATCCGTTAATACTAGAAACTACCAACAAGTTACTTAAAATACTAATGAGCATGAAAAAAATAAAATTGAAGAAAAAATGCGATACATGACCACCAGATGTTTGTCCAGTTTAGTTGTAAGAACCAGGATGCAACCTAAAACAGCAAGACATGAAATCAATTAACAGATTATGTAAAAAGAAAGAAATATACTGAAAACCATACATGAAAGTATCATTTTTTGAAACTTTACTCTCATTGGGGAATTTCATCAAGCACTTGGTGCTCAGAAAAAAAAAAAAAAAAAAAAAAACAAAGAGTATCACCAAAATGAAGCTGCAAACTACAAGTTACCGGTAAGTAAAGAGTACTCCACATTCAAACTAAAACAGTAAAACTCACCCCAGAAACTTAAAACTCTAGAGAAACTTCAAATACACCTGCTACACTTAGAAACTAAATTGTACCTTTATCGGGAAAATTTATAGAAACAGAACGTAGATGAGGGAGCAATCGTGAGGATAGCAGACATGGACTTCAGCCGCGAACCTTCATTCTGGGTAACAGGGACCCAGGAAGTTTTTCCTTGCTACAGTATCGATCTTGAAATTTAGCTAAATTCAAAATTGAGAATATCGTGCCCTATGTGTTTGGTCTTTTTTTTTTGCCCTATGTGTTTGGTCTTTTTTTTTTTACCGGTATGGAACTAAGACCGTGGGGTATGGTGGGCTTGGGTTGGGGCATTAGTTGACACGTGCATGATGAATATTCCCTCAACCCACGCCAAGTTTAAGGGGTATGGTGGGGCTTGGGTTGGGCGTGAGTTGGCTGGCGTGGCCAAGCCACATCAACATTTTTTTTAAATATATATATATATATATATATATTTATATTTATAACTACATAAATAATAAAAATACATATTTTTTTTAAACTACATAAACATACATAATAATTATCAAAATAAAAAACAATCATTCTTCGTCGTCTTCGTTGTCTTCGTCGTCTGTTTTGAAACCAGGAATCGTTGAAACATGATCCACCAAATCAGATCGAAGGTTGTGATGTATATCCCTTGACTTGATCAAAAATTCATTTGCCGCTTTATCTCCGTCTGTTACGTTACCTGGTTGGGGGTCATCGTCATCATAGTAGGTAACGACCGCTCTACCTTCATCCTCCAAAATCATGTTGTGAAGAATGATACATGTGTACATCACGTTTCCAATCTGATCCTTGTCCCATAGTCGACAAGGCATTGCCAATATTCGCCACCTTTTCTTCAAAACACCGAATGCTCGCTCGACGTCTTTACGTGCAGCCATCTGGACCCTGTTAAACTTTAATCTCTTTGGATCTGTGGTACCGTATTTTGTGAACGATTTTACGAAAAACCCCTGATACACTCTAATTTACACATATTTTAGTCCCCCGTTTTACCCCTATTTTATGCGTTTTTGGCCGTAAAACCGTCGTTCGGATACTTATTTATCTACATTTGTGTTTACAGGCCTAAAACTGCATTTCAGACAAGATGATAGCAAAAACGAAGACTTTCCGGACGAAACGAAGAAGCTGCGGACTTTCTGTTAAGGATTCTGAACTGGGCATGTGGAACGGTCGTTCCACCTGATGCACGGTCGTGCATCTCCGACATCGATGATCATCTCGGAACTGAACGGTTGGTGCGACCTGGCGTGCAACGTGTAGCTCGGAACTGAACGGTCGTTCCGTCCCGAAGAACGACCGTGCAACTACAGATCTGGTCAACGATCCGATGACGTATGCAGTATGGCGACCCATCTTCAATAATTCAATAAAGTGAACGGTCGTTCCATATGGGGAACGACCGTGCAACAGCAAAAAAGTATAAAAACACAGCAGAAACTTTCTGCTCGGCATTCTGGATTTTTGGAGAGCTCTCAGGCGATTTTCAGGCTCCGGAGGCATTAGCTTTCACCCGGATTCAAGCCACATTATCCCGATTAGCTCGATTACTACCCGGATCCTTAGTCTAGTACTTGTTTATGGTTTGATTTTCTAATCTTTCCAAGTTTTTGTTAATCTTTCAAGTACTTAGATTATGATTTATGTTTTATTGTAGCCTTTGGGCAAAAACACAACAATCCCTTGCTAGATTATAACCATTAGTTTGTTAAACTTTGTTTGTAATGACATTTGAAGTATTTTCTATGTTAATCTTTGATGATTAGTTTGCAACCTTGTTATTGATATTGAATTCTTGATTATAAGTAATTATGTTGGATGATTGGTGCTTGGTTAGTTAAGATAGTTGAAAAATGAAGCTTAATTAATCTTGTATTAGTAAACTTTGAATTTGGTTAACTAGTTTAACTTGGTTTAAATGTATGCATCATGATACTAGAAATGGTTAGTGATTTAATAAAATGTAATTATTGTTAATCAAGAGAGCTTGCCGTCACGTAAGGACCTAAACGGGTTAGATGGTGTCGTTATGAATTCTTGCCATGATTTGTTAGCTTAGTTAGTAGTTTAGGCCAAAATTGCTATCTTGGTGAATTATTGTGCAAGATTTGTAAAATGAACTCTGTTGTGATTTAATCTAGTTTATGCTTATCTCGGTGGTTGCATTGTGTTTATCGGTGTCGCTTTCCTTGTTTAAGTGAAGTTAGAATAATCCTAACGGCTGCCTAACTTATTTTTAAGAGATTTTCATAGACATTTATCAATTGCACGTCAAAGAACAATTTTAGGTGGTTAAAGTGTGTCTATCGTTTTAACTTTCCGAATGATTGTCATGTTAGGATTCCCGAAAGGGATACTAATTGTTTTAAATTGGAAAATTGACCGAATGCTTCTAGTGCCAAAACTTACTTAGTTGACATGTTGTGGTTGTGTATTAAGCAAGGCTTTTTATCTACTATTTATTATGTTTTTATTATGTATTTGGTTATGTTTACATTAGTTTAGTTTAAATCAACCAAACCTATGTTTTTACCGGTAGTTTAGTGACAAAGGTCTAGTATTATTTCTCCGCCCATTTCCTTGGATCGATACTTGGTTCTTACCGATACTTTATTACATATATGACGGGGTACACTTGCCTCTTTCGTGTGTGTTTTGATGTAAAAGTAATAATCACTTTTATAAATTTAAAACCCAATCGTGTGTAATTCATTGCAAAATATTATGTATATATACGCACACGTCAAGTTTTTGGCGCCGCTGCCGGGGAAATGGCGAGTTTTAGGAACGACCCGAGTCATTTGGTTATCGGTGTAAATACTTGTTAATATTTGTGTATAATTTCTTGATTATTTATTTGTTTATTTATTTGTTAATATTTCTTGTTTTATTCGATTTATTCATTTTTGCGGTATTTTTGTTTCATTTATTTATTTGATCCGGGTTCATTTATTCGCTTATTCTTTGGGTTTTCGGCACCCTAAAGCCATTTTTGTATTAGTCGATTCATTTATTTATTTTGTTGAATTTTTATAAAATTTCGGGCTATTTTTTGGATTTTTATAAAATTTTCAGCCCTTTTATAATAATTTTCTGCTTCTATTCAGCTAAAAAAAAAAAAAAAAAAAAAAAAAAAACCAGCATTATTTAATTAATAAAATATTCACCGTGTCGAATTTTCGTTTGCAGGTTGATGTTCTCGACCCCCGCTCCAGAACTTGTTGAACCGTCTGACGAACCCGAACGTGATCTTCGGAGGCGTCTTCGCGCAAAAGGGCGTGCGGTTGGGCTATTGCTCGCATCTGGCGGGCCGGATTCGGTGGTACCTACTGAAGCCGAGGGCTCAGGAGGAAACATAACCATGGCAGACGATGAGCGACCGTTGAATGATTCTAATCAGCCTGGAGCGACAGGCCTGGAGCCGAGTATCCTTCAACCTACTATTGATGTACCTACGTTTGAAATTAGACCTAGTGTAATAAATATGGTACAAAATTCAGTACAGTTTGATGGACGTGAGCACGAGGATCCCGGGAGGCATATTGCTGCGTTTCTCCATGTTTGTACTACGTTTAAGATTACAGGTGTTTCGGCGGACGCAATTCGGTTGAGGTTGTTTCCGTTTTCAGTACGTGACAAAGCCAGAGCTTGGCTTTTGTCGCTTCCAGTCGGGTCCATCAGGACCTGGAATCAGCTGGCGGAGCTGTTTATGCAGAAATATTTCCCACCTGAGAAAACGAACAAGCTACGTAACCGAATTGTATCCTTTCGTCAGGATGAGGGGGAGTCGTTGCATGCAGCGTGGGAGAGATTCAAGGATCTGTTACTTGATGTTCCACATCATGGGTTCACCAAGAGGCAGTTAGTCTTGACATTCTATCAGGGGCTGAACTACAACACGCAGGAGCGATTAGATATGAATTCAGGAGGCGATTTGGGGACAAAGACGCCCAATGAGGCTTACGATATCATTGAAAAGGCTGCGTTGAAGTCTAGCTCTCGCCGCGAAGGAGATAGAAGTCGGGCTACATCATCATCATCAGGATCCCGCGCAGGAGTGCATGCTGTAGACGACTATACGGCTATTACCGCTCAGATCTCGGCTCTCGCATCGAGATTCGACAGGTCCCAGATGATTGCGCATGCGGGCTCGGGTTGTGACCAGTGTGGTGTGTCACACGAGCCTGGGGCATGTTTTCAGGGAGTCGGATACGAGAGCCACGAAGAGGTAGATTTCGTGGGTAATCAAGTTAGGCCGCAAAACAACCCTTACAGTAACACCTATAATCCCGGTTGGAGAAATCACCCAAATTTTGGGTGGCGTGCGAACACAGGCAATAAAAATCCTTTGGGATTCACTCCGCGCGCTCCAGCGCAACAGCATCAGGGTCAGGGTCAGGGTCAGCATTATCAGCAGTACAACCAATCCTACCAACAGCGTTCATACCCGCATCAGAATCAAGGCTCTGGGAGTAGTTCCCAGTAGCAGGCCCCTCAGTCTAGTTCTAAGCTGGAGGAGATGATGTCCCAGCTTCTTACTAGCTCCTCGAGCGCGAATCAACTAGCTGAAAAACGCTATCAGCAGAGCGAGGATCGTTTTCTCTCTCATGAGGGAGAAATGAGGAGCCACAAGGCCTCGATTCAGAACATAGAGAATCAGGTTGGTCAGCTGGCACAGATGATGTCAAAGAGACCCCAGGGTGGTCTCCCGGGCAATACTGAGAAAAACCCGGGCCCGCATAGAGATGTGAATGCGGTGACGACCAGGAGTGGAAAACCTACCGGACCCGTCATATCGGACTCACCACCGATCACTGAAGCGGTCCCGACCGACACACCGGATGAGGTGCATGCCAGGCTCCGCCCAGCAAGTACAGCACAAGTCCAGGAGCCGGTCACAGGTTACAAGCCTCCAGTGCCCTATCCAGGAAGGTTGAAGAAGCAGAAGATGGATGAACAAAACGGTAAGTTTCTTGAGATGTTTAAGCAATTGCATATAAACATACCGTTTGTTGAGGCTTTGGCACAGATGCCAAAGTATGCGAAGTTTCTGAAAGTCATCCTCTCAAACAAGCAAAAACTCGAGGACATGTCTTGTGTGGTTATGAACGAAAGCTGCTCTGCTATTCTCCAGAATCGCCTGCCTACAAAAATGGGCGATCCAGGCAGTTTCACGCTTCCTTGCCTCATTGGCAATCTGTCAGTCAGTAATGCGTTAGCAGATCTAGGAGCGAGTATAAACCTTATGCCCTATAAGGTTTTTACAAAGTTGGATCTAGGTGAGCCGTCACCTACGAGGATGAGTATTCGACTTGCGGATCGTTCTGTCAAGTATCCACGCGGGTTTGTAGAGAATATGCTTGTTAAGATTGACAAGTTTGTATTTCCCGTGGATTTTGTTATCCTGGACATGGATGAGGACTCGAGAGTGCCTCTGATACTCGGACGCCCGTTTTTGAATACCGCCCGGACGATTGTGGACGTGGCGGCGGGCGAGATCACACTCCGAGTGGATGATGAGCATGTGACGTTTGACATTAAACGTTCTATGCAGCATCCTCTGAGTCAGGACGACGCGCTCTATTATGTTGACATTGTCGACACTTATGTGAGCACGCATTTCCAGGGTACGATCGAGGAGATAGATTCGGACACACATCTGTTGTGTGGGGACTTAGATGGCATTACGCAGGAGGGCCACTTTTTAGAGCAGCCAGTCTATCAGATTGGTGATGATAGTCCCCAGAGTCCGGATCGTTTCACAGAAATTGATCGCGAGAGTGAAGTGAAGTCGAAGCCTTCAGTGGAAGATCCTCCTACCTTGGAGCTTAAAGAGCTCCCACCGCACCTAGAGTACGCATTTCTTGATGAGGAGCGTCATTTGCCTGTCATTATTTCATCTGGTTTGGCGGGAGAGGAAAAGAGCAGACTGCTTAATGTGTTGAAACTTCATAAGAAAGCAATCGCTTGGAAAATCATGGACATCAAAGGTATAAATCTCTCCTTCTGTACACATAAAATTCTTATGGAGGATCAGTTCAAGCCGTGTGCGCAGCACCAGAGGCGGCTGAACCCGAACATGCAAGAGGTCGTTAAAAAGGAAGTGATTAAGTTGTTAGATGCTGGTATGATCTATCCCATTTCCGACTCTGTTTGGGTCAGCCCTGTGCAGGTAGTGCCCAAAAAGGGGGGCATGACTGTGGTCACGAACAATAGGAATGAGCTCATTCCAACCAGGACGGTCACTGGATGGCGGGTTTGCATCGATTATCGCAAACTCAACGACGCCACCCGAAAGGACCACTTCCCGCTTCCATTCATTGATCAGATGTTGGAGCGTCTGTCAGGGAAGTTATATTATTGTTTTCTGGATGGGTTCTCGGGTTACTTTCAAATTCCTATCGCTCCTGAGGACCAGGAGAAGACCACATTTACCTGTCCTTTCGGTACATTCGCCTACCGGCGTATGTCGTTTGGGCTGTGTAATGCGCCGGCTACTTTCCAGCGATGTATGGTCGCAATTTTCCACGACATGATTGAGGATTCCATGGAGGTGTTCATGGACGATTTTTCGATATTTGGGGATTCCTTTGATCAGTGTCTGGAAAATTTGAAAAGAATGTTGAAGAGGTGTGAGGAGACCAATCTGGTCCTGAACTGGGAGAAATGCCACTTCATGGTGAAGGAGGGCATAGTTCTGGGACACAAAATCTCTCACGCGGGCATGGAAGTCGATCCAGCTAAGGTCGACGTTATCTCACGACTTCCGCCCCCCACCTCTGTTCGTGCAATACGGAGCTTTCTCGGTCATGCCGGGTTCTATCGGCGATTCATCAAAGATTTTTCTAAAATCGCCAGACCCATGACTCGTTTGTTAGAGAAAGATGCTCCGTTCGTGTTTGGAGATGATTGCTTGAGGGTTTTTGACCTCCTCAAGCAAAAGTTGGTAGAGGCCCCTATTTTAGTCGCACCGGACTGGAGTTTGCCCTTTGAAATCATGTGCGACGCGAGTGATTACGCTATAGGGGCCGTTCTGGGTCAAAAGAAGGAAAAGCACTTCCATCCGATCTACTATGCGAGTAAAACTCTCCACGACGCTCAAGAGCATTATACCACGACTGAAAAAGAGCTCTTGGCGGTCGTTTTCGCATTCGATAAATTTAGATCGTATCTGGTGCTTTCGAAAACCGTTGTATACACTGATCATGCAGCCATTAGATACCTCTTCAGCAAACAGGACGCTAAACCGCGTCTAATCAGATGGATCCTGTTGCTGCAAGAGTTTGATATTGAGATACAAGACAAAAAGGGTGCTTTGAATGTAGCTGCCGACCATCTATCTCGGTTAGAGCACGGAGACATCGAGGATTCGCGTTGGGATTCAATCAATGACAAGTTCCCACACGAATCTTTGATGGGTGTTGAGATATGTGATGAGTCGCCATGGTTCGCCGACCTTGCGAACTATCTTGCTTGCGGGATTCTGATAAAAGGGTTGACTCACCAGGAAAAGAGGAAATTCTTTTCGGATCTCAAGCACTACATATGGGACGACCCTTTCTTGTTCAAGGTGGGTGCTGATCAGGTGATTAGGAGGTGTGTATCTGGGTCTGAGGCGACCGACATTCTGCGCCAGTGTCATGAGGGACCTACCGGAGGCCACCATGGAGCCAACTTCACCGCGAAGAAGGTGTTGGATTCCGGGTTTTACTGGCCGACCATTTTCCGTGACGCGCAGAGTTGGGTGAAAGCGTGCGATGCTTGTCAGAGGGCGACGAACATATCGGCACGCGACGAAATGCCCCAGAACTGGATACAGGTTTGTGAAGTCTTTGATGTGTGGGGGATAGACTTCATGGGACCATTCCCCCCCTCACGTGGAAACAAATACATACTCGTGGCTGTTGATTATGTATCGAAGTGGGCGGAGGCGCAAGCCTTACCCACTAATGACGCCAGAGTAGTTGTAAGGTTTCTTAAGAGTTTGTTCGCCCGATTTGGCGCTCCGAAAGCGCTCATTAGTGACCGAGGGACTCATTTTTGCAATACACAGCTTGAAAAGGCTTTGTCCCGATACGGTGTGCATCACCGTTTATCCACACCATATCATCCGCAGACGAGCGGGCAGGTGGAGGTCACGAACCGTGGGCTTAAGCGCATCCTTGAGCGGTCGGTTGGAGCGAACCGCAAGGAGTGGTCGGACAAGCTTGATGAGGCATTATGGGCATTCCGTACAGCTTATAAGACCCCTATAGGGACCACCCCCTTTAGGTTGGTATACGGAAAGGCATGCCATTTACCGGTGGAGTTGGAGCACAAGGCTATGTGGGCATTGAAAACCGCGAATTTGGACCTTAAAACCGGAGGTGAAGCCCGGTTTCTCCAAATTCATGAATTGGAAGAATTGCGGCATCAAGCCTATGAAAGCTCCGTACTCTACAAAGAGCACACGAAGAAACGTCACGACAAACGCTTGAAGGACCACAAAGAATTCCAAGCGGGTGATCTTGTTCTTCTGTATAATTCACGGCTGCGCTTATTTCCTGGGAAGCTTCATTCACGCTGGACAGGACCATACACAGTTAAGGAAGTATTTTCGTATGGTACTGTTGCGGTAGAGAACGCGGATGGCGTTATTTTCAAGGTAAATGGTCACCGGTTGAAGTTGTACGTTGCCGGGCCGATAGAATCGGCGGTGGAGGTGATTGAACTCCAAACCCCGCACACATCATAAGTGTGGGGAGGAGAGAGTCTACGCTACTGACTCGCGGATCAAAAATGTAGCAAGTGCGTATTTTGCGCTTTAGGGGTAGTTTAGTCTTTGTAGTCTTTTTCGTAGTTTTTGTAGTTTTTCTAGTTTTTAGCTTTGAGTCTTGCTATCGACTCGTCGACAAAAATTTAGCATGAGTCTACGCTGCTGACTCGCCGACAAAAATGCAGCAGGAGCGTCTTTGGCGCTATGAGGGCAAAATTGTCCTTTTATTTGTTTTTGTAGTTTTAGCGTAATTTAGGTTAGTTAGGTAGTTTTCGTTTGTTTGTTTTGTTTCCGTACGTGCCGGGCGAAGGTTCTGTATTGTAATATTGTTAGAATAGTTGGTGTATCGAAAAAACGGCGAAAAACGGCCAAAACGGGTGCTGGAAATAGCTTCTGCAGAAATTCTGTATCTGCAGCTGATGCACGACCGTTCCATATGGGGAACGACCGTGCAATTCCGAGCAAGCCGGAACGGTAGATCGCACCCTCGGTGCATTTCCGAGAACACGCTGCTGGGTCTGAACGACCTCGGTGATGCACGACCGTTCCATTCCGGGGAACGACCGTGCGACAGGCTGAGGGCAATTTGGTCATTTTGCACACTATATATACCATTGTCTGCTGCAAAACTCACCATTCGCGAACCCTAGCAGCTGCAGCTCGTTCCAAGGCGATTTTTCACCGTTTCGCACGATTTTTCGCACGATCAAACACCCAACTTCGCACGGTATGTCTCTAGTGTTAGATTTCTTGTTTTCTTTCTTTCTAGTGTAGTTTTCTCCCGATTTTTCAAGGAATTTTTAGGGTTCTCTTCATAAACAAATCAAAACCCTAACCCTTGTTAGATCGAAGTATCGTGAACACCCGGTTGATTTGCAGACCCCTGTTGACCCAATATTTGTTGAAATTTTGAAAAATCTGATTTTTCTAAGTTCAGGGGCCGTATTCTGCAGATTCGGAAGTGCACGGTCGTTCCTTGGGTGGAACGGTCGTGCATCGCCGGCTGATTCACGATATCGTCTGGTCTGGTCTGTTAGTTCTCGGTGACGCACGACCGTGCGTCCCGGAGAACGACCGTGCCATATTGCCAGTACAGTTTGGACAGTAGCTTCATAATTGGCTGATCGCTTGTTTTCAACTCATTTTTCTCCTGTTTCTGTCTTCCTAACAACATTCCCCATTGCAGATGGATCACCCTTTCCTACAATTTAACCCCAACATCGAGAAGGAAGCATTATGCATCGCGAGGCGCGATGAATTGTGGGCGAGGCGGGATCAGTTTGGAGAGCCCCGTTGGCTGGACTGGGAGGTTATTCGTGACCTCAACCAGTATGATCGCCTAGATGAAATGATGACCCGCCCACTTGCAAACTTGGTCGGTTGCAACCGACCGGTTTACCGGGAGTTGACAATCGAATTCTTCGCCTCCTATCAGTATGAAAAGCCAGTTGCACGTACAGAGCCCGATTTCCGCTACAGGAATCGGGTAACCTTCAGGTTATGTGGGCGTTGGCATACATGGTCGGTGGGTCGTTTAGGACGGAGGCTTGGGATTTATACGCGGGAGGACATGGATGATCCCGACGTCTTCAACGATCAGTTCAATTTCCCTAATGATGCAGCGCGAGAGGCATTCTGGGCACGTAACACTATTGGGGGCCCATACAACCCACGGATGTCAAAGGCTTCGCGCCTTCGAGACCCTCTGGTGCGTGTAATGCACCATGTTTTCAGCCATTCTATTTGCGGACGCATGGACAGTCAAGGTAACTGTCCAACGCCTGATTTGCTCTTTCTTTATGCGTTGGTTGACAAAGCACCGATCAACCTCGCCGCGCGAATGGCTGAGTACTTTGTCAAGTGTTCAGGGCGGACCCACAATAGTGAGATCCACGGCGGGCAGTACGTGACCGAGATCGCGTACAATGAGCGACTAATGACGCAGGGGGTGCTTAGGGGTCTCACTTTGATCACTGAGGGGGTGCATGTTGACATCCGGTCTTTGAAGTTTATGGGGGTTATTGCTGAGTTGGATGGGAGAGATAGGTTGAGGGGTTTGAATGGAGAGATATGGGACCCGTTACCTCCAGCTGAGGAGGAACATCAGGATGAGGACGAAGAGATGGGAGAGCAGCACGAGCCACAGCCACCGACACCACCACACTCGCCGCAGCATCATGCATTTCAGCAGCATGAGGATTGGCCTACTTTTTACCAGCAGTTCCAGGACATGCGTGTCACACAGGAGCAGCATGGTACATACTTTGACCAGATCAGATCCAGCCAGGACAAGATTAGAGCCAGTCAGGCAGAGCTTCGAGCCACACATGACCGACTAGAGCAGCGCCAGGATACTCTATACCAGGGGGTGTCCGCGGGTTTTTCTTATTTGTTCGGGGAGATGCATCACGCATACCCCAACTATTTTCAACACCCGCCGGAGTTTCCACCGTGGAACCCCCCTGGCTATGGCGATCAGGGCCCATCTGGCACGAGGCATGATGACGATGATGATGAGTAGTTTGCGGTAGTGGTAGCACTTGGTGGTGTTTCATGTTTCAGTACTTTGTTTTTCTTTGGGTGTTTATTTTTGACTTAGTATTTAAAACACCCCGGATATGTATTTTCAAACAATTTCGTTTGTATTTTGTTTGGATGATAGTATTTATGTAAATTATGGTTGTTTGATTTTTCTTTTTCTGTTATATTTTGGGTGTACACGACATACTTGCAGATTTTATCTATCGGATCTTGGACCGGAGCACGTACCAGTTAGAGCTTCGGAAGTCTCGTGGCACCAACATCATCTTGAGGGGAGTATTTTTATCCCTTTCTCTATATTTCGGGTCTCGCATTGGGGACAATGCGAAGTTCAAGTGTGGGGAGGGGGTTAACTTTGTTAACATAGCTTTGTTTGTCCTCAATAAAAAAAAAAAAAAAAAAACAGAAAATCAGAAAAATCATTTAAAAATACTTGTGTTTTGTATATATGTTGGTAAATAAACCGGTTGGTTATGTTTTAGAAAGCATCGGACTTGATAAAAACTCGACAAGCGAAATATTTTTGATAAAGGAAACCGGAAAGCGTGACAAACAAAGAAAGACTTACATGATAGTTTTCACACTTTTACCCATTCCTTCCGTTACGTGAGCATATTTGAGCTTAGATTGTTATATATTTGTTCATTTCGGATATAGGAGTGAGCCGGATGTTTTGTGCAATTTAGAACTTGTCACTAGTATGCTTGTTAAGACCATGAACGTGCGGATTTGTGTAAACGTGATAGAGGCACTTAGATTACCCCTTTGTTGTGTACCTTGTTCTTTGTGTTGTGCTTCCCGTTCACCTTATATTACCCTTTAGGATTAACCATGTCGAGCCTTCCCGTTCACCTTTGTTTACCCACATTATCGCCTACTTAACCAAATTTAGCCTTTTTATGTTTTTAAACCTTTTTAGTGTTGAAACTCGGTTAAAATAATAGTTTAACTAGCTTGTTATTGTTTATATTTCATTGTATAGTTTGCAAAAAAAAAAAAAAAAAAAAAAAAAAAAAAAAAACCACCCTAAAATAGGGTGAAGTTGATAGAAATCGAGCAATTTTGAATGCTTAAATGTTAAAAATCTTGTTGACTAGCTCGATTGCGCTTTAGTCGCCTTTTTAAGGCGTTTGTATGTAAAGTTGTATTGTTTATTGCTAGTTAAACGCTACTACCGAGTTTTAACCGTTTTCGCCATTTTAAATGTCCACTTCCATACCCTTCGCCCAAGCCTATCGTTACAACCCGTAAAGACCTCTTGATTTACACTTATTTGCATGTTAGTTGGTGGAGACGAGATCTTATGACAAGCTTATGATATTGCACATTTCATTGACTAGGCGTTGAGTGTTTACGCATACACATTTTATGTATGATTCATAAATAAAACCGAGTGTGTGTGAACATTGTGAGTTGGGTGAAGATTAACATGTGAGTCAATTAAATGTTTAGTCTCGGCTTTTTGGTTGTCGCTTTTTAAGTTGCATATGCTTGTTGGGTTTGAATCTTTTGATGTTGTCTTTCGACAAACCGGCTAACCGTTTATATATTAGTTTTCAATAAAATAGTGTGTAAATTATCGTTCTTGTTTGTTTATGTCTTTTATTGCTTTTTAGTTTAGCTTGCTTGAGGACAAGCAAGGTTTAAGTGTGGGGAGATTTGATACACTCTAATTTACACATATTTTAGTCCCCCGTTTTACCCCTATTTTATGCGTTTTTGGCCGTAAAACCGTCGTTCGGATACTTATTTATCTACATTTGTGTTTACAGGCCTAAAACTGCATTTCAGACAAGATGATTGTAACAACTCTCATCAAAAGTCCTAGTTATTATTTTAATTTGGTCAATAGGAAACCCTAATTGAGAAACCCAAGTAATTCTGAACAAACCCTGAAATTTTCATAATTTTCAGAATCAGGATTAGGGCCCCTAAAACTCAAAGGGGGTAAACCCTAGTTGATAATTATCCTTTAAAATTCGTTGTAAAATTCATAAAATTCGAATGTGTTGATTCAGCATAGCTAGTCCCAGACGTGGCTAGTCTATAACCCTATTTTTCAACCCATACGCATCGTAGGGCTTTATTGCCTACGATGCGCAGCCAGTTAAAAACCCCATACGATGCGTAGGGGATGTTTGGCTACGATGCGCAGGGCATCTCAAAATTTGGCTATAAATAGCAGACATTGGGACTTGAAATTTGGCATATGATCGACGAAGAAATTCGTTTCTGATATCGACGAAACATTCTGTATACTACAATTATAGGGAACTAAATAAAGTTACAATTAAGAATCGATATCCATTACCTAGGATTGATGATCTTTTTGATCAACTTCAAGGTGCTAGGTATTTTTCTAAGATAGATTTAAGATCCGGATATCACCAGTTAAAAGTAGAAGAAGAAGACATACCTAAAACTGCTTTCAGAACTAGGTATGGTCATTATGAGTTTACAGTCATGCCCTTTGGATTAACAAATGCCCCAGCAGCATTTATGGACATGATGAATCGGATCTGTAAACCATATTTGGATAAATTTGTAATCGTATTCATCGACGATATACTAATTTACTCCAAAAGTCAAGAAGAACATTGCAAACATTTGCATGCACTCTTAACCTTGTTAAGAAAGGAAAAGCTTTATGCCAAATTCTCAAAGTGTGAATTTTGGTTAAAGGAAGTGCAATTTTTAGGCCATATGGTAAATCATGAAGGAATCCATGTAGATCCTGCTAAAATAGAAGCAATTACCAAATGGAAGGTCCCACAAACAGCTATGGAAATTAGAAGTTTTCTAGGCTTAGCTGGATATTACAGAAGATTTATTAAGGATTTTTCTAAGATAGCTGTACCTTTGACTAAGTTAACCTGTAAAGCCACTAAGTTTGAATGGGGACATAGGCAAGAAGAAGCTTTTAAGATTTTGAAGCAACGATTGACGAATGCTCCAATTTTAGCATTGCCCGAAGGAATAGAAGATTTTGAAGTATACTGTGATGCTTCAAAATTAGGATACGGATGTGTATTGATGCAACGCAAGAAGGTAATTGCGTATGCTTCCCGGCAGTTGAAAAAGCATGAGGAAAATTATACAACTCATGACTTAGAATTAGGAGCCATAATTTTTGCCTTGAAAATTTGGAGACATTATCTGTACGGAAGTAAGTTTACTGTCTATACAGATCATAAAAGTTTGAGGTATATATTTGGACAGAAAGAATTAAATATGAGGCAAAGAAGATGGATGGAAATTCTAAGTGATTACGACTGTGATATTCAATATCACGAAGGGAAGGCAAACGTAGTTGCAGATGCCTTAAGTCGTAAGTATCATGAAAAACAAAAGCGAGTCCGTGCTCTTAGATTAAATCTACAAGTAGATTTAATAGAACAATTAAAGAACATTCAAGAAACAGCAATCAAGGACGATGCTGAAGGAATGAAAGGTTATATAAAAGAACTAGAGCAAGGAAATGATGGAATTTGGAGATTCCACAAGAAAAGAATTTGGGTACCTAAACAAGGAGAGTTAAGAAATAAGATTTTAGCAGAAGCTCATAAATCCAGATACACTATGCACCCTGGAAACAATAAGATGTACCAAGATTTAAGAAAGAATTTCTGGTGGATAGGAATGAAGAAAGATATAGCAAAATATGTATCTAAGTGTCTTACTTGTTCACAAGTTAAGGCAGAACACCAGAAACCCTCAGGTTTACTACAACAATTGGAAATGCCTGTATGGAAATGGGAACTCATAACAATGGATTTTGTTACTAAGTTACCCAAGACCAGAAAAGGTAATGATGCAATTTGGGTAATTGTGGATCGATTAACCAAATCAGCTCATTTTCTACCAATGAAGGAAACCTTTAGTATGGAAAGGTTAGCCAAGTTGTACGGAGACGAAGTAGTATCTTTACATGGAGTCCCACTCTCCATTGTTTCAGATAGAGATAGTCGTTTCACTTCTCATTTCTGGAAAAGTTTCCAGCAAGCAATGGGAACTCGACTAAATTTAAGCACTGCATATCATCCTCAAACAGACGGACAAAGTGAAAGGACAATACAAACACTGGAAGACATGCTCCGAGCATGTGTAATTGATTTTGGTGGATGTTGGGATGATCATTTACCATTAATTGAATTCTCCTATAACAATAGTTATCATTCAAGTATTGAAACTGCTCCATTTGAGGCACTTTATGGAAGAAAGTGTAGAACTCCAGTTTGTTGGGCAGAAATAGGAGAAAGTCAATTGTCAGGGCCTGAAATAGTGCAAGAGACAACCGACAAGATTACTCAAATCAAGGAAAGGTTGAAGACAGCTCGAGATCGCCAGAAGAGTTATGCAGATAATCGACGCAAACCAATAGAATTCCAAGTAGGAGATAAAGTACTATTGAAAGTTTCTCCCTGGAAATGAGTAGTTAGATTTGGAAAGAAAGGAAAGCTAAGTCCAAGGTACGTAGGACCATTTTCAGTGATCCAACGTATAGGATTAGTTGCTTATCGTTTACAACTACCAGAAGAATTAGCTGGAGTACATGATGTATTTCATGTATCCAATCTCAAGAAATGTTTATCAGATGAATCTTTGGTAGTACCTCTTCAAGAAATAGAGGTAAACGAAAAGCTAAAATTTGTAGAAAAACCTCTTCAAATTGAGGATCGAAAGATCAAGTTTCTCAAACATAAAAGACTAGTTTTAGTCAAAGTTAGATGGGATTCAAAAAGAGGAGCTGAATACACTTGGGAGCTGGAATCAGAAATGAAGAAAAAGTATCCTCATTTATTCCAGTAAATCTCGAGGACGAGATTTTTAATAAGGTGGGAAGAATGTAACAACTCTCATCAAAAGTCCTAGTTATTATTTTAATTTGGTCAATAGGAAACCCTAATTGAGAAACCCAAGTAATTCTGAACAAACCCTGAAATTTTCATAATTTTCAGAATCAGGATTAGGGCCCCTAAAACTCAAAGGGGGTAAACCCTAGTTGATAATTATCCTTTAAAATTCGTTGTAAAATTCATAAAATTCGAATGTGTTGATTCAGCATAGCTAGTCCCAGACGTGGCTAGTCTATAACCCTATTTTTCAACCCATACGCATCGTAGGGCTTTATTGCCTACGATGCGCAGCCAGTTAAAAACCCCATACGATGCGTAGGGGATGTTTGGCTACGATGCGCAGGGCATCTCAAAATTTGGCTATAAATAGCAGACATTGGGACTTGAAATTTGGCATATGATCGACGAAGAAATTCGTTTCTGATATCGACGAAACATTCTGTATACTACAATTAACACACACGGTGCACTAATCGACGCTACAATCAGGGTAATAACTCGATCGCTATTACGATTCAACGTCCGATCGATTATAACTATCCAACGATTGTTTAAGTGCCTCTCTAATTGAGATTATACTTTATTAATTCATTGTGATTTCGACTTGAATGTTTGAGTACTGCTCGAATTCGGACTATACTCTGTCATTCGTTGTGAATCCACTGAATTGTTAAGTATTGCACTAATAACTCGTTGTGAATGTTTAATCTCGTGAATTGTCGTAACTGTTGTATTAGTTACTAACTGATTGTGTGTGCATTGTTAATTAAATTAGGTTAATCAAGGCTAATCAGTAGGCTTATATTCTGCTCGTTAAATCTACAATGTGAGTCATTCTCTTTTTATCAAAATACTTTTCAAAAGAATGTTTTTATCAAAATTATAGTTACAGGGATTAAGTCTTTGTTATCTGAAATTACTGCCAGTATGTGGGGGGATGTGCACATAGCTACTAATTATTTATCACTTGGGGTGAAAGGACCCTACAAGTGATATGTCCACAGTCACAGTCCGGTAAAGTGACAACTGGATCAGTTAATTTAAAAGATGAGGCAATTGTAATCGCTCTTAATACTGTACATTATAATTAAAAAGGATGTTTTACTAAAACCGAATGATTCACTCAGTATTTCCCGCTGACAAAACCTTTTTCAAACATGTTTCAGGTGATCTGTTGTGAGCAAAGGAAAAGTGCCGAGTAGCACTACAAGCTTAGAAAGTGGCTCAATATAAATAAATAAAGAAACATGTTTTAAAGAAATAAAGGATTTCCCAGTGAAATCAAGTGTTTGTAAATTATGGGAATTATCCCTATATTATATATATATAAACGAGCAGTTTTATTAATAATTGATCCTGTTTAAAAAGTCTTCCGCTGTCGCTAAATTAAATACCACGGGATTTCCTGCCTCGCGGCTCTGGACCGGGTCAAACCGGGGCTAAGGGCCGTGACAATGATAGCAAAAACGAAGACTTTCCGGACGAAACGAAGAAGCTGCAGACTTTCTGTTAAGGATTCTGAACTGGGCCTGTGGAACGGTCGTTCCACCTGATGCACGGTCGTGCATCTCCGACATCGATGATCATCTCGGAACTGAACGGTCGGTGCGACCTGGCGTGCAACGTGTAGCTCGGAACTGAACGGTCGTTCCGTCCCGAAGAACGACCGTGCAACTGCAGATCTGGTCAACGATCCGATGACGTATGCAGTATGGCGACCCATCTTCAATAATTCAATAAAGTGAACGGTCGTTCCATATGGGGAACGACCGTGCAACAGCAAAAAAGTATAAAAACACAGCAGAAACTTTCTGCTCGGCATTCTGGATTTTTGGAGAGCTCTCAGGCGATTTTCAGGCTCCGGAGGCATTAGCTTTCACCCGGATTCAAGCCACATTATCCCGATTAGCTCGATTACTACCCGGATCCTTAGTCTAGTACTTGTTTATGGTTTGATTTTCTAATCTTTCCAAGTTTTTGTTAATCTTTCAAGTACTTAGATTATGATTTATGTTTTATTGTAGCCTTTGGGCAAAAACACAACAATCCCTTGCTAGATTATAACCATTAGTTTGTTAAACTTTGTTTGTAATGACATTTGAAGTATTTTCTATGTTAATCTTTGATGATTAGTTTGCAACCTTGTTATTGATATTGAATTCTTGATTATAAGTAATTATGTTGGATGATTGGTGCTTGGTTAGTTAAGATAGTTGAAAAATGAAGCTTAATTAATCTTGTATTAGTAAACTTTGAATTTGGTTAACTAGTTTAACTTGGTTTAAATGTATGCATCATGATACTAGAAATGGTTAGTGATTTAATAAAATGTAATTATTGTTAATCAAGAGAGCTTGCCGTCACGTAAGGACCTAAACGGGTTAGATGGTGTCGTTATGAATTCTTGCCATGATTTGTTAGCTTAGTTAGTAGTTTAGGCCAAAATTGCTATCTTGGTGAATTATTGTGCAAGATTTGTAAAATGAACTCTGTTGTGATTTAATCTAGTTTATGCTTATCTCGGTGGTTGCATTGTGTTTATCGGTGTCGCTTTCCTTGTTTAAGTGAAGTTAGAATAATCCCAACGGCTGCCTAACTTATTTTTAAGAGATTTTCATAGACATTTATCAATTGCACGTTAAAGAACAATTTTAGGTGGTTAAAGTGTGTCTATCGTTTTAACTTTCCGAATGATTGTCATGTTAGGATTCCCGAAAGGGATACTAATTGTTTTAAATTGGAAAATTGACCGAATGCTTCTAGTGCCAAAACTTACTTAGTTGACATGCTGTGGTTGTGTATTAAGCAAGGCTTTTTATCTACTATTTATTATGTTTTTATTATGTATTTGGTTATGTTTACATTAGTTTAGTTTAAATCAACCAAACCTATGTTTTTACCGGTAGTTTAGTGACAAAGGTCTAGTATTATTTCTCCGCCCATTTCCTTGGATCGATACTTGGTTCTTACCGATACTTTATTACATATATGACGGGGTACACTTGCCTCTTTCGTGTGTGTTTTGATGTAAAAGTAATAATCACTTTTATAAATTTAAAACCCAATCGTGTGTAATTCATTGCAAAATATTATGTATATATACGCACACGTCAACCCCCCACTCCGGGTAAATCCCATCAACTAGGTAGTACCCATACACGTACTCAACCCCGTTTACAAAGAAAGTTCCTTTGGGTCCTATACCATTTACCCGATCATTGAAAAGGGGCGAGTGGTTTATGATGGTAATATCATTATGTGAACCTGGCATACCGAAGAACGCATGCCATATCCAAAGATCTTGAGACGCAACCGCTTCAAGCATGATTGCTGGACTTCCGTGAAATCCACTCGTGTGAGCGCCTTGCCATTGGGTAGGACAAAGTTCCCAAGCCCATTTCATACAATCTAAACTACCTAGCATCCCGGGTAACCCATGATAATCAGCGTGATGTTCCAATAATTGTTGCATGTCACTGAACGAGGGCTTTCTCAAATATCTTTTCCTATAAAGTTCTAGAATACACGAACAAAAGTTGTGAAGACTTTCTCTAGCTACACGTGCAGACATTTTTAAATAGTCATCCATAATGTCGGAACTATTGTCGTACGCTAATTGCCTAAGTGCGGCCGTGACCTTTTGCCACGTACTAAATCCTAATTGCCCGGT
Source organism: Helianthus tuberosus (assembly GCA_030545235.1). Taxonomy (NCBI): domain Eukaryota; kingdom Viridiplantae; phylum Streptophyta; class Magnoliopsida; order Asterales; family Asteraceae; genus Helianthus; species Helianthus tuberosus. The sequence goes on along the minus strand of CM060377.1, from coordinate 146,073,556 downwards.
TACATCCGGTTTTTGTTGGAAGTAAACATACTTCTCCTCAAGATCTCTAGATATCCTTAAAAATAAGTTTCTACTCATACGAAAACGACGCCTAAACATTTTTTCATCATACTTTGGTTCCGCTGAGAAGTAATCGCTTACCAACAAATTGTTAGCGGTGAGCCGTTCACGAGCGATGTACCTTCTCCTGAGTTTAGGCTGTTGAGTCTCTTCCTCCTCCTCTTCGTTTTCCACGATAGCTTTCACCACCGTCGCGATCGTTTGTAGAAATATTTCCGCACCATCATCAAATGATGATGACGATTCAGTATAACTTGAAGAACTCATGGCAAGATTGTGTTTTAAGTGTTTGATATTGTGTGATAAAAATGATAAATATGGTAAGGTATTTATAAAGGAAAAATTATTTTTTTTTAAATATCACCCAACGGCTAGTTTGGTTTGGCCATTCACAGCCCGCCATGTCACCTTGCTAGACCCGCCCCACGCCCGGCTTGAAACCCAAGCCCCAAGGGCCACGCCCCAACCCAAGCCCACCCGGGATGGTGGCTTGGGCGTTTTCCCCCAACTCACGCCCAAACCCTCGCCCCATATCCCACGGTCTAAAGGGGTGTTTGGCCTAGCTTTTTTATCTAAGCTTATAGCTTTTTTATCTAAGCTTATAGTTTTTTTAGCTAAATTCAAAATTGAGAATATCGTGCCCTATGGATAGTTGTTTATATATTAAAATTAGGTTAGAACCCCGTGTATTACACGGGTTGAATAAATGTAATTTTATATATTAAATAATAAAAACTTATATTTTTATGAACCTCGTATATTGTACGGGTTAAATAAATGTAATTTTATATATCAAATAATAAAAAAAAGTTATATCTTTAGAAACCATGTGTATTACACAGATTAAATAAATGTAATTTTGTATACTAAATACTAAAAACGTCGTATCTTTAAAAAAAACTCGTGTATAATCGGGTTGAATAAATCTACCAAATAATTAAAAAATTACATCCTTAAAAACTCGGTATGTTACACGTGTTGAATAGATCTAAAAAAGAGTTATATCTTTAAAAACCATGTGTATTACACATATTAAATAAATGTAATTTTGTATATTAAATACTAAAAACGTAGTATCTTTAAAAAACCCGTGTATAGTTGGGTTGAAAAATCTACCAAATAATAAAAACATTATATCCTTAAAAACCCCGTGTATACACGTGTTGAATAAATCTAATTTTACATAGCAAATGATAAAAAGTTATATCATTAAAAACTTCGTGTGTTACACGGGTTATATAAATGTAAATTTGTATAGTTAATAATAAAAAAATTATATATTTCAAAACCCCGTATTTTACACTTGTTGAATAAATATAATTTTGTATACCAAATAATAAAAAAGTTATATTTTTAAAAAATTAGGATAACATTTAATATTAATTTATTATTTATATATTTAATATAAGATAAGTAGAAAAGAGATGTATTTGTTTTAAAAATATATTAAATTAACAATTTAGATTTGAGGATAATATTTTATTAAAGTATGTTAAGATTTAATTTTAGTTTATTATTTATTTAGTTAATATAAGATAATTATAGATTTGAGAATACCTTCAATGAATGACACGTGTCCAAAAGTTGGTTTCTTTTATTATAGTAGATAGATTGAATTGAATTTATTGAATATTTTGATTGGCGCAAGTTTTGTAGTAAAAA